>JAVKLF010000042.1:5467132-5482713 GCA_034783495.1 Millerichthys robustus
AGTTTTTAATGGAACTCTCAGAAAGTAATCGTTGAGTGTACAGGACATCTACTGATCCGATTCAAGATGGCCGCCCCAGCTAATCAGCACGGCCAACACTGCATTCCTACACGGATTGCCAGGTCTTTGATTATATATTTACTTACAACAGTTACTGTAGGTAGTCTTCATTGTGAAAGACAAAGCTTGATACAAACTGATATCTTGTAATACCTCTCATCATCTTCCAGGGAAAAAATTATTTCTTTGAATTTTTTTTTTCTTATCCTGGAATTCTTAGCGAGCTTTCATGTTGTTTGCCTCTGCCCATCTGTTGTTTAAACACCATGCTCCTCGAGACACATCAGCCCTGGTCTGTAAGCTGTTACAGAAGGGAAGTCAAGCGCCTCTTTCAATTACTCTCATATTGGCTCGGACCTCCCCTTGGACAGGCCAGGCCCGGTGTCAATCCTGCCTATAATGAGAGAAGATCTCTCCCCATGGAGAAAGTGTCTCTTTGGGTTTATGTTAGGTGTCCTCCTGCTTCAACCCGACAAATGGAAAGTGCATGGTGATTGCGTGTTTGACCACGTGTGCCCTGCATGTCTGAGTGTGGGAATGTTTTTCTGCATTTGACATTTTTAAGGTCACCTTTTCACACACGTATAATCCTTTTCCATTCTCTATCATTTATCTGAACACAATCTATGACCAACTAAGCTCCAATTTCTGGAGCCATGTTTGACATTTTGTTCAACAGAGCACCCTGGTCTTTTGCCTTCAAGCTAGATGTCTGCTGTAGCTGGCCACCACAATAAAACATCACAATCCAACCTCTCTCTTCCGACTGAAACTAAACTTTTTGCTCTTCTCCAGGGATTGAAAATGCGCTATGTGTATGCTGGTGTGCACACCAGGGCTGTGAGTGTGTGTGTTTGCATTTTTTTTTTTTTCCAACCAGACAGCTGCACGCCAGCTCAGTGTGAAGGTCAGGGTACAGCACGGCTAGCAGCAGGAGATGTCACACCAGGACAGGCCATGGCAGCCATGCACAAAATTGCCTCAACAGATCACAGACCTCCACCCATCTGCTGTGACGCCAGATTGGGGGGTTGCAGAAGGTTGATTTCACTGGTCGAGCTAATGGCTTTCAGTGAGATTCACCACAGTGGCATAAACAGTGTTGTACATTAAGAATTTGATCCCTGAAAGATTTGTGAATTAATGGAATTCTGCTGTAATGCTCTGTAATTGTTACTGAGGTTGCATCATCACCACAGAGGAACCAAATGACTGAGTTCTTAAACAACATTTAACTCGCCACAAATATTTAAAGACGTTTTTGTTTCATTCAAAATTTCTACCATGTTGCACAAATCTTTCAGGGATCAGATATTTTTAGTTTTTCAGAAGTTGTTTATCTCCTTAAATATTTGTTGTCAAAGCATAATATCTAGTGCTGGAGTATAAAATGTCTGCCTTCCCAGCTGTAAAAAGATAACAGGTTTTGTTGTTGCTAGGCAGCAGTTTAATGGCAAATCTGGAAAGCCATGGCAGACAGACCTCCTTTACTATATTTAAACTATAAATCACATTACTTTTTATCAACTTTAATTTAAATAAGTAAATATCTGTAAGTGAACATGCAGAATCTGAAAGAGATACAGAAGAGCTATGTCACATCACCACCTTAGAATAATCTGGAACAACAGCTACTGTGAAAATAAAACATAAATCTTGCCAGGCTGTCTATGAGAAAGATGTCCAGGAAATTTACATGCATCTGTAGAAGTGTTTATGTCACTGAAGCTTCCTGAAGTTCACTGACACCCTTCAAGCAAACGCTATATTGCAGTCACAGTGTTTCAACAGAAGCTGCATGCAGCACATTATCGACAGTCAGGAAATCTGACAAAGTCAAAGAAGAGTAAACAACAACATTATTTGGGACAAGTACCACAAAAGACTTTTTTACTAGACCGAACACCGGGCCAAAAAAAAAATGAAGTTCAGAGTAGTGACTAATATTTTGTGTCAAAGTTTAATTACATTCTCAGTGTGGAAATTATAAAACCGCTGACCTGTGGGAGAATATGATGGCTTGCAGTCACACTGCATAGAATATGTAATATTATTATATACAGCTCGGAGATTGGTCGGGGAGAGTCTGAAGAGAAAGTCTGCAAGCAAACGCCTTTCTGTCGGCAATTTCTATTTCTGTTTCCGTTCCTTGTGGCTGATGTGTCCCATCTTGGAGGAGTCAATCTTCCTCACAAAGGAGGAGTCTGCCTTCCCCGGGGACATCGTTTATTCATGTATCAGATTTATTTTTTGCTGTCATGGCCTCCCAGGATCCACACCGCATTTATTACAGTGGGGTAATGAAAACTGAATTCATATAGCGAAGCCCCACATACATTGTGTGACTTGGGTGCAATGGGAAGGGCTCCTCCTTCCACTACAGCAGTCTCCAACCGCAGTTCAAGAGAAAAATTTTGTAGTTTATGATAATAGTAAAGTTTCAAGGAGAGTTTGAGTTTTAAAAAGACATTTATTTAAGGATAAAAAGTTTGCTTTTGTTACTTTTCTATTTTCCACTTGCAGTCTGCTGGGAGGAAACATTGAGTTTGGAACAGCTGAGATAAAAATCTCATCTGTTTTTGTAAAACAGTAGCACATCAGCACATCAGCTTATATTTAGTTAATCATAAACTGCCCTGCCACAGTGAATATTTTATTTTTATACTTTTACTGCAACATAAAGCCTAAAAAAGCCACTTGGTTGACAAAGAGTTTCATGCTTTATATCTGTTAGACTTTTTTTCATATTTGTACACAGTGTAATATCAAAATGTAACAACAGTTTTCTGAATATCACACAATACTAGAACACACATTATGCACTTCGGTTTAGAGTTGTACGTTTTCTGGCCCTTTTTTGTTAACATGTCCACACAGGAAAGAAAACATTTCAGTGTCTTGAAAGAATGTGTCAAACAGAAAACATCTATATTTATTGTCACTGCAGATGCACTGCAGTGCGCCAAGCATAGCATAAGTCGGGTGAAACTAGAATTTTTGCCTGAAATGACTTTGTTTCACATAGATGGATTATATCATATAGAAATAAATGAATGAAACTGGGGATTTGAAGCATGAATGTGCAGCTGGCAAAGCACAGAACTGACGTGATGCAATCATGTCCACATGGACAGATTTTTTTTTTTTTATTCCCAACTTAATGTGGAACCTATGCCAGCAAGAATGAGGGTCCTTTTGAAAACAAAGAGGTTCATTCCAGTGTCAGCAGGCTCACTGAGTCAGTGGTAAGTTGTGTGTGACATCAGATGCAGCACCTAATCTGTATCAGTCATTAAACTGTGTAAAAAGATCATTGCTACTGTACAGGTGTTTGAAAGATATTCCGCTAACATACAGACAAACTTACACAAACAAGCAGAAGCATTATTGTTCCTCTTTCACATTCTGCCATGGACAATAATAATCAAGTTTTGTGTCATATGCTAATCTTTATTGCAATAATATAACTAGTATATTCACATTGATCAAACAGTTAAGTTCTGACAGCAGTTTTTTGACATTCTGTAGAATTCCAATGCACGTCCTTAAATACAGCAGAGCCAGTGCAGGCTTTGGAGGAGGCGCAATCATTAAAATGAATGTAGGGGGACTTAATGTGGGCATAAACCATTAATCTTCCTATCCTTTCCAAATGGGATTAAAAATGAAATATCTAGAACACAACACATGTAAATGCCAGAATCAGAATATTAGCCATTATAGAATGAGTTTTTTAATTGGAATATTTCTGTTACGGTCAGGGGAAAATAAGCGGGAGGTCTAATGGGATCATACATACAGTATGACTGAATGATTGTCTGACTCAAAAACTAAATTTATAATTTGCTTATTTATCAGTATAGATAGACACTTAAAAATGATTGACATGCTTGACCAGAATTTTTTTTAGATGCAAATCTAGGTGCATGTTGTAGAAAGTCAGCTGCAGGTTAAAACAAACTGGCAGAAAATATAGTAAACACCTCATGGGAACAAAAAGCCAAGAACCTTCGACAACTTTTCTTTCATTGGGGTCATCATCTCTTCCCGCTTCATCATCATCTGTGCAAAATCAACACACCCAGATCATTCGTCTCTTTTACAGCAAGTACATTTTTCCTTCGCCTGTCTCAGCAGTGGCTTCCGATGTGCTCTGTGCCTGACATGTTGGCCTTTTTAAATGACCCTCTGTCACTGAGGGAGGTGTCACGTTACTGTTTGTCCTCCTGTATGAGGGCAAAAGGAGTAAGAGGTGGAAAAAAGGAGAATGATGAAATGAGGAGGAGGTGAAAACGGGATGGGGGCGCAGAGAACAGAAAGATGGGTGATTTAAAAAAAGAACAAATGTTTCCTTTGCTTTAAATGACTGTGTGACGGGGGATTTTTTTCATGTCTGATGTAAGACCACCGTCTGATCGGTAATCGCAGCTGTGAGTGAGCAATACAAGAAGTTTGGTGGGTGAACACAAATCCAACTTACTAAAACCAGATCTAGCTGATCTTTATGAGTATGGCTGATGTGGCCTGTTTTCTGTTTTCTTTGTCTTCCTTCATGCTTCATCCTCTTCCTCTCAGTTTCTCATTTCTGTCTCACAAGCTCTGTGGACCCATTTCGCTGACATGCTTCAGCACGATCACTAAGCACATCGCGCTGTTGGGTCTAGAGTTCACACTGCTGACAGCGCCAATTTATTAGTGTCCATTGACGCAGGGCCAAACTCCAACACCACAAGACAGTGCATTTTACTTTTTATTTTCCTTTAGACTCTCTTCCATCAGGTTTCATGTGGAGAAAAAGGCATTAAAAAATTATTGTGTGCTCCTTTCCTTTAAACACCTATTAGTTGGTGGAGGAAAAAGAATGTCAGTAAATTTATCTGAAGCCAAAACCAGGGGCCTCATTTGTATACGGATGGCTTCCTCTGAGTCTTTTTAAGACTTTAATTAAATTGGATCCGCCTTCTAATTATTCTAATTGATAAATTATAACTTGATTATGTCACATTACAGCTCAGTGAATCTAAAATGCTAATTCGCTTGCCAAATAAAGAAATGACTACCAGACATCAGAAGAGAAAACAGGACGGCCTTAGCCATACCGAGGGGAATGTACAGCAACACTTAAAGATCTTCATTTATTTTCTGTTGGTGCTCTGGGTTGGGCAATAATTTGTCTGCTTTAATCAGTGGAAGCCCAGTCAATTAGACATCCTCTTGTTTTATTTCAATAACTAATCTGGGATTTGGGGGTATCTTTATAGCGCTTATGCTGCAATTACATCCAAAACGTATTAGCACGTGTTTTTAATTTGTGTTTGCATCTGGTTTAGAAATGACAGAACGCTCGAGACGTATTGCATTTATTAGCCCTTCCATGTGCAACATCAACAAAAACTTGAAACTCAGATTTGCTAAATTGGAACCAAATAGGGATTTGTTTGATGTGATGAAAATATCGCTAAATGCAAAGGCAAATCAGTGAGATCAGGCCTCTTTTAAAAGATTAAACAAGTGATCCAGAAGCACCTTATTACAAAACTGGTCACAAAAAGGCAGAGGGTGCTATTTTTATGGTTTTACTGGTTTAAAATAAGGGTTGAATTTACATTCCTCTTTCCATTTTCTGACCCACCTTTGACCTACAATATGACCTACTGTCTGAACCCCAGTGCCCGCAGCCGTCAGCAACTGATAAAATAAAATGTGTCGGTTGTGAGTTGCCATAGTTGTGTTTACGTTTCAGGCAAAACATCAGAAAAATGCAGAGACAAGCAGTTTGAAAGGGTAAATCCCTATTGAGGCCTGATTTATGAAGAAACTTTCACCATTTCTTGTCACCCGTCAGCTTGTCCCTGCTGAGAGAGGTCAGCATCAGTGACTGAACACTCACAGTCGATGCAACTGTTTAATATTGTGCAGACTGTCATGTTCATACCAAAATGTTCTTGGGGCGCCTCTGTTAACAATTATTTTGAAAAACTTGAAACACACTGCAAACCCATGAATGCTGCAAACTCACGTGCACACACACACACACAAAATAAATGCAACAGAAAAATGCTGCCAATACAAAAAACAACTGCAAGTAAGAAAAGGCTGCAAACTTGTTCCAGAAAAAGACTTTTTTGTTTTGTTTATTTCTGTTATTTATATTTCCTGCTTTCCTCTCCGCAACAGGGGACAACATTATAACTCCACTCAATGTGTTTTTGGAATTACTATTTATGCATGATGCATTAAAATGATTAAATAAAAACCGTATCATTTGTGCAATAAAAGCTCTTTCAGTCTCGAGCTTCTCTTCTGAAAAAATGTTAGATTAAACTGTGAGCTGAACATGTTGTATGAATCATCAAAGTTTCTTGTTGAGTCTGTGAGGAAATTATGTTTTTCTTGTGACAGGACGTGAATTCTCTCAGAGAGGCACGATTTTCATGTTGATCATTCTGTCGCAGATTTTTTTGAACTGTGTGGAGCACTGAAGACAGTGATTGCAGAGAATTTACATTTTTGGGGAAGTTGGTGGCGTGATCTGTATTCAGTCAGCCAACCTTTGTGGAAATTCTCATGAGTGGCTTTTGAGAAATGAGGATAACTTTATGCAAATTCCTTCAGCAAAATGTGAGGAAAATCAAATGTCTCTGCATTACTTTGAGTCCTGAGTTTGAGCTTGCCTGTGCTCGCGCTGACAGCATAAATCTTACTTGGTGGAGTTTTCAAGCCAAGGACAATATTGAATAACCAACTGCTGCAGAGTGACAGATTGATCTACCGTGAACATGATACAGATGTAACCACACTATTAATTTTCTCACACTGTCAGTCTATTAAGATGTAAGGTGTGCTTTCCATGCCCCAGTAAATAAGCTTTTAGTGTGTCAGAACCTTGAAGACTCATCTTAATATTATAATCTTTGGGTGAAAACACTGTTTTTAAAAGATTTGAACATGCCCCTGAGGATGCAGACTGGAATTTGGGAAAGTTAGTCACAAGTGATTATTATTTGTCTTTGAAGTGACATAAAAAAGATGTTCGAATTAAAACAAAATTTTCAGAAAATGCTCATTATGCTTGAATGGAAAAGCAAATAACCACCTTTAACACTGAACACAAATGAGACTTGCAGTGGATGCTAAGAGATGGAAAAAAAGGTAGAATTACTCAAGTTTCACATCAGTTTGCATAAATTGTTTATTTCAGAAAAATGTTATATTTTAAATGCCAAAATTCTGCTCACTGGCTAAATATCAAAAAGAAAGATTCCAGGCATGGTGGGTTCAAAGCAATATCAAAACCTCATTCTATCAGCAGAGGTTTGTATCTCTGAAAAACCCACATGAACTCAGGTGGATATTGATCACTATTCTGGATCATGCACAAAAAAAAAATGTGTGAGGTCAAATAAATAAATAAATAAAATAAAACTCTTTGGGACTTCAAACTCCCACAATCCCCAGTTAACCCAAACATCAGCACAAAGTGAGGCAGCTCTCAAGGTCAGAGGAGACTTATATACCTACATAAATCATGAGTGGAGTCATCACAAGAAAAACCTCGAATGCCCATAAGCGTCTCTCAGCCTCATTGTGTAAGCATTTCTTTTTTATTTTGCCTCACAAAGGTATCCATCAGGTGTTCTTTTCAGCTTTCTCCTTCCAGTTTTATGATTGATCTGTTTGTTGCAAACTATCTAGTAAAGGTGGATCTACGGGCCGTTGCATGCAGCTGTTTTTATCTCTTTGTCATCTTTTTGTGACTGCACTGTGCTGAAATACCCCATTGACTGAATATTCATTTTGATTAAAAGAATGAGAGAGCTGGCTTATTGTCCTGAAGAGAAAAAAGGAAAGAAAAAAAATGTTGGTATCTAAAGCATATTAAATGCTAAAATTTATGCTTTAATAAATATTTTTTACCTATTTTATTTATTAACTTTGTTACTATTACCTTTGTTGCTGTTGTTAGATATTAACATTCAGGTCTGAGCTTTAAGGCTGATCTCATCAGTCACATAAATCAGCATGATAAGTGGAGTTCAGATTGCAGCAATAAACAACAATAATTTTGAAGCAATTCTTGTTGCATTATAATCTATTTCAAACATGAGGCTAGAATGGTATGTTAGAAATCCTTTCCTTTTTACTTTTAACGAATTTATTTTCTATACAATTCTGTATGTCTGCAGATATCCAAAGTCTGCCTCAGAAGAAAATTGTTCCCTCACAGAGAAATAGCACTCTGAAAAAGGCTGAAACGACTCTTATCCCAGACTTTTCTTCTTCTTTATTTTTTTTTTACTTGATGACACTTTAAAATTACGCCTGCTTCACGCTTGGTTTGGTTTGAAAATGTGGCATATTTGATCAGTCAAAGCAGACTTAGAAATTCAGAAGGAAACCTTAAAAAATACAGACCACGAAACAGAACTACCCAAGGATTATGCCTTATACCTTTAGACGGCAACTTATTGACAAGTAAATTATGGAAGGCTGAGCTGGGCGTGTTTGGTGACGGGCAGGATGGGTGAAGGGTGTTCAGACGTGATGGTGAGTTTGACGACTATCAGTGGAGATGCAGAGCAGAAGCATTGATGATGGTGAAGTGCAGAAGCCACCTGCTTTAATGGAGAACAGTACTCATGTCGGTAGATACAGAAGACTTTAAATTAACTGCCCTAGTGTGTGTACCACAGTTAAAGACTTTGTCTTTAACTGTGGTACACACACTAGGGCAGTTAACACTAGTTAAAGACTTTGTCTTTAACGTCATGGAAACCAGGGGTAAATTTACTGAAATGTCATTAAAGGATGCTTGGTGGGTACGCTGATGTAATCTCCAGAGCCAGGTGGGAAGGAGTGCCTTACTCAGAAACACACAGACAGAAACTGTGGAAAACATAATGGCAGCGTTGGACAGTGTCTCTGAGAATGTTTGAAACCTGATGAAAGTTCATGCTTGGAAAAAAAATAACTCAAGTCTGAAATAAAAATAAATTATAAAAACATTTTACTTCTGCACATGCAGAAACTTTTCTCTCTTTTTTTGCTGAAATTCAAGTTTCTCACAAGGCATCATTAGCATCTTTTCTTTTTCCACAAATCTTTGATACACCTTTAGAGAAAGAAATGGCTAATTAAATAGTCAATACCTCCTTGCAATTTCTGGAAATTTGCTTATTATTGATTCATCTTTCAGCTCTCCTGCTGTGAACCAGATGCATTTCTGTATTGATCTCACTTCAGACTGTGCAGTGTACCGGCACAGTATTTTAAATCTCTGGCTATTATGTATTGATTTCAAGAAACTTTTGTGGGGTTTTTCCCTCTGAAAAACATACAAGTTTAGATGAAGGGGAGTCATTTTCCGCTCGTAGTGATGTTAGACTTATAAGCTATTAATTGCTACACGTATACTAAAAAATACAATTGTTTTATTAATTTACTTACTTGTACTGCTTTAGCACAAATGGCATTATTAGCTTGAGCCACTACTTTATAATAAAGTAAGTAATATAATAATATAATAATAATAATCCAAGTTTACAGACACCTCAGTGCAAATCCATGCCTGATTTACATGATTTCTATATATGGCTCATACTTCAAGGTACACCCTTTGCGGTTTTGATACAGAGCTGCTTTTTTGTTTAGAAATGAGGGGGGGAAAAAGCCCACAAAACAAAAACAAAAGTCTATTTCTGTCCAACAACAACCCTCTTCAGTCTTGCGGATGTCAGAAGTTGAATTTACAAGACAAAGGCGGTGAAAGCGCTGCAACTCTCTGCTGACAGATGGATGCGAAATAAACAGCAGTGGCTCAAAGGAAAACACATTCTCTGTAAGCAGAAGTGAGACATTTGGTAAGATGTCCACTGTTTCTAAATGACAGCTGTGGGTCTGTCACTTTGTTCTTGGTCTAGGATCTATTAGCTGAGCTGAGCTTTCTTCACAGCTTTTGTTTCTGTTATGCTGTACTTTTTTATTTTACCAACTTCTCTTCAGTGCTGTTACAGAGCTGTTTGTTGCCAGTATTTGTTTCATATTTATTTTCAAATTAAAAGCCAACTGAACAATGTCATGTTGGTTTTCTTTAAGTATATTTGTTTCACATGCAAGCAGGTTTCATGAGATTAATCTAGTAAATCCATTTGGGAAAAAGTCTTCTTTTTTATTGTTCAAAAGTGAAAACAGAGCAATTTTGTTTTTGCCCCCAGATTTTGGAGTCAGCATAATTCAGCATAATTCAATTCATGCCACAGAAAACTGGTTTTAGAAAACGTAATAAATGGCAATAACTAAATTTTGTTAAGAGTCATACCTAACACTTACACAAAGTACACATTTTTGACCAAAATATTTGTTTTAACCATTGTCATCAACTGTGACAGCCATAGTAAACTAAACCCGTTTTAAAAGGCAATGGGTGAAATCCATTTCTTCAAGGAATACCAGGCCTTTAAAATTATGAATATTTTGTCCATATTTTTCTTCTGTTTCAAATTCAGACGTTTTTGAGGGACAACAAGACAGGATTTCCTGTTGCTGCATATCCACCTCCCTTAATATTTGCAAATTCAGTATGCAGGCAAACTGCAGAAATAACAAGAACTTTAACTTGTGTACAGAAGAAAGACTCTATGTATGAATATGTAATGATGTTTTATGAAGCCTCTGCCACAAGTTTGGTTTATGAATATGCATGTATTTATATTTTTTCTCTTTTTAAACTTTCTCAGTGTTTGGGAATTTTCCAAGAAAACTGGTGGGATGGATCACACTGTTGCTGCACCCGGGTAGTCGATGGAGAGACACGCTTGAAGTACTCAAACAAAAACAAGTAAAACATGGTCTGTGATTCTGCGTGTACGTTCACACCCTTTCACCAGTGGCAGTATCTGTGGGTGGTCACACAGTGAGGTGGAAACTCACACTTGCAATTATTTCACTGAATACAGATCTGCAGTCTTTTGTCAACAATCACTATAACATGTAGTTTTAGGCGTGTTGTTTTCAGGATATTTTCATCATGTTGTAACTGAGCAGCTATGCACTGCATGTGCTTCTAAGTGTAGACACATACACTAAGGAAACAATGGCAACTTAATTTCAGCTTGAATAAAAAAGCAGCACTAGATCGTAACAGTACTTTCATGAATTTCTATGTGTTGTAGCCCTGAGTTACTTTGCATGTGCATTGTTTTAGTTTATTTTGCATGACTTTAAAAGCACCCTCCTTGTTTTATTTGGATACCAAAAAATATTTTAGAAATGCAGTTATGCAAACGATAAAGCTTACATTTTTCAAACTTATTATTGATCTTTATTTGAGCAGGCAAATCTCATTAACATTACAGATCTTTTTTGCAAGGGAGGCCAGGGTCTGAAGGCAAACTATTGTACAAGTTTTTGTTCTGTGAAAACCCATGTCAGCACAAGGAGATACATGCAAATTGCACACAGATCAAACCCCGGACCTTCTTGCTGGAAGGCATCAGTGATAATTACTGAGTCATTGTGCTGCCAAATAATTATAAGTATATTATAATTATTGGTATATAAATATGTAGTTGTACTATTATTCTATGTGCCCATGCTTATTTGCATGCTCATTCCAAATATATAACTATGTGAAGAAAAATATTTCTGTATCCATTCAACTATCTATTTTGTGCCTTTCTGAGTAGTTAACACAATATCAACTGGTATTGATTTTGATTTTAACTAGAAGCAGAAACAGCTGGTTGTTTGGCAAATAATTATGTTTTGGGAAAAAGTCTCCCATGCTTCTTTGCATAACATGTTTTCATCTCCCACAACCTCTTCCTTTAAAAAGTGACATAGAACACAGACAGCAACTGTTGAATGGACTTCTCACATCACAAAAGTATCAGATCAGATTCTATTCTATTTTATTTTTCTCTTGCTGCCCATGTGAATGAGAGACTGTGGCCAACATTGTGCTGTAGTGATGGATGACCAACAGTGGTAAAGTACACAGCAATAACCTCTCTAGGCAATCCGGAGCACACTCAGGTACTGGCTGGCAAATTCATCATTCAATTGTCAGAGGATTGTATCAAGTGGGTTTTCTCCAGTGTATTTTGATTTATTTTACAATTTATAAAAGTCGCTCCATATCAGCATTAGACATCGCAGCCAATCCACGGGTACAGTGGGGTGCAGGAAATAACCTCGGCTTGAACAGTGACCCATGAACAACAATGGGATGAGGCATTTCTAAAATTTGAAAGTGTGACAAACTGTTAAAATTTCAAGTCTGTCCACAACAGAGAAGGATGAGTGGTGCTGAGGCAAACAAGATGCTTCAACCCAAACGGACGGCCTCGCTCTCCCGCCTCTCGTTGCTCAGACGAGTGTAGTGCGTGGGTTTGGGCAGCATGGTGTAGGAGGCACAAACCCTGCTGAGCCCCGTGGGCTATGAACACTCATCAGCACATGGAGTGCTCTTCACTTCTTTTTTTTTTTTTTCAAGGGAATATACAAGCACCCCCCGTTACACAAAATGGGTCCACAGTGGTGGAACTCTTTTCTCAGAATGGTGCTTGTTTATTTTTGGGGGGCAGGCTAATTGGTAATCATTTTCTTTGTAATTGTGGTGGTGGAGTTAGCCTCTCAATCTGCAGTGGCAGGCCTCTCAGGGCTTGCAACAGCGTTAATGTGATGTTGAGGCTCGTGCGTGTAGCCTTGTGGTGGCAGCATGTCCCCCATCAGCCACTGAGCACAGCATGAAGGCAGCCCTTGAGGGACATTTCCAGACCAACCTCTCGGAGGCGTAATATGTAAGCTGCCTCTCTCAGGAAGCAGGGAGCCCTGATTTCTGTCTTGCCCAGCTCTTGCATCTCTCTAGAGGCTTGGCAGTGTCTTTGTGGGGGTGGGAGTGATTAATGATGCCCACTCTGTTTAACACACTGTGGAAACATAGCAGCAGATGGGTATCTACAGATGTACATGTGGCTGTAAAGCCCCACAGGTCCAGGTCTTGGGGATGTTAATGCTGCTAGGGCAGGTCAGTGTGATGATTAGTAGAAGATCCATTTTTTTAGCAAGACACCCTGCACAACATCAGGAATAATGACAATTGTTACTAAATGAATTCAGTATAGCATGAGTCAAGAAAAGAGCAGTGTTAAATCACTTTAAAGGATATGTTTGACATACTTTAAACTATATTTTGAATGCATGTATGGATCCATCATCATTTTACGCACTGTAACCCTTTGTTCATTCAGGCAGATCTTTCCATTTATCAATGAGTTTGATTTGACATAATCATTATATTGACTTTACAACTGTGGAGACTTCTTAGAAACATTCTAAAGTTGTTCTCATGCAAAACGGAGAAGAGGGTAGGAGGAAGTTATTTGTCGGTCTGATGAAGTGGGAGGAAGTTTCATTTAATTGGATTTTGATGTGCCTTGTTGTCATGGCACCAGGATAACAACCTTACACATAAGCATATGCTTGCATTTGTGTTTGTGCTTGTGTTTGTGAGAATGTGTGTAGATGGGAAAATACAAGCGAGAACTACCAAAAGACGAGTAGAAACAGACAAGGATATGCATTAGAATGAGCTCCTGAATGGACCATTTGTTGCTGACTGGGCATGGTTTTTGTGATTGGGTAAAATAGGAGTTTGTTCGTTTGTCACAATGAGCCCAGGCTACAGCCGGTTAAGTGGCCATGGATGCCTTCACCAGCAGCAGCCAGTAAAATCACTGCCAAGAGGTTTAGTGCATGTGTAATGAAGGAACACAACGTCCATCTGCATCTCAGTCTGCTTTGATGCCGCATGCGCTCCGTCATGACTGATCTCAACAGGCAACTATCAAACCTCAGATTAGCAGGACGCATATATCTTTGTCTGTGCTGGATGATGATGATGATGATGGAAACACAACAGTACCAAGCATCATTTTGTAACTGATTATGACAAAAATAGCTTCAAGGCAACATACTTGTTTCCATGCTTCGTTCTGCTCCTTTGGTGACTTGCTTATTTTGGATGGAAATACTGGCAAATCAAGTGTTTTGTTTAAATGCAACACTAACCAAGGTTACCTTACATTTTCAAACAAACACATCTGAATTTTAGTCAAATATTCACTCAGTCAGTGTATTTTTTTTCCTTCCACTAGCCAGTGAAACAAGTTTCAGTACTATCCCTCTTTTACACATTAAACATTTTTAATTAATCATGCATTAACTAAATATGTCATCAAGTCCAAATGCAAACTGTGCAGTCAGTCCATGTGTCAGCCCATGTTGCATCTCACCCTAAACACAGCATAAGACTGAACTGTGCTCAGTGACAGAGGATCTGCTTTTCAGAGGAATGCAGTAGATTGCATCAGACTGGTTTTCTATTCCATTATGTGGTCCAGAACCTAAGCATTTTCCACAGTGCTAGAGTCAAATTAGTGGTTTAAAAAATCCTTCTCTTTTCTCGCACACAAGCTGAAGAGCAGAAATGAGAATAGAAATGGAAAATAAAAATAACACTCACTACAGGTGAAGTGAAGGTAGATTTTTTTTTTCTCTACCTGACAACTTTATTCATTGCTATGAGTGCATAAGGACAAATATCACCTGTTCACTAAGTTTTGACATGTAATCAATACTTTAGGAAGTCCTCATTTTCTGATGATTTTACACAATATGCCGTATTTTTCAAACTTTAAGTTGCACCAGCCAAAAATGCATAATAAAAAAATAAAACATATATAAGTCACACTGAACTATAAGTCGCTTTTTGGGGGGAAATTTATTTGATAAAATCCAAGATCAAGAACAGAAATTTCATCTTTAATAAAAAATAAACAAATGATAAAAAGGGAATCAGGCCCAAACGTAAACCTTAGAGCACCCCACAAGACAGTGGTGCTACAGCAGAGTAAACCTGATTCATAAAGACAGTAAAATACCTTTCAGACAAATACAGAAATGCCAAATAAATCTCTCAATCAGTTGATAAGATCAGTGTGAAAACCAGCATAATGTAGTTTCCAGAGACAGCTGCCATGAACAAGTCATTTGAAACTTTTAATAATGCTGTCTAAAATATTTTTTTAAGGTTTTTAAATAACTGTTAGTCAAAGCTCAAAAACAGGATCATTATCCTTCAAATTGGACCCGATATGAAGGTAACATAGGGCTGTTTTGTGCTTCCACCCATCTTCTGAAGTACCAAACCAAGTCACAGCTGAGTGTGTATGTAAACACTAATATTGACATGAAGAGCTGTAGCTACAGCTTAACTTTGCACATGGGAGCACTAACCAATCCAGTCAACCGCATAAACACACAAAGGAAAGTAGTTATTCTGAGTGTGCTTGTGTCATAGCAAACAACAATGTATTGCTTTAGTGAGAGTTGGATGTTTTCAAAGCATATTTGCCTCATTTGTATGGTTCATGATTTATACCCTAGATTTATTAATTCAAAGATGGATGTCATATATATGGATGGATGGATATATATGGATCCATCCATCCATATATATA
>JAVKLF010000042.1:5495666-5510238 GCA_034783495.1 Millerichthys robustus
GGACGAGGCTTCATGCTGAGGTTACACCTGCACAAGCCCTGAGCTGCGCCAGGATCAAGAGTACCTAAACAGAATTACCTTTAAATGATCTATGGCTGGCTGGAACACATTTATTTCATCTAAGGAAATTAGCATTTGTGCAATTTTTTAAGTTTTACTGTGGAAAAAGTGTGCTTTTTTCCTGAAAATGCCCCAAAAATCTTCAATAGTTTATGTCAACAAACAAAGCCAGATGCATTAGGCACGCCTTCTATTTTTTTATTTTTTGATAATTCTAATTTTGTTTTAGGAAAACACTTGGGATTTATTGAATCTGCAATACTCATTTTCTTCCACAAGGAGGCAGTAAAAGCCTGCTGCAAGAATGCTTGAAGAACGAAAAGGAGTGAAGATTTCACTTCTTTTCTTGGAAAAAAAAGCCTTTCTAGGATTACATTGACCTGGATGTCTGGCGAGCTGCATCTGAAGCTCAGTCTTAGCCAAAAGCTTGGTCATGCATCAAGATTTCCATGCAATAAGCTGTATTTTGAACCCCGTACATTTTAAATATATAAGAAGTATTTCTTTTCTATGTCATTTCAGCTCCTGGTTGTTAAAAAACAACCAAAAAAAATTATCCAGATATATGGCGCCTCCTAGATAGAGTTAATTGAACTGTGGTTGGATGAGAAGACTGAATATGCACCCTTCCTACACCCTATTGGTTTATTTGCGATCCAACTCACCTGCATATGACACAAATCACGTCACACTCCAGCAGGACATAGCAGATGTATGTAGCCTGTATGCAGATGATCATTGCAGAGAGATGGGTAAGAAACAGGTAGCCTATCCCAAATTATTCTACATTGCTTAAATATTATAGGCATTCATGCTTTTATTTTTTTAAAAATTGAGGTATATTTCAAAAATTTCTATTATTATTTCAGCCCTGCTGTTAAAGACTTCCTTCCTCACCACTCACAAAGACTTCAAGGAGGTCTTTGCTTCCTGTTCTTTGTGGGACAAGTATCAGGGTGTCTGTGGTAAAACGTGAATAAGATGAATGTGGGGGATATGTTCATGTGAAAGCTCTTGTCACTGAGAGTTTGTCGTTGAGCAGTACAAAGGGTAGCGCCGTCCTGCCTGATTTACTTTAGATTCAAACCGTGGCTAAATTGGAAATCGTGAATCACTCTGACACCATTGGAGCAAGATGGATTACTTCAGTTAATAGGAGCCTTTACGTTACTTTAGATCTTTTTAAAGAAATCATACAAAAATTATTTTTTTCTGACAGATGGATGGCCCGGGTAGGCACTGAAAGGAATAGCACAGAGAGTCCAGCAATGAGCCACTACAAAGCTGTTTTTTTTCCAGCATGGCCCTATCCCTGCCACATCCAAAAAGCTCTCAGCAGCACAATGAGCCTGGCAGAATATTTGCTCAACAGTTTCAGGTTTTACAAGCCTTGCCAAACAACACCTGCCTGGAAGGAAAAGATATGCATCCCCTAAGATGTTAAGAAAATAAGTGTTTGATGTTCATAAAACCCAGCCTGTATTGAGCCCATTCATTCTTGGATTTTCAGAAAGGTTCAAGATTTGCATTACCAAACAATAGTTTTCTTGATGCCAATAATGCCTTCCAACGTATCTGGATATACAGATTATGTCACACAACACATTTCCTTGTACAATATATCCCTTTGGGACTATTTTACTTTTAGAGTCCAAATCTAAAAGATGTTTTGTTCATGTGTTTTTTTTTTACTTTTTCATCTGGACTGTAGTGCAAATTAGTTTAGAGTTAAGATTAGACAGTCAGTGGTTATGATTAGGGTACATTTGCAGTCGCGGACCTACGTGTGCATGTTTTGTCCGAGCTCTAGTTCACAGCAGCCCGGCTGCAGCTCATTGCCCTGCGGTAATGTCAGGCCTCGCAGACACCTGAGGCTGGTGGTTTGATGCCTCAGAGAAGGCAGCAGCCTGGCAACTGGCCCTGATTACTTTCTCCACTCCCCGGAACTCAACTTTGTATATCCCATTAACCAGCTCCACGCAGTGTGAGTCCAGCTCAATCGTGCCACTAACCCAGCACACAAAGGGTGATTTATAAACACACACATTCAAAGCACAGAAAATGTCACAATGTGTCTGCCTGTCTTCTGAAACCACAACCACTGGCAGGCCTGCACGGTCCGTCCATGTTCCCCTTGGTGAAAGCTCAGACTTGACAGTGTGCGGCATCATGAGACGAGGGTGACATCTAGTGGCCAAAACACTGAAGTTGTAATGGAGAAACTTTTTCTTTTTACTGCGTATTTGCAGTTGTCATAATTGATCCCTTTTTCCTCTTATAACGATTTAAAATACTTTTTTGTTGAACAATTAACTTTAAAAAATATATCAATTATTTCATTGTTATGATCTATAAAAGGAGAAGCTTGTTTAATCTGTTCTGAGTGATTAGGTGTTTTCTAAATTCATTTTCATTACATCGCTGAAATAAATTTTATGTGTAATATAGGAAGAGTGAGCTTATTAAACAATCTTTAACTGGCATTAGGATAATCTAGCAGTGATTTAAATTGCAAAAGCAAACCAAATCTTTAGAAATATGATCTGTAATGATACTGTCACTGTCTACACACATTAAAAGATAAGAACATAAATGATCCATCGCTAAAATCTTATCAAACTTTACTGTCACAGGGGCAGTTGAGTGAAAGTGAATTTTTATTTTTAAAAAAATAAAGAATTCCATGGAAACATTACGTAACACATATTTGGAAATTTGTGACCTTTGACCCATGGGGAAATATCTATTTTACATCAGCATGTTCGTTTTTATTCAAGTCTATAGGCTACACATACAAACACGTGAACGTGCTTATTTTTGGGTAATAATGTTACACAAGGAAAAACAAAATAACAACAACAAAAAAACATTTTCACTAAGCGCTGTTCCTGTACCTATGTGTTATGTAAAGAAGTCCGGCAGAAGCCAGGTTTGTTTCCTTGTAGCTCCAGTTATTGAACAGCAGGGAAAGGTTATTAAACTGTGTAAAAAAAAAAAAAAATGAGGTAGAGTCAAAGTGACAGCACTCAGCACAGGTTGACTGTTACAGCATGAAGGAAAACTTCTTCTCTCTGTCCCTTCTATGCAAATGAGAACGTGACTGTGCATGTTTCACGGTGGAAAAGGAGGCAGGAATCCCTTATGAAGTGGGCGGAGCCTAAACCCTGTCAAACTTTCCTGTAACCTACTTGGAAACCTTGACGAGACTTACTTTGGGTAAAGTACTTTCCTAAATGGAGCACGGAGACACAAACAGAACAGGTAAGGTGGTCGATTCTTCCTTCTTCTGGGAGAACTGGTCGCACAAGAAGGGTTAGCGGCTGAAACGTGTCCTACGTGGCTTGTGTGTGTTGTTTTTACCAATCTGTAAACTTCTGGAAAAAAGGCTTTTCTTACCTAAAACGAAGTCATGGGTCCAGAAAGCGCCCTTATTTTTGCGCATGTTCTTTAACAACGTACCTGATTCTGTTCCTGTAAAGCTAGTTACACTGTCTGATCCCAAAAAAATCAAGTTTTAAGAGAAACGTCGTGTTATTTTCACAGAAACAGGACTAATTAATTTGGGGGGTGTAGTCTGTCAGCATGTGTTATTAAGCTGTAAAACCTAACAGTGGTTTCGTAATAGAATTCCTTTCTGCAGCTTTATTGCTGTTCATTATGTCACTTAATGTTTTTCAATAATTGATCTATTTAGCCAAAACAATGCTCAAAGTAGTACAAACTTTAGGAAACGTAGACCTAATAGTTGTTAAACCTTCAATGTCAAATTGGCAAATGTTGCAGTTTATTAAGGATAGGACTATATTGAGTAATCCTTCATGAAGTATCACTTTTCCTTGACAGTTAGTCATCTACAAATCTTTTTCGAATATCAACTTTTGGCTTAACAAATTCAACAGTTTATACGTGCAGCTGCAAATAAATCCAGTTATGTTGTATCCACTATACAAAAATAGGTCACACTTAAAACACTTTTCGACAACTCTTAGAACAATGACTGGTGAGTTGGTGATAAGTAAAGTATGTTATTACAGTATTTTTTTTTGTATTAATAATTGACCTCATGTAAACATTGTACAGTTTCAGTGATGAATTAGAACAAATTTGTTAAAACCAAAACTTTCTCATCATTGCTAAATGATATTGTGTTCACAAGCTACATGTCCCTCAACTACTCATTTCTAATCAAATAATGTTTTTTTGGGGTTTTTTTTCAGCCAGTGAAAGAGTGTCACATTGAAAACAGTTGTAACACATCTTCAGGATGGATCCCTGTCATAGTTCAGACTCAGATCCTGAGGAGCTCCAGCTCAGAGTAGACTCCTTCAGGAAACTTGGTTACTGCACAACAGAGGTGAAGGCTGCTTTGAAGAAACTGGGCCTAAACACTGACACCAACTCAGTGCTTGGCGAGCTGGTTAGGAACAGAACCAGTGTTTCACCGAGCTTTGCTGACTCGGATGAGAAGATCTCAATCCCAAAAGACTCTCTGCTGCCTTCCAGTTGGGATCCAAAGGGTTCTGACTCAGAGCTGAGGCCTATTGTTATTGATGGCAGCAACGTTGCAATGAGGTAATCTTATTGATAAGATTATTTCTTTTCCTAATTCTTGGAATTGAGATCATAACTTGAAACCATAACTTCTTTTTTGTTTGTTTCATATCCACATGACCTTCAAAACAACCACGTATATCTGACGATGATAAACTCTTTTTGTTTTCACATACACTCACTGTTGAGTTACTTGACACTTTCAGAAATGTTGCCCACACTGCCTGAGCATGTTTTAACAAATGTCACTGATACGTTATTCAAATTCAAGATCTCCCCCTTTTAATAGACATGAAGTGCTTTAATAATGTTTACAATTACACTGATAAAAATCTATCTACTTAAAAAATAAAGCCAACTCTCTGCATATTTTTTTATGTTATGACATTACAAGGTTGGTTTTGTTTAAAGTACTTTAAACAAAAAAACGATCTTGTTTGATCAACATAAAAAAAGTATGCAAATAGTTACCCTAATTTTTTTTAACTAGATAGGCAGAATATTTTTTTTCATTAACTTTTATAATATTTTCATCAATGTAGGTAAATCCAAAGTTCCCTCAATGGGAACGTTTATAGACTGCCAGTGTTTACACAGAGCAACTGAATTTCAACTGCTTCCCTTTATATCTTTATTTTTTTTTTCTAGTCAGAATTTATTTTTACTGATCACTTCCCCCACACCCTTTTTTTCTTTTACAGCCACGGCAACAAGGAAGTGTTTTCATGTCGAGGCATACAGCTGGCAGTGGATTTTTTCCTGGACAGAGGTCATAAAGACGTCACAGTGTTTGTTCCCTCGTGGCGCAAAGAGCAGCCCAGAGCTGATGCTCCTCTAACAGGTGAGGACAACACGTGAAAGGTGAAACGGGCAGATGGTTTCTGTCGGGCAGGCTACAGGTTCAAGCTCTTAAACGTGTGAGTTGTGTTTTGGAAAGACAAACGTTAGAAAAAAACAAATGGCCTTGCTTTTACAAAAACAGTGAATTACAAATGAAGGGTGTGGTTTCCTTGGTCCCATCTTTTATCGCTGACCTTTGCGGTTACGTACTTGAGCCAGTTATACTGACAAGTAGAGGAATAACCAGTAAAAGTAGAAATACTAGATATGAGGAGGTAGACTTGTATTAAATAGTATAAATTGTTCTGTCTGAATCAAATGAAGGAACTAGTATATAATATTTTAAGGGTGCATATATCATCCTCTTAACAAAAAGCCTTGTTTGTGTAGTTTATTTCTATTACCTAAGATACTACGGTCAGAGTATGATGGAGTCTGGTGTGGAGCCCAGACAGGTTTAAACAAGCAGTTTGGCTGAGTCAGATAGGCAGAAAAAAACATAAATTATCTTTAATCTTTAGCTTTACCTATTTAAATTAGAAGACTTGTTCTAGCCAAGGAATAGACATCCCACGAAGCTGCAAAAATGTTGTTTTTACAAAACAGACAGCTGATAAGATTTGTGTTAAAAAGAGGATATTTTCCATGTGTGTTAGATCCTAACTTCAGACTTTTCCTACTGTAGCCTTTGTAGCCTTTTATCTCTGTCTGTGATTCATGCAGTCCTAAGATATTTAATTCACAAAACTACTACATTCGTATGTGAAACACATATAATTGTAAGTTTTCTGAAGTTGTGATTAGTAAAAAGGAGGTTGTATTTAAGTATAATGTGTTTGCAGAAAAAAACGCATCTGCACATATCACAGTTAAGTTTTTTTTTAATCCAAGGTCTGGTTATACAATTCAAATGTATTACATATCCTCATATCTTTCAGCTAAATAAGAACAAGGTATTCTCTTGAAACTTGCTACACCTTGCAGTTTAGTTTCTGCACAGCCTGGGTGGAGCAGTCTAAAGGATCTTTTTTCAGTCCCTGAATAAGGAAGTAAAAATGGGCCCATGGCCACTTCTGGGAAAGCCCCATCAGGAACTTAAAATGTTTTGTTTTTTTTTTCTTACTACTGTAGCTTGTTTGCAGGCCATCACTCAAACTAACAAAAACTCACAATTAAAACAAGACCAAAAACATACCACTACATAACCTGGCTGCTCGTTCCAATAGACTGCACAGTTAATTTCACTGAGCTTCTCACTGACGTTAATGTGAGTGCCTAGCATGTTTTAATGTTTTCACTTTCCATGAAACTCGCAATGAGAGATAATGTGCACCAGGTAATGTAGCTTTTTCCTTCTCAGTTATCTTGTGAAATCATCGGATTCTTTAAAATCTGTTCTTTGCTGATTTTTGTTGTGTTTTGTATTGACTCAACAATGCAGAAACTATAACAGTTAAAGTAAATGGTTCTGACGAGTTATTTCTCAATGCTATTAACCGTTGATTTGTTTGTAACTTCAGATCAACACGTTCTGCTGGAGCTCGAAAAAAGTAAAATACTGGCTTTCACTCCGTCACGTCGCGTTGGTGGCAAGCGAGTGGTTTGCTATGATGACCGCTTCATCATCAAGTTGGCGTACGAGTCAGATGGAGTGATCGTGTCCAACGACACCTACCGTGATCTCCAAGGGGAAAGACCCGAGTGGAAGAAATGCATTGAGGAGCGGCTCCTCATGTTCTCATTTGTGAATGACAAGTAAGCATGGCATGCCACATCTTGTTTTTAATAAAACTGCTGGATGAGCGTTTTAGAGGGAATGTTGCAACTTCAAGGAAACACGTCTCAGTTCTTGGAATTATGTGAAATCAGTAGTTTTCCTTTTTTTTCTTTCCTTGTTTGTTTATTACAGGTTCATGCCCCCAGATGATCCTTTGGGTCGCCATGGTCCTAACCTCAACAACTTCCTTAGGAAAAAGCCTCTGCCTGTGGAGCAGAAGAAGCCACTCTGTCCATATGGTAAGAAGTAATCAGCACTAAAATAAGGAAGTGTAACTCTTTGCAGTTGCAGCTTTTAGACAAAATAAGATTTCAGTTCTCTTATGAGATGGCCTTTACACAATTCATCCGTGTTTTTGTTATTTTTCAGATAAAAAGTGCACCTATGGCATTAAATGTAAGTTCTACCATCCTGAGCGAGCAAACCAGTTCTATTTGTCCCTGGCTGATGAGCTGAGAGAGAAAGCACAGATTTCTACTGTAAAAGAAGAGAGAAAGTCAAGATTGCAGGTCAGACAGCCTGAGTCTGATCCTGAGCCTGCTCATAAAACCTGTGTCCATCCTCGAGAAACACATCTTTCTCGTGATCAGCAGAGTTCCTCACTTTCTGGTCAGATTAGTGAAAATAAACTTTTGCACTGGGATGACGTTAGAAAAAGCCCAAAGCATATGCCATCTACTGTAACAGGAGGCCAGTGCCAGAAAGAGTATCCTGGGCTACATTTTATACCAAATCATTACTATTCAAACATGTCTGTTGATTATTTGGATTCTGGCTTCAGTTCTTTTGACAGCCTCTACTCTGACATGTCTCAGTCCCTCAGCAGCTCCCACAGACTCAGACCCCAGCATCAGAGCCATGGAGCCCAACATGCCTCAGTGCCTCTAGAAGATATTAATACTAGCCAGCCTTGTAGGTGCTGTTCCCATCATCAGGAGCAACATCATGAAAACATTGAGCACAAGAGTCAACTCTATGAGCCTTACCTTCCTCACATGTTCCCACCCAGTGTTCCCCATCAACACAGGCTTCCTGCTAGCCATTTCCACAGTAGTAGAACCCCACATCTTCATCAAAGTTACTGGTCAGACCCCTATCAGGGTCAGCCCCAAGCCAGGTCAACATGTAGCCTTCCCGCTTTGGTCCAGCCCTCACACTCACACAGTTCCTGCCACTCATATAAGAGTCATCCATACCAAATCTGGGCCCAGCAGCAACCACTACCTTCTGCTGCATTTGACCCACAAAGGTCAGAACTGCGCAAGAACCTGCAAGCCATCTTCAACCCGCATCAGGTGGATACGGTGATGGAAATGTTCCCACAGCTGATGAATGCTGAAAAGCTGGCTGCAGAGATACTGAAACTGAAAAGTCAGGGAGTGATGTTCTGATTATTTGTCTGTCTTTGCCAATTTAGAAACAACTCACGTTTGAGTTAAAAGGTGATCACAACGTCACTGTGAACAGAAAAAGATTTGAGAAGATTTTAACAACCTCTTGTCACATGGGGGATTTAAAACTAATCAAGTGAAATGTGTCATTCTGTTTATAAACAGTTTAGCCAGTCAGTGCTGAGTTATTTGTATGACATTAAAGTCAAACGAAATCTTGTCTTCCATAATTTGGATGAAAAGGGCCTCTAGACCAACGATGACTGAGATTCTAGAGTTCTGACTGTTGATGCACATTGCATCACGTGTTATCTTTAAGTTTTTGTGTAGTAAGCAATTCTTTTTTTTTTTATTCCTTTACTTCCACTTTAGTTCTCTGCAACAACCTGCTCGTTCAGTATTATGATTTATTTAGGTACATTTTCTGAGTTGGTTAATTAACTGATATGTTGGACACACTTCTCTCATAGCTGAAGAGATTTATCTTGAGTGCTATCTTGTTTTTCCTGTAAATGTGCATCATTTTTTCTGAAACGGACACCTACAGGTAAAACTTAAAACTATGAATGCATCTACAATGTGCATCATTTCCTGTAAATGTGTGCCATTTGCCTTAAGCCAACATATATAAATACAAATCTCAATTATGTATTAAATGTATGTATTGAATATACTGTAAGTGACTGTATGAGTAAAAATTACAATAAAAGATGGAATTTAGTTCTCAAAAAACATACAGATTTGTATTAGTGAATTGTTTTTACTGTTTACAGTGAAATAAAAATATACAGAGAGATTAAAAGACTATATTATGTACAAAATTAAATTACTTTTAGAGTCCCTGAACTAGATTCTAAGATTCTTAGGTTTATCAAAGATGTAATCTGATATTGGAACATACTTGAAATTCCAGGATTTATTTTAAAAGTTTAGTTAGTTGTATTAAAATAGACAACTATTATCTTCAGGTTAAGCTTTAAAACGGTTATCTGGTAAACTTTGTTTTCAAAAGCAACCAAGTAGAAAAATGAAAGCAGTTCTTTGTATTCCATTCTAAGCAAACACAAAAAAAGTTTTTTTGTTTGTTTTTTTGGGCTTAAACCTGTTTTTCCAAAATAATTCTTGTATGTGGTCAGAGCTGTTGGGGCTAAACCTTGTGAACTTTATGGCTGCTTGTGATTTTGTTCAGACTATTTCAAAAATGTGAATTATGCACACCGCCCACAGGAAGACAGCAAGTGTGTTACAGACAAGCTTGTCACCTTATCATGAAAGCAGGTGGCAGGGTGATTTAATTACTCAGCGCTTTAACAACTTCAATTGGCAGCATTGTAACTCTGTATTTGACCAGTCAGAAGACTTAACATTCAAGGGTGCAGTGTTTGTAAAATGTGTTTGAGTAATGTAGTGACTTATACACCAGGTTTACTCATACAGGATTTATTTAGTCAAACATTTGAAGAAAAGATTACATGTCTTTTCCTTCAACTGGTTTAGACTAGTGGTTCTCAAAGTTGAGGTCTGGAGTCTTAAAAGGGCTACAGAAATAAAACTGACTTTAAAACTGATTACCATTGCCATATTTAGCCGTAACATGCTAATTACTCCCAGGCCATCAGTAGTTTGTGGAAGGACACAAAGACACCATATCCAGGCTTGCTGCAAATAAAAAAAAAACACTGTTAGATTCAATTTAAAAAAACAAATTATAAACAAATACTTACACGTATACACATTTACAATTTTTCTCTTACATTTGAACAATTTTTTGACGGTACGTTTACTATTTATGGGAAAGGATTTAACAGTGCTGGTATTTCAGAATGAAAGAACAGCAACTTTAGACAATAGAAGGCAACAAAACAGAACAGTTTTTAGGCAGCCGAATGACTTTGCGAGAAGTAGTGAAATACCGAGACACTTGTACGTGTCACCACATAAACCTGTCTGTCATCATTCAGCCATGAACAATGCCATTTCTTTGAAAATAAAAGCAGTTACCATTCAAAGTAGCTCTGTCCACCGTGTCTGCCGTCACACAGAGCTGCATCAGGAGTCTGCAGCTCAACTCCAAGGTGGAGGTCTGCCTCCCCCTGCAGGTGGCCCAGGAAACGAAGTGTTCCTGTGCTGATCCTGCCAGATGGCAGCATGATCCTGACCCGGTGACCCAGTTGCAAGTCCATAGGCGAGTGAGGAACAAAAACTCGATGAGGCCCATGAGACGTCTCCCGTGACTGCACACTTTGGAAAGGAAAATATTTGGTAATACAGCAAAATGTATGTTCTGTTTGATCAATTCGAAACAGCTATCATTAACTATTTAATAACTACTTGTTTTGTGTTTTTAGTGTGTTGTAAAGAGTGATATTGATGGTAATCGTACATTATGAGCGACTGTGTACAAAAACTTTGTATTTGTGTGAAGGTACTTGTTTTACTATTGCTTCACATGGAAAAGAAGAAGCTAAAGTCAGCCACTGATTGTTGTATCTTAATACAGAAATTGGAAACTAACGGAAATCTGTAAAACCCCTTCATAATTGTTAGATCAGAGATGAGCCATTTCAGTTTTTATAGTCTTTCAGTTTAGGCCAGAATTTGTCTAAACTGAACCTGGCTGGACTTCATCTTTATTATGTAATAAGTAAAGATAAAATGGTAAAAAAAATAAAAAAATACAACTTGTAAGAAGATATTTAATCTAGTTGGCTCTGATAATAATTTCATTTGTACTAGACAGTGTACATATCAAATAATTCAGGTTTTCGTGTTCTTTTTGATTCAACTTTTCAGTAGCTCTAATTCAACAATTTAGTCATTTGATTCATATACTGAGGTTTAAAAAAAAAAACTTCACCAAATGCACCACATTATCCTAACCCTGCAGAGTTTCACCTTCAGTACCTATAAGCTGAAGATAAAGAAGAAGCAGGTCTTGAGCTCAGTGGGGAGGACAAGGATATTTGGCTCCCTGACAAACTGCATGAAAAGCTGTCACCTCTCGATGACGCTTTGGACCTTCTGCGTTTGTGAAAACCACCTGTTCATCAGAGAGTGGTTTTGTTATTGAATAAAAACGTCCATGGTTACTGTCCTACACTATGTGTCCATGATTTACCTGAACATCCATCAAACATCACTCCACTGTCCACTCCTGGCTCTCCCTGGCCATCACAAGTGCCCTCTTTCACCAACGTCTTAACATCCGAGACTAACTGAGGAGAGTACGGTCAATGTTGATGATCAGAGTCAGAGAAATGTTGTCAGCAACACCCACATGTTCACACTTTCAGACGCACACCTGATTCCGAAGCTCTTCCTGTTGTTTTTGCAGCTCAGAAAACCTCATTTCCCATGATGCTCTCTCACAGGCGATCCTGGTCTTGAGGGACAGGATCTCTCTCTCAGTTTTGGTCAGTCTTTTATTGAGGACATTCACTCGGTCAGGGCTCCCTGGGATGGCTGCAGTCACTTTATTTTCAGAAGCTGTTAAACATTAAAAAAAACAGAAACTCTTATAGCTACTTACTATTATCTTTTATTTTATTTTAAAGCTTTCTGCTTTATGCCTTACCCACAAGACGCTTCACTGGTCTGCTTTTCTCCTCTGTTATGTATTTTTGCCTTGGTAAGAATTTAATAGCATTGTACGGGCAAATCTGCACACCAAAAAAACAGAAACACAGTGCATTCCAACTTTTGGAAAGATACGGTAAGTCATCACAATATTTATTTTGTTTTGTTTTGTTTTGCAAAGCATACACTCACCCAAAGAAACCTGCAGGTGCAGAGTATCCCCCTGTATGTCCATGCAAACAAAGTCTGTAGCATGTATTCTGTCATGTTGCATATCATCCAATCACATTGTGCTATCCCAATCAGACAGTGAAAAGTATTCATCTACTGCAGCTCATATAAGAATAAAAACAAATATATCTGAAAGTATTTTGCACTTGAGCATTTTGCTAATTATGGGACTTGTGTGAGATGAGTAAATAATCAATAGTAGGCTACTAAAAACAAGATTAAGGCCTTTGACTGTCAAACTAAAAACTAATACACATATAATAAATGCAAAGAGCACTGACCTTTTCCTGCAATGGCTCATCAGTATGACAGGAGGAACTCCCTCCTGACCTCATGAGCAAGTCATTTCTCCACTGAGCCTCCGTCCGAGTCTGTGATGAATGTTAATGTGGTGCGTTGACCTGTTGCTAGGCGCCAGCTCTGCGTGAAGAGCACTCAGTGACTGCTGGGTAGCTAAATCTTGACTAATCTTCTTAGTCATGCAATTACACAGTAGAGTTGCAGACAGGCTACTTAATTTGGTCTGCTGAGCTTTACTGTATATAAACATGTTGAAAAGGCCTTCACATATTGTCTCTATACGATGTATCTATTCATCTTACAAAAAAAAAAAAAAAAAGACAAAAAGTATAGCTTATAAGTGAAGGTGATGTTATAATGACCCTACTATACAATTCACATTATATTACATACTTTTTAACGTGACAGCTTCTCGTTGAATTTTGTCTGCGTGGAGAAAAATATTCAAACACCAGGGGTTTTAGACGAGTGTAGCTTAAGTTTAAACATAAACTACAGAAGACTTTTGGTCTTTCATCAATACAGTTTGCTCGATAATTTAGGTAGGTGGTTTTATTTTGTTTCAACATGTTTTATATGTTTTGTGTTTTGTTGTTGTTGAAATTATTAATTTGCTTAAACAACTCTAACAATGATACAGAGGTTATGAAGTAAAAGTTTGCAATGGTTTTATTCCATTTTATGCTAAAAGTGGGGTTTTTTTGTCAGTCTAAACTTAAAAAAAATACTCGTGTTGAAAATTACATGTTCACCACAGAGAATGAACTGTTCCTTCTTATTCATCTCTCCCCACACCAGCATTACCTTGTTTACATTTAACGTTTCTCAGGTTGATGTACGAAATTGGATCATTCAGTTGTGTTTGTTCACCCAAGTTCAGCTTTACTGAGCTCATTCTTGAAAAAATGAAAGGAAAAACTTGTTTTGTTTGTGAGTTTTCTGTTGATGTGAGGCCCTCGCATTCCGGCGAAACGTGAGACGAAAGGCCATTATGTCCCTGGTGAATAGTTTGGTGTGAAAAGGTGTATATTTGTAAGCCCTACGCAAATAATGCCTTCATTCAACTCTTGTTTTAATGCCATCTCAAGTTGTGGGTCACGTCCTTATTGCACAAATTTAATTACATAAACACACACAAACACGTACACTGGATCTGAGCACAAACAAGCAAACAGCTTGTCCCAAGCTTTGAAATAAATATTTGTTTTAATTGTCCTCATCACAGCATCATAGGCATCATTTGACAATAAGGTTTTAGGTTTCCAGCTAAATAATATGATCCCATCATACATTTATGTGTTTATCTATTTTAAAAGCATTACGATGTAGTCTTGTAGAAGCTGAAGACCTATCGCAAGCTTTACTTGTGTATGTATATTTTGCCCCGGTAACTGGGGAAAAAAATCCTTGCGTCTCAAATATTATTCAGATGACATTTATATTTGTGATTTTTCATCACTAAAAGATTTTTTCCTATTAATCTAAAAAAATGGTAAGATTTTTTCCTATTAATCTAAAAAAATGGTAAACTGTGCAGCAAAACAACTTATAGGAATTTCAAATCTGGAGGGGTTTCATTTGAATTTTTGAAATAATCCACAAGCCTTTGGCTAATTTTTTTCATTCCTTAACACATCTCATGCTGCTCTGATGAAAGAAGGAAGAACTTCTCTGTCATCTAAATCATAAAAGTTCGTTTGTTGTTGAGCCCAAGAATTCTACTTTCTTTAGGCCACAAAGAGGTATTTGTTGTATTTGGGGGCTGTATGGCTCTCTCACACACACACACACACACACACACACACACACACACACACACACACACACACACACACACACACACACA
>JAVKLF010000042.1:5538649-5549837 GCA_034783495.1 Millerichthys robustus
CTCTTGCCACCCAGATACTGAGACTGTTGATGTTAATAGTCTGTAGACTTTGCTCAGTTGTTATTCTTGTCTGCCTTATTATTTTGGAGGGCTGTTTTTTGTTTTCTTACAGCGTTTTAGATATCTTAAAAGACCAGTGAGAATAAACAAAGACTGGATAAACTTGCTGTGTTTGTTTTTTGTTTTTTCTCCCTCTCCAAGTGTCTGAAAATGGTGTAATGAAACCCACTTGATTGTTTCTGCAGGCTAAAAGCACACCAGAGACTTCATACAGGCAAGACATTCAACTGTGAATCAGAGGGATGCACAAAGTACTTTACAACACTCAGCGACCTGAGGAAGCACATTCGCACACACACTGGGGAGAAGCCATTTCGGTGAGCATTTTCATTATGACAATGACTTTAATACATTTCTGGCTAAAGTTGAAGGAACAAGAATACTAATAGATACTCAAAGGCAGTAGTCTGTGCAAGAGTTAGCCATTGTATGGAGTCAGTTCTGGGGTAATGTATTTTATATTAACATGAAGTCAGTTAAGGCTCAGCTCTTCTTTAGATGAATTGTCATACCCATTGTCTTGAGTTATTCACTTTCTACTTTGAAGTACCTTGTAAGCAATTTTGCCTCTTTGTTTTTTGCTTTCAGTTGTGATCATGATGGCTGCGGGAAAGCCTTTGCTGCCAGTCATCATCTAAAGACACATGTGCGAACACACACAGGTATGTAGTTTTGGACTTTTTTATTAAACTTCACAGTTGGCTCAAATTTTGAGTTGCTTGATAAAGTTGGGCATATGTTCCCTACAAAGTGCCAATTACTGAACTCTAACTCTCACATTCCCTTTTTACAAATACTTTTATTATTCAAAGATGAAGTACAATATAACACTAACCTATTAATCCCCAAAAATGAGGAATCCTGGAAAGAAGCTGTGCCCTTTTTATACTTTTGTTTTACTTCATAAATTGAACTTTCTGTTGTTTTATGAAAATAAAAGTGAAACCTTGGATTTTTAGGACAAGCTGGTCAAGTGGCTGGGCTATTTTTTCTCTTACTGCTATTTACAGATTAAACAAGGGCAACATTCATAATTTTAAATAAGTTATTGTGATATATTTTCTAAAAATCATCTACAGTTATTGAATGTATTGGGACTGACTGAAGCAGAAAGTAAGTTTTATTGTTTTATTGTACTATTGAGTGTATAAAGTGTCACACTGCTAATGTTTGCAGTAGCTCTGTTTTAAATTTCTTTCAAAAAATAATTTAACTTTTCACTTGGCTGTGAAACTACAGAAAGAAGAGATGAGTATTCTTTACTTTCCCTTATGTTTCTTCTTTGGTTTTTAGGGGAGAAGCCATTTAACTGTCCAAGTGATGGCTGTGAGAAAACTTTCAGCAGCCAGTACAGTTTGAAGAGTCACATCCGAGGCCACGACAAAGAACAGGCCTTCACCGTCACCCTCACCCATCCTCATTCTGAAGTGAGTCACTGTACGGCAGTATCTAAGAACATAGAACATTTGTTCTTGTTCAGTTGTTTTGTCTTCAGTGCACATGACTGTGCATTCTTTAAACTATTCACTTAATTTATTTAAAAGTTGTGATTCTGAATGAGCTGTATTCCAGAGCAGCACGTTCTGTTTGATACTGAATATATTCCTGAGTTAAATCATCTGTAGGTTTTAAAAGACAAAAACTTGTTTATTTTTTGACAAACAAATCAAGTGAATGTATTTTAGATATTTGTTGCAAGGACCTGAGCCTGATAATTGTTTTAGTCACGATGATGAAGTCAGTGTTTTACAAAAAAAGTTTAACTCTGTTGTAGAACTCAAAAAACATTCTTATTCCTAATAATAAAGTTCTTATTACATGTTACTTCAAATAATTTGAGGCAGTTCAAGTCATTGGATTGTCTTACTGCAATAGCTTATCCCATACGGTTATAATAATTTTGTTTTATTCCTGAAGAGATGACCTGTGCTAAACTTTAATGTCTGGTTTTGCCTGTTTTTTTTTTTATTATTTGAGGCAAATAATCTTAGGTTTCGACTACAAATGAGTCAGCATTCAGACTTTTTTAAAGAGCAGCAGTTCAGTGCCCCACGTGTAAATAAAACTCACCAAGAAATAAAATTTGATGACCCAGATTTTACAAATGTTAATTTATATTGCTGGGATGTTACAGACCTATTGAAGTACAGTAGTGATTTTATCAAAGTGGGATTTTTATGCTGTCATTTTATTTATGTTGTTTGCATCTCATCTTTCCCACTTAGTTTTCATCTCAAGATGACTTGCCTCCTAATCAAAATGCATTGGTGAGTTTAATTGTGGCTTGTTATCATCTTAATTACAGGATGCAAATCACTCGCTGTGCCTCAGTGACTTGAGTCTCATCTCGACAGATTCAGAACTACGAGAGAACATAAACAATGTAAGTCTGGCAATTGCTTAATGTTTTTAGCACAAACTGGGTTGAGAATGTGGAGTTTCTCTGTCTGCATCTTAGAGACAGATTTTTCTTTTTAATTTTTATTGTTCTATAAAAATAGAAACAAGAATTTGGCATGTCTTTTGCTTTACGAATGGCATCTATTCTAAATATTTTTTGTTACATTTGGATGCATTACAGACTCAAAACCTGGACCTCAACAATGTGACCCCTGTGAAAATCTTTGAACTCATGTTCCAGAGTCCTGAAAATAGCATCAGCCAAGATGACACACATCCTAACAGTAAGGAAATATTTAAAACCTACCGGTTTTAGTTGTATTGATTTTTTTTTATCCCCTGACAGAGCTTTGACTTCTCTCCTCAGAGAGCCTTTCTGAATCCTACAGCCTAGAAACCTCCACACAACCAGGAGTGACTGATGCCTCACCTATCATCTCTTTTTCTGTCAACCCTACCTCCTCATCTTCCCACAATGCTGCTGTCATGGAGGCTACATGCCATCACAATGAGAACTCTTCCTTGCAGGTTTCCACTCCTGTTCCTGCCACCGTTACTGTCAGCTCCACACAGACTCCCTCTTTCATGCCGCTAAATGGGCCTCAACAGATCTCAGATGTGCCTCAGGCTTCTGTCCAAGCACCGAACCATGCCCCTTCCCAGCACTATGTGCCACTACCACCCACATTCCTACAGTCGGAGACTGCAGCTCAGACCACTCCTCTACCACAACCCAACTCTATTCATCCTCCAGTGGTTCCTACAATAACAACCACAGCTGTTACAGCTGCAACAACAGATAGTCTAGCAGCTGTGGCACAACCTGTGCCTTTGGCCAGCAACCCCGTCACGAACACTGGCCCTGCTCTGGCTCCTACCCCTGCCACTATCACCATAGCATCAGCCCCAAATGTTTTGCAGCCCAGCCTGGTCATGTCTGACCAGAACCTCCAGTGGATCCTTAGCAGTGCTGCAAACAGCCAGCAAAACCCAGAGCAAGCAGTGAGTATTGCTTACATCCAACGTTGATATAAAAAAAACAGTGACTTTGACATTTTTTAGGTTTGAGGTTTGAGTATGTAGTTGTGATTTTTTTTAAATTATTATTCTGTGCAAAATGTTTCATCATACTGTTGAAATGACACACAAACCCCCATCTACATTTTTAATACAACATAAACTTAGTGAAAATCAGTCAGACTTTATTTATATGAACCATAATATTTGTTCACAGACACATCAAGGAGCTCCAAAAGTGGAAAAGGTTTTTTTCACTACAGCCATACCAGTAGGAGGAAATGCAGGTAAGCCAAAGTGTAGTCAACCTTTTTTTGTTTGGTTGATTTTTAATGATGTTGACATTTGCCAGAAAATTCAAATGAAGAATTAAATATTTTTTGCTAAAAGGAAATTTAACTGAAACAAGTTCAGTTGTCCCTTAGTGCCTCCAAATTGGGATCACTCTGCTTTATCAGGATGCTTAATACAACAGCTAAACAGAAATAATTAAAAAGTAACATTAAGAAATGCAGATAATATTGCTGTAACTACAACCAGTTTAAAATCGTGAAGCTTTCATCAGGACATGGAACACTGGCACTGTTTTAGGCCCTGATGAAAGAGAAAAACATTTTTGGCAATTGAAAAGAAGAAAATAAACAATTTCTCAACACTGTCATACAATTTCTGAAATGATGTAGCAAGGAACCAATTCTCATCTTTGGGTAGCTTAAGTGTTCCTTTTCCTTTGTCATTGTTGCAAAATAAATTTTTAGTCAAAGTGAAGAAGGTTTTCTAACTTGTATTTACATGTTGTTTTATATGCAGCAAACTAAATTTGAAACGAATGGTACATAGGCACTTACAACAGCATTTATGATCACAGTAAGATGTATTTTTAGATTTTTGTAATCAGTTTAATTTCTTGTAGTCCATCAAATGTACTCATAGGAAATTTTACACAAGTGGAATTTACTCATTTAGGATTTTTGTTCAGAAATGGATTTGAACGATTGTTTAAAAAAGGAAGCATGTTGGACAATTGTTTAAAAAAGGAAGCATGTTTGAGTCAAAGACCCAAGTTTACGTTGTTTCTCTTTCAGGAAATCCGGTCCAACAGATCGGGCTCAGTCTGCCAGTCATCATCATCAAACAGGAGGAATCCTGCCAGTGTCAGTGTGCCTGCAGGGATGCTGCTAAAGACAAGAAAACAAAGAGTGCCTCCTCCATCATTTTAGCCCCAACACAGCAGCAATCTTCAGAACCCCCTCCTGAACTCTCATCTGAACTTCCTCACCATTCAGCCACTTCGTCATCTTCCTCTTGCTGTCTCCCCAAGTCTTCCTCCAAGGTGGGTGACATAAGGCCAGAGCCCCACTCTTCTTGCTCCACCACAACTATGCCTTTCTCCACTATAGTGAGTAACACTGCCACCAACCCACCTCCATCTGATGGGTTAGCCAGTATGGACGTCTCAGATTTTCTCTCCATGCAGAGTCCAGAAACAGCTGCCAACATCGAGGCTCTTCTGCTGGTTGCAGACGACTTTAACATGACCACTGATGGCAGTGCTTAAATTTGTTACTTTCCGAGTCTGGTGCAACGCGTTTATCTGTTCAGTTGACACTGCGCATCGCTCACCTAAGTAATGCCTTATTTTCACCTTATGTAGTGTGCATGTTCCACTCTGTTTTTGAAGTGCAGTCTGCTTTGTATCTTACTTTCCTTACATTGACAAATATATACAAACATACACAAATAGGTACAAACTATAAATAATTTTTTGTTGAGTCTCATTGCTGTAGTTGAGTTTTTAGAAACCAGATTAATGAGATTTAGCAGCTTTAATGCTGTGAAACAGCAGTAGATCATATGTGGAAAACATGATCTGTATATATTACTATTAACATCCACTCTCAATCAAATAAAAAAAGTGTGTTGTTCAAGCACTGATGATGTAAGGTTTCTTGTCGAAAAGGGTTAAGGAAAACAAAACCTTGTTTCTGTATCCTTGTACTGTACCACAGGTCCTAAGAAATATTGAAGCTGGTTTTGCAGCTGACTAGAATGCACTGTATGTTGCTATAATTTCAGTCAAGTCTTGCCAGCAGGAATTTAAAGTGGTTGGCCACACAACCCTTCATTTGGCTGTAATATAGTTTGAAGTATTTTTTTTAAGTATATATATTTTTTATTTTTGTTAATGATTTTTGTGATGATCATTTTTTCTTACATTTACTAATGGAGAAAAGAGTCTGAGATCAGATCTACTCGTCTCTTAAGTGGCATTATGTCAATAAGTTGCCTCTAATTTAAACTAACTTAAATTTGTACATGTTAAATTATTGAAATATTTGCTTATAACAATATTGATAATTTATTCCAGTCCTATATTTTTGATTTTCTTGTTTTTGTAAGGTTACTGATTTCTTAAACATATATTGCTAAAAGGAAGTTTGAAAAAATATATATATTTCTAGACAGCACATTAAAGTAAATTACCATCTAGGATCTGTTTTATTTGCAAGAATGGTCCATAGTAAACAACTACTGTCAACATCCCATGATTTCCAGGGTCGCGACCCTCTCAGGGATGCATCAAATCATAACTGATCCCATTTCCCTTAGTTTGTTACCCAGACATTTACTTGCAGTTGCCCTACATTTTGCTGCACTCTTCCCTATTTTTTGCACAGTGTCTTGTAAAGAGCGTAATTTGACAGCTTGTTTAGAGACGTGACACCACTACAGACATTTTATATACAACTGCTGTAAAGTAGCATTTAAAAGAGGGTGTCCTAGATATTGTAAATACAGTGCATTTAGTGTAAATGTCTTTGAGAAACTTGTAGATTCCAGGATTTGTATTTTTGTATAGAATTTTGAATTTACTAATGCAGAGTTTGGAGTCTATATTACCCTTATCCTTGCATTCTTCCTCCTGTCATATTTATGTAGTCTTTTTTTTCAGTTTATTGGTGTTGTTCTTTAAGCACATGGGCTTCTGTACAGTCTGCACTCTTAACAACATATGTACCAGAGTATAATTTAACAGTATTGTTTGACATGGGACACAATGCAATGACAGAAAAGGCATCATCTCCTGTAGATTAAAGTGTTGAAGCGTCTTGGCCTTACAACATTAACTGCTCTGTAAGCCTCCTTGCCTTGAACATCACTCTTGACAAACATGTAATTTCTCATTTCCACTGATCTCCAGCAGCAAACATTAAGAGACACAAAACTTTGGGGTTTGCTCTGGTTTCACACAGTCTGTGATATCCAGATCAGTGGCAAATCACAACAGAGTTTAATTTTCAGGTTATTTAAGAAATTTAATTATTGAACTTGTTACTTAAAACTAGAATCTGGTCCTTATTTAACTTAATTGGACGAAAATAGTTCACCTGTTTGACCTGGACCATGGAATCAGATGTTCCTAATGACCAAGAACACGTGTTGGGTCAATCAAACCAGTGTTGGTTTTACATACATACATACAGAACTGTGCAAACAGTTAAGTGTTTTTATGAAGACAGATTTTATAGTTTCCTTTGTTTTTTTAAGTTAAGTCACCCTGAAGGTGTTCAAAGTTGTTCGAACACTGGCTGGCTAATTTTGAGAGGTCTTACCACATTTTGTGATTGGAATAATTTCCTGCATGTGAAGATGTGTTTAAATCCAAATATGACCCAATTGGATTATTAAGACACTAAAAATTACTGGAAAGAGACAATTCATGCATTGTTCTTTCATAAAGTCAATGTATTCATCTATGCAATTGAAATTGGCAGTCAAAAAAAGTTACTTAAGCTTTGCCCCCATGATCTAAACTCATTTACTGGAACCCAGTGGATGAGGTTTTTAGTGTCGCCATATTTAGTATGCTGCCTTAACTCTTTTGCAGTGATAAACCGGGACACGAATGTTGTGCAAATCTGGATTTACGGTGCATTCAGTTGATATTTTACCCACGAGTGTTGACCACGTCGATCTCAAATGCTACTTTTGCTTTTGTGGTAACTTGCTCAAAACAAACCGGGTTTATTCGACAGTCTTTAGAATATGGTTCTGTTTTAAGAATTGTCTTAGTCAGATGTACACAGATTTTTTTCTCAGATTTTGTACCCAAGCATATTTATTTGGATTTACTCCCATTTATGGTTATTGTTGCAATCCTTTGTGCATTTGTGGATCATTTGTCAGCTTTTTCTTCAGTGAACGTTATTGCTGCCAATACTTCATTATTAAAATCAGAGAGATTAACTTTAACTCAGCCCAGGTTTGTTTGCCTGATAATGTAACAATGGTGTATCAGTTGGTGACTCATTTGGAAGCAGATAAAAAATAATTCCAACAACCTTTGATAAATATAGGAAAGTATGCTTCCCATAAAATGTCCAACACCCAAAGAGTGAGGAAATGTTAAGGATTTGTATTTTTAAAAGAATGTATAATGTGAAAATATTTGCTTATGCTTGTTTTGTACAAAGTGATAACTATGAATTGAGAGCAATATAATCCTAATAAAACCTCGTCACTGAATATTCATTGTGTTCTGATTTTTATTTTGTTTTGGGGGTTGGGGAGTTATTTTTACACTTTAACAAATACCATTGATTGTAATGTTTATTCAGAGACATATTACAATAAAATGAAGATTATTCTTTAGTTGGTTTCTGTGGAAAACTCACATCTTGAAGGGATTTATTCTGCAAAAACAGAAGAATGATCAACAACAAATAAAAGTAAGTTGGAGAGGAAAACAATGCACTCACCACTAAAATACGATTCACTCCCACCAAGTCATCGATGACTGAATTGCACAGATTTATTTTCTCTGACAAGTTGACAAGTCTGGCCTCCATATTCTTCATCTTCTGCATAAATCAATATCAGTACAGAGATACAGTACAGAGGAACGACTATAGCTCCACTATGTCGTAACTAACCTGTTGCAATAAACGTACAGGTTCTTCGTTCTGCTGGGTTTCTGCATCATCTGTAACTATTTTACATTAAAAACACTGAAAACATTATAAACTGGCATTATACTGCCGTGTAAATGTGTGCATGATGTTACCTGTGTCCGAGGTCACACCTGTAGACATGGTCTTCAAAGTAAAGGGACTTCCAGATTTAAGGAACTCACAGGTGATTTATATTTTCCTATCAATCGATCACGTGATGACGTAAAATGAATCATTTTGTCGTACAGTGTTGGTATAGCTTTTTTTTTTTACCTATTTAAGGTGCCTGTTATAAATAAATTATAGTGTTCTAAATTTATTTTTAGTTACGAATCCGATTAGCTGTCGTTTAATTAAAAATATGGGGATTTAAAGCTGTTTGTAATGTAGCTGCCCCTTTAAGTGACGTAACGCTTTGGGGCGTAACCCGGAACTAGTCTTGCTATTGCGTCAGGCAAAAACATGCTCCTCGTTTGTGGAATGATGCATTTGTGACTACTATAAGGTATAATTTATGACTTCAGTTTGTTTCATCGCTGCTAAACTGGTCGGTTTCAGAAGAGGTTACAATTCAGCGGTGGTTCGTCGACTTGAAGCTAAAATGTGTAAAGAACTGAAGACCAAATTGCTCCGTTTGTTGCCGCCGAGTTCTAATGGGCCGACGATTCATCAGGAGATCCAAACAGGTACATTTTATTTTATACCAATATGTCCAGTTAGGATCAGTGAAACAGAACTGAAAGTTATTAAAATCAGTACAAGAAAAAATAAAACTTTTTTTTATATCCTACATTTAAAACAGACATCACCCAGCTAATTAGTTATTACAGTTCTGTGCAAGATTATGATGCTTTTTGTACGTTTTATTACAAAGAAGTCCATTTTTTTATTATCTGTAATTCTTGAGCCTCATTGAACTCAAATTGCTGCTTGAACACTCAGAAAGGGTAAATAGATGAGGTTAAAGCTTTGAATGGCAAACATCTTTTACTAGTTGTATTTTAAAGGTTGTGAATAATCTGTGCTCCTCTGATCTCTCAAAGATAAAAAAGAAAAAAAAACTTACGTAATCATAAACAAGGTATGACATAGGACATGTGTAGGCTTAATGTTTCTTTTTGTTTTTAATCACAGATGGTACTGAGATCCTGAATTGTGCTGTGAAGGCTCTGAAGGACTGTCACGTTGTTGCTGTTCCCACGGACACCATCTATGGCCTGGCGTGTCTGGCCCAAAACTCTGAGGCAGTGAGAAAAATCTATGACGTGAAAGGACGGAACGGACACAAGCCACTGGCCATTTGTGTTGGGGAAATTCAAGAAATCTATAAGTAAGTGCACTCAGCGCTGTATTTCATTTAGTTTTTTTGCAGGCCTCTGTTTTGATTCCCTGGATTGTGTAGACAGGCTGATGAAAACGCAAAGTTTAAAGTTTTACTCAAACGTCTGCAAAAAACACTATTTTATCAGAAAGGTAAAAGTGTCATTTTTGATCTAAGACACATTTTACTTGTTTGGTAACAAGTGCTCCCAAAGCTAGCTGTTCTGCAAAAATTAATGATTTTTTGTTTGTTAGTTTGGTTTTGGACTGCAAATCTAAACACAGATCACGTCTTTCTACGGATGGGAACGAAAGTAAAAGCATCTGCAGATTCATCTGATAATTATGGTTATTATTATGGTCATATCACCACCCTCCCCTGTTTTGTGTAACCACATGTTGTTGTTTCCATCAACAGATACTGTAAGGTGAAGGTGAAGGAGGGACTGTTGGGTGACCTGCTTCCTGGTCCCGTAACTCTGGTGTTTGAAAGATCCGAAGCTCTGAACGCAGATCTGAATCCCTTTACTTCAGTAAGTCTTTAAATAAATTCTTATAAAAAAACAATCTATCAGTGACTTATTAATGTTGGTTAACTCGTCCATGTGCTCCTCAGCTTGTAGGTGTACGTATCCCCAATCATGGCTTTATGAGGCGTCTTTGTCAGATGTGTGGCGAGCCGTTAGCTCTCACCAGCGCCAACATCAGCTCACAAACCAGCACAGTAGAAGTGCATGTAAGTGTCAGAAACAAATAATGTGTGCCTGTGGTCCAAAGAGTTCTCTTATTTGTTTTGGTTTTATTTTTATTTTTCCTGCTGAAGGAGTTTCAGGAGCTCTGGCCCAAACTGGGTGTGGTGGTAGATGGTGGTCCAATAGGAGACCAGAGTCGCCTCGGATCAACAGTGATTGACTTATCAGTACTGGGCAAATATCGTGTCATCAGACCTGGCTGGTAAGTCTGCAGTTTCTGAGTTCTTTATGTTTTTCACTAAGTAATGAATACATTGTTAGGATTCTCTGTGCCTTCTTTCCATTCGAGTGATTTTTTTTTTTTTTCTGCAAACATAAAGATTTTGGTTCTGAAATTGGAAATCATTCAGATAGCACATTCTGTTCAAAAGCAATTTGTCTGTGTTGTGTGTGGAAAAAAAACCAAAGTGGGTACATTCAGAATTAACCCGTTTTTTCCTGCATCTCATATCTACACCTATTTTATATGCTGTTTTTAGAATAATGTGTTTGACAGTTTGTTTGCCTGTCTGTCTTAAACTGATGACAGAAAACTGATTTTTGACATTTAGGCAAACAAAATGCCGCCACATCTGTTCTCAAACAAGAAAGAAAGGTTTAGGCTGTCCTGTATAATTTATTTGTTGTTAAAACCTATTGACAAATATGAATCTAATCAGATTATCACCAAAGTTAAATTTGCCGGTG
>JAVKLF010000042.1:5549937-5594134 GCA_034783495.1 Millerichthys robustus
GTTCAGCCATCTTTACATTATAAAATTAAACAGGATGTTTTTATATATTTCTTGTCTCTTGCACAGCGCACAGCCTCTGTCAGAATAACTAAGCACAAGGGCAGCACTGAGCATGTGCTAACGGCTTATTTACAGCTGCTGCTTCTGACTCCTCTTTGCCGCTGACTGAGCAGAACAGAAAATCTGTTTCTGCAGTAGAAAAAGCGTGACATCACAGTCCAGCCAACAGCTTGGATAAGAAATAGCTTTTTCTCGTTAAGAGATTGATGTTTTTTTTTTACTTTTTTTTTCGGTTAGCACTTGGAAGAAGAACAGCACTGTTCTCACTTCTCTGGGTTCCAGCTAAGATAAAACATTAACACTAATTATTCTGATAAAACACAACTCCACCTAACTGTCGACATATCATAAAGGCTGGCAGTTGTGATTAAATGACCATGCAGTCAGCTGGTCACATTGTGTTTATTTTTGTCTCTCTTTACCCCAACTCTTCCTCCAACCCCCTCCACCTACGCCTGCTTTGAAGTGGACTTGCTTTAATGCACAAGAAATGACCCTAATTCTGTTTTCAGTGCCCTTTCTTCTACGCTTGATGTGTTGGAAAGCAAATATGGACTGTCAGAGGACTCGGGGGAAGACTGACCTTTAAACTCTCCGCACTCCAAAAACACACGCCAAGACGCACAACCAGCTCTGACCCAGGGGATAGGCTGGAAATGAAGAATCAGTGAATCTGACTTTCCTGGCAAAAAGCTCAAACTCAGGAATGAAGGGGGTCTTAGGACACTAATGGCAGCTGTCTTCAGGTCAGGAGGTATATATTCCTTTGGGAGATCTTTGTTTATTACAATCTATAGTCAGATGAAATGAAAATGTCTCAGCTTCTTGCTTATTTACATTTAAAAAGGTCAGCTGCGTCTGTAAAACAAAGACTGTTTAAGGGAAAAAAGCTTTATATTTTCACTTTAATGAGTGTATCATTAGATATGACTTTATTGCAAAGATTTTATTTTATTTTTGTGAGAACATCATTTTTTGTAATCATAATGATCTAACTACCAGTAAATCTTTTTTTTATTACTGTTAATACCCATATTTATTTTACCCCAGACATTGTAAGACTCAAACCACAGTCTGTAACCATTTATAATCATTTATAGGATTCCTCTTCTGCTACATGAGGTAAATATTGTAATATTTAGAAATATAAATATATGGGTATGTCACGTTTACTTGCATCTCTCCTCCGCTCTAAAGTGCCAGACCTAGGCTTGACTATAAGATTGTGAATTCTCTGCATATTTAAAATAAAGGTTTTAGATATTATTGTCTTCATTATGAGACTTGTGTGAGGCATATTAGTCTGTTCATTCAGAGGTGTCTTATTTTACTCATGAGTGAGAGTGAAATGGAGAGTGAAATGAAGAGCCTAATTGTTACTCTTCAAATAAAAATCAACCACCAACACATGAAGGAGCACCAAGTCTTCACAAACACCTGTTGTAGTCAACTCATCCATCGAAAACGAAGATAAAGATGATTTTTTAGTTATCTATATGATTACATTGATTCAGTGATAACTCCTTTTATTCATAAAGCGAATACTTAAACATTTAGATTTGGGTGTCGTAACTTCTGATTCTTTTTTTACGGCTTTGAATAGTCTTGCAATGATTAAAACTCAGTGTTTGGCATATTATGAAATAAACCTTTGCTTTCTAGGAGCAACTCTGCTAAGAAGAAGGCTGTTAAGGTGGTACTCCTCTCCAAAACTATTTGTCACCCAAACATAAAAACTAAAGACAATTTGGCTTGATCAGAAATTTAATGTAGAAATATGAGACGTGTTTCCTTCTCATCTAAATGTTCAGCAGAAAACCATATTAAAGAGAAATGATGAGAATCATGTCATGCAAAAACATGAAAACAACAGTTGAAACTTTACCTTGACATCATCTCATTCACAAACTTCTAAACTGTAAATTAGAGAGAAAAAAAAACATTTTGGTCTCATTTTCTGATTAAAAGAAGGGAAAAGCGGTCATGACTTTCAGAAATTGGATCTATTTCCACCGTCGAGACACTCGAGGTCAGACATGCTGACACTGTATCTGATTATCGAGCAGGAAAGAAGGGATCAGACAATCCACAGAGCATTTCAGAGTCTAAACAGGCAGCTCAGATAAATACTGCTCTGACAGATCTTTGTTCTGCTTTACTGAAAACCTCAAAATGATTGTGTTCTTTCATTCCTGCAGATGAGCAACTGAAAATGCCACATCCTCCTGCGTTCACGACCAAATCAGTCCGTTTTTAGAGCATGCAGTTTCCTGAAACTTCACACGAGCCACTGCTCTTTCTCTTTATTGAACTGTTCGGCCCAGTGGCGGGTCAGTTCCAGGTAGTGATCGGGTCCATGTGGCTGATAGTCTAAATAAACACGAGTGGCTGTTTTTTGGGGCATGGCTCTCTCTATCTGTGTCCCTTCGTGCCACTCGTTAAACGATGTTATGGTGATCATCTCTGGCCGCACATTAAGGGCCGCCTGCAGGGCCGTCTCGTAGTACCTGCCGTTCACTCGGTTTCGGGTGTTGTGGTTGTTCCACGGTCGGATGCTGGTGTCGATGTAACCTGGTCCCACGCTGGGGATGAAAAGGAGGTTGTTCCCGTCACAAAAAGCCTTGATGGCCTTCCAGTTCTGGTGAGAGGAGCCGAAGGAGAAGCCGTTGGAGGCAAAATAGGTGTACATGCCGTCAAAGCCACCAGCGAGGATGTCGTGCTTGTGACGCTCCTCCACAATCAGAGCGATGAAAACTGAGTCGTAAGCAGAATCACGCACGCTGTGGGATCCAGTGGGTGTTAAAAACTCAGACCAAGACTCGGGTGGAGTTAAATAGGAGTCATAGATGTAGAATAGAGGAAGACTCTTTCCTGTGCTGTAAGTAAATTTGTAGAAGGCCCCATGGTCACCGTACCTTTAAAGATATCAAGACAGTAAACAAAGACATCTGTTATTGCTGAGTCAGTGAACTGATTACTGGCAAAATCATTAACACTCCTCCTTCACCGTAGACTTCATAATTCACTAAAAATGTTTACTTGTATTTGGTGAATGATGGTTACCCGAACCGATCGTCACTTTGTGCAACCTGAGGTAAAATGTGGAGACTTTGCATTAAAAATAAAATCCATTAGACGCTCGGTTCTGTGAGCGCTTTGAGTTTGTGTGTAATTGACAGGAACTTGTTTTTCTTCCCTAAAGTCTGAGAGCCAACATTCACTTAAATACCCATCTATAAGTCATGCAGCTGCCCTTATATAATCAAAAAGCAACCTAAAATCCTGTCTATGTTGTGATGCCTGTTTCCTCAGCTTTGCATGCAAGAGCTGCATCGCTGGTGATGTGCAGCCAGACAAGCACCCACAGTACCTGTCAATGATGTACTTGACGTTGTCGTGAACCGTCTGGTCATTTCTCCCTCTGTACGGCTGGATGTGAAAAGCCACCTGGAAGAAGTGAAGACAGACTTGTAGTTACGGAGTTTTCACCAGTGGTAGTATTAAAAGATGGACGAGGCATCGCCACTTTCTCTTGTTCAAAACTGAAGCCAGCCAATATGTCTTCTTTTAAGTTGCTGCCTTTTTGTGTTTTTGGAGCCAGTCAAGTCCTGCCTACACATCGTCTTTACTTAGCTAACACACTGTAACACATCTTCTGTAGCAGTGTAGGATCGTACTTGTCTTAAAGCCTCAAATAGTTGAATAAAACTAAAGGCAACTATGTGAATCAACAAAAATTAACACCTGAAAAAAGTTCATCGTATATTTTAGTTTACATGGGATTTAAAACTCGTATATCAACTGTTTCTTCACCTCTGTGTTATAATTTAGTGTGTTCAGCAACATTTTTCTTTGTTGGAAAAAACAAAGCACAAATGTTTTCTACCCACAGTGACATTGAAGAACAGTATTATGGTTTTAGTTTGATGGTCTTCCACATTCTATTAGTGATTTTTTCCCCTTCTTGTCATGAAGGGAGACCTCATGAGAGCTATTGTATTGCTCACTTTCTATTTCTTAAAGAAATATTTATAATTGATGGGAGGGAAAGTTACAGGAGACTTGAAGTTACATGTACACAAAAGGTACTTTAGATGAATATTTTAGGAGGGGCTATAGAGACTTGAGTGACTTTGATTATGCATAATTCAGAGAGAAACATCACTTGACCTGCAGTGGACATTTACAGAGAACACTGAATGAAAATACTTTTTTTAACAGCAACTAAATGGATGACATAAAAATATAAACTCAAGTCAAGATTAGCTTTGTAGAAAAAAAAACTATAATGACCACTGTGGGTGTTTCAGCTTTTCATTTTTGAAATAAAACCTTCAGAAAATAGACACTGGAAGTATAGCTACACCTGATTACGGTATGACAGGACTATTCAGCTAAAACGCTCAGTGGGAGACATTTACTCAAAGCCAACAGCTCAGTGTCTGGCTCTGTGAAGAGTCTGTGTACGGAGGGTTTGGCACTACTGCCAGCTGTCACAATGACGTTAACTGCAAGTGAGCTGAAAAACTAAAGCAGTGTTTGGAAAAAAAGTGTGAAGCTGCTAATTTTGAATGAGTAAACAGCCACAACACAAACAGAATCACTCGTGTTCCCGACAGGGACGCCGAGTGCTTTACGTGCCACACAATGGATCAGATGATGATGTGAGATGCCCTTTAACTGCAAAAAAAAAAATAGGACAGTTTGTTGAAAAAAGTGAGACGATTTGAGTAAATCGCAGCATACAGTCAGTGTTTATGAAGTCATTCATCTCCAGACTTTGAGACAAGTCTCAGCCTGGTAAAGTAAGCTGGAATGTTTTGAGAGGCTGACGCATCACAGGGCATGAAGTTCCACGATGATCGCCGCAGAGGAGACACAAAGCGGTTCCGGTCTCTCTTGCAGCCCATCAGAAGACTCAGTTCCCCCCCCCGAAACGCTGGCCTCTCACTCAGTGGTAAATTTGAATTAAATGAGTGCAAACAGTTTGATACTTCATAAACACTGACAGCGCGCCCCTGAACGACTGCAGCATGATTTGTGCTGAGCAGAGGGGGATTTAATGCCATGTCATGCAGAAAGCACAAAAAAGGGAGGAATGTGAGCCGACAACCACAAAGGTCCACAACTTCACAATAATTACATCAATTTTAACTAAGCTTAGGATGTTTCTTGGAGGGAGAGTTTTACGTTCCTTTTTTTTTCTGTCACCGCCTGAGGACATACACGCATAGGTTTACTAAAACATGATCTGGAAACAAACAAGTAAAAAAGTGTGCCGTCATGCCCCCCCCTCCCAAGCGCCCCCCACCCCATGGGACCGGGTTCCCACTTGACGCGGCCTTCTAAACGAGTCAGAACTTTGTTGCAGCCCTTTGGGGTGCAGAATGTTCCGAGGCGGAAAAACTGAGTCATGGGGCCCATGATGCTCACTTCCCCTCTGCTCATTTCCTCCTTGCATCCAGCTTCCCCCCACCCTCCCTGCCCTGTCCCCTCCGAACCACCCCCACACTCCCCTGGGCAGAAGGACTATTTCGGCTCCATGAGAGCGGAGGTCGAGCAGCAGCAGCAGTGCTGTGGAGGCTCCGTGTGATTAGCTCTCCAACTCTGCTGTACACAAAGCGCAAACTGTGTGGGAGCTGCTGCTCACCTTACATAAGAAAAAAAAATTGCATTGACTTCTTTTTATTTTTATTTTTTTGTAGAAGTATCATCCAATGATGGTGAGGTGGGGATTTTTTTTTAGCAGTGTGGTGTAGGATTTCAGAGCAATGATGTTTGGTGCAACCATTTTTTAAGCAAGTATTTTAGGTTTTTCTTTTTTTTTTTTTTTTTTTTTGGATTAGGATCAACGAGTCCAGAAGTATCTCTCTGGTTGTTTACAGATCTTAATCAACTTCATATCAGACAGTCATCAAAGGTTGAGTAATAGCCTACATCTGACTCTTGCCTCCCCTCTCCTCTTTCATCTTTACTTAAACATCTGGAAACGCAGCTGGTGAATTATTAATGGAGAGCTGCTTCAGTACAAGAGTTTCTTAAAAGCTTGTTTCTCTCCTGTGTCATTTTAATTTTAAGGGGCAAACAAGAATGTACCTTAAGTACCTTTTTATACAAAATGACACTAACACCGTTCTGCTCTTTAAAATGAAATGTAACGTTTCTCAGAATTCTTTTAAACTAACTTTTATGTCACTTTGTTGATTTAAAAAAAAAACAGGGACTTCTCTAAAACAGCCCATCTCCCCTCTTCAGTTTTCTACACTTATAGATAATCAAACCCTATTAGGGAACTCCATTAGGTCTTTAAAATGCCTCAGCTCAGCCTTGGTCAGGAAAAATAATGTAAAAAGAAACAAAAAATGGACATTAAAGTTGAAAATCTTGGACTAGGCGTTAAGAACTCATGTCTATAAATATAAGAAGTGTCCATCAGATTTTGTTTTTAAATGGGATCTGAATGGGTCAGTGAAGTCACAAACACCAACACCTCCTCCTTCACATCCCTTCAGGCTGAAGCTCATCGTCTCTGACTCCTCTCAAACATCACTGACTCTGCACTTTGACAGCTGGTCAGAAGTTCCTGGTGTTACATAAACCTCTTCCCCATCAGCAGCCCTGACGTTTGCCACCCTGCAAGTGACCCGAGCCTGCTCCTGCAGGCTGGTTTTACCAGGACTGTCCAAGTTATTTATCTTTAAATCATCATTGGTGCTCTGCAGAATGGAGCAGAAAAATGTTCCCATGTGGAATCGATTATTTTGTCAGTTACGAAGAACATCCTGTGGACTTGTGCTTCTTAAAAACTTGATTTTCACTCAGCTTTAAAGGAAAATGGAGATTTTTTTATTTATTTTGGAACCATTTCTCAATTGAATTACTGCAAAGCCACAAAGTTGTTGTTTTTTGCTTCAGAGGTCTTAAATGTGGGAAACTGTTTATTAATCAGCAAACATTTTATCCAATTCAGTTTCTTTTTGTACACCAGCCATCTTTCATGCCAGAGTTGTAAACTGAGATCATCTTATGATGCAGAAACACAAAGTTGTAGCTCTTGTGGTCAAATCTTGTAAATTTTGCCAGATCTCATGTGATCAGTTTGCGCTTGAGTCTATTTTAAAGATGCCTCTCAGCTGCTGTCACACCAAATTTAGCTCAGAATCTGTAAAAGTGAGGTCTAGATGTTTTTAATGTTTGCTGAAGTTGATTAACTGTGGTGGCCATTTAACTGGGGTTTAACTCCAAAGGTTAGAGAGTAGAAAGGTCTACATCCGGTCAGTACTTTCTGTGAATTTAACTAGAATTCATCCACTGGCTCATGAGATATTTTGCTTAAACTACAAACACTGTTTTTTTCTGAGATGTTTATCAAATATTAAAGCCTTTTTTTCTATTTTGCTTCAGCCACAAGAAACTCTTAATTGTAGCTAATTTAAATTCTATACTTGAAACATGGTTTTATTTGATGCACTTGTTTTACACCAGGGATTTACCTGGTTAAATTGTTAAACAGTATGTGTAACCATCATCAACATTAAAGATAAACTGTTGTTCTGGTAGCAGAAGTCAAGTTAAAATAGATCAAATCACAAAAAATAACACAACACACACACACTGTTTTATGTTCTGACAGCTTTTACCTTCAGGTTGTGTCTGTATGCAGCATCCAGCACAGCTGGTACCAGATCCTCAGCAGGTTCGCCGTTGTCATCAGCCAGGCCGGGAGGATACCAGGACAGAACCAGAACCCCTGGAAGCATAGAGACTCATCAGCCTGGAAATCCATCTACGCTGAGACAGCATTTTTGTCATTTCATGGTTTTGTTTTTTGTTTATTCTGAAATCTGAATGCGTTGTCCTGGGAATGGAAGCTGAAACTGGGTACATACAGATTATTATTATTTTTTTTTTAATTAAACACGTTTCTGCTTCTTGTGCAGACTAAAGCTACTAAAGCAACTGCTATTCATTTTTTTTCCAACACAAAAAGAATGGCAGGAAATAAGTCATCCTCTCAAGTGAAAGTGTTAAGAGTTTGGCTGGCTGTTGCGTTTAATTAAATGGATTGTTTTAATGAAACATTGCTAGCCAGCCTTCCCATCATCCATCTGTTAAAGGGATGAGGTTTCAGAGGATTGGATGGTGGTGCTCATCATTCCGTATGGTGTACAATAACCCACTGAGCTGCAGGATCCAGACATCAGGGCCTATCATGTGTAGGCTGCGGATGCCTGCCACAGTTGCTTCTGTTATTTGACACCAGGCGGTAAACTCCGGCTGCTGCTTGAAGCCAGGGAGGAGTTATTTTTATCATGTATACCCTTTAAAGAGACATTCAGTAAGTATTGGTGATGATTTGGTGCATCGCGTTGTTTGACAGTCAAACCTACTTCCAATAATTATAGGAATGCATATCACCTGCCAGCCATGCCATAGTTTTAGATTATGATTGTCTTTTTTAGTCAAATCTTGAAAAAATGTGTTACACAATATCAAGTCACCCTCAGACCATGTGTTGAGAATGATTCTCAGCTACTACCACGTCAAATTGAAACATGATATCTGTAAAACACACTGAACTATTGATATTTTTAGGATGTCAAGATTCAGTTATCTGTGGTGGCCATCGTGATTTGGAGTGATTCCAAAAGTTAATCACTTGTAGATGTATATCTAATAACTACTTTCTGTGAGTTTCATTAAAGTTCATCAAGTGCTTGATGGGATATTTTGCTAACAGACAGAGGCGACACAACAGTTGTACATTTGTACACAATGGTCACGTTCAACATGTAGTGATGGGAGTTTGTATCGACATGACTCTCAGCTACTGAGATCAGGCGCCGGGCTCGGACCCCCTTCCAGCTCAGTATTTCTAAAACTGGGTTAATTTTAGCCAATTTTGGTTTTGTTGATGTCAGTTGATGGACAGACGTCTTGAATGGGATTAAATGCAAAAGTTAATCAGCTGTAGAGGTAAATTTTTTAAACTAAGATTTTGTGCAATGATCCAACTGATTGCACAAAATCCTAGTTTAAAATTTTGCTATTAACCATTTGGAGTCAACTCCGTCTGTTAGCAAAATATCACACAAAAAAGTTATCACTGTATATTTTACTGTTTAAAATTAACCCAATATCTGTAAAAATCAACCGAGTTATGGCCTTTTAAGTGTTCCTTCAGGTCAGGTGTTGGCCGTTTTGAATCCGATGACTCCAAAGACTAAACACAGATTTACATCCAATGATTTCTTTTTAGTTTCACCTAGATTCGTCCTGTTGCTCAGGAGATATTTTAGTAAGAAGTGTTTGAATAAGTAACTCTGTTAAAATCCAGCAGTAAGACACGCGCAGCTGGAGATGTTCTGAGGAGTTCGGATCTGAGGAGCTGTCCACAGAACCTGTGGTGCTGAAAATATGCAGCGACCCTCCAGCTGAAAACCGAAGCAGCTTTTGCCCAAATCCAGTGAATCTGCTGATGTGGATTTTTACTCCAGAACCTCTACCTGCTGCGGATGTTCCGATCTGCTCCATGTGGGACTCCAACACGTCCGGATCCCGGGAGCTGTACGGGTTCAACTCCGGGTAGAAACTGGAGCCGATGTCCTCGGGCGGCACGTGCCTCCCCCTCGGGTAGCTGGATGCGACCTTGGGGTCCCAGTGCGGGACCAGGATGTGGTCCCAGTGGATGTACTTCCCGTCCATGTGCGGGCTGCCGTACCAGGTGTAGTAAAAAATATGGACGTCATAAAACACGGTCCCCTCCGGACCGGAGATGGACAGGGCGGCTTTGGTGTCGCTGCCCGGCGGGCGGGCGTGGACCGGGAACTCTGACGCGGAGCGCCGGTCCCCCTTCCCTCCTAAAATCGGAAGGGGGTCCAAGCCCGGAGCCTGATCCGAGAAACCGTCGCTGGGTTTCAGGGTCCTCAGTCCCATTAAAGTTCCGAAGATGAAGAGGGTGAAAAGAAAAAGAGCGACGCAAGCTTTCCTGCGCAGCCTGGCCATGATGCTTGGTCCTGCCTCTGGACTGAGAAGTGAAGCGCTGTGTTTAAGCGTCCCGCATGACATCTAAAAATATAAATGAATTATTTCATTGATAAGAAAATCACACGTTCCAGTGATGTTGCAGCAGACAACCCGGGGCTGTTAGCAGAAATTCTAACTTTCTTCTGCAGCTTGTATCTCTCATTTTGCTGACCTGGTGCATCACAAACTTTGAATCCAGAAGAATAGATTATCCAAACACCAAAACGAGCACCTTTATTAATTACCGATCACTTATCTCTAAAATTTTCAGCAGATGTTCTGCCGCAGACTGAATCTCTCTCCTGATAACACCGAAACACGAGCAGCGGCGTCCGGACAGCTGCGGTGACGCTCTCTGGAGTTGGGTGTATGAGAGATAAAACGTGCCACCAATGGCGCGTCAATATTGGTGTATGAGGTATGGAACGTGCTACAGATTAGAACTCAACCGTAGACTTTTCCACATGAAAACCAACATGTGTGACCTGTCCTGGCAAAATAAACCACACTGAGGCATAACCACTAAAGGAGCTGTCACAATTTTTTTCATGATCGGAGAAAGCAGCTATTTAGGGGCAAAGACTACTCAACAGACAATAGGCCTATTGTTAGCTGGTGAAGCTGAATTTGATCACCGTGGTAACCTAATTTATCTGGAGGCAACATGTAAATGTCACATAAGAGTCTCTTTTAGCTGATAATCTATGGCACGTTTTATACGTCACAGAAGACACACTGTAGGTCTTTTTTGGATGCCTCCCACAGAGAGCAGTCCTACAGAAAATAGAACACAAGCTATAAATTATAAGCTATTTATATCAAGTAACCTGAAATAGAATTATCTTTGTAACTCCTTTATTTTTCTCATGACAAAAAGCCATCGCCACAGTGGTTGTAAAGTTAAAAACTCCTCTCCTTTTTACCTCTTTCTAACCTGCTTTGTGACCTACACTGCCACCTAGTGGTGAAATTATAGAATATCCGTAGAACACCTTCAGGGACCATCAGAAATGATCGCACCCAGTGTGATTAAATGGGATGCTGGTGAAAAAAAAAGCAAGAAAAGACATTAAAGAAACAGGTCTACAATTGTTAGTGTTTTTCTAAGTGTTCAGATCTTGTTACAAAGAAAATCAACCACTTTATTCTTCAAAAGCAGAATGTGAAGCAAGGATTTTTTTGGCAATATGCACTTTACTAGAGAGGTTATCAACAAGTCATACTGTTAGAGAATAAAGCTTTAATACTGTTTAAATCAATGCAACAAAGGCTGAACCTGGCGGCCCGAGTTCTGCTGTGTGGTCCAGAAGCATTGGGCTTCTAGCCAAGACATTAGGCAGCAGTTTTAAAGGCACTGACCTCTGCAGTAACTCGCTGACACATTATTAAATCAAGTTTTCCTTTTCAATGAGCTCTTTAGTCCAAACGAGCCCAGACCTTAGCAGTTTCATACAAATATTATATAAATTGACAGACTTAGGTGTTAAAAGAAGATAGGCCTAGATGTTGGTGGTGCAGAAGATGCTTTATTGTGCAGTGAGTTTCAGAAGTTGCTTCTGTGTGAAATAAGAAAACAAATACATTTGGAGAACACAGTTTTATCTGTTCTATCTGAAATACCTTACATCAAAGATACATCAGGTTTTCTCCTAAAAACACACATTTATTTCATTCAATCAAAAGAAAAAAGAAACAACAATTATCTCATGATCAAAATGATTTCTAAACAAAAAAGTCATCAAACAAATGTATCTCATTAAAAGAAGAGCAGGAAAGGAACAGAACATCTCAACCAAAGTTTTGCATTTTCACATTGAAATTATTCAAAAGTTTTTTGTTTTTTTTTTCCTGTCATTTTCTTTCATTTTGCTCATATGTGGAGAGTTATGGGTCTTATGTGATGGTCTGTGGTCCACAAGAGGTCGCTGTGGTCACATTCCAGCCTGAAATGTCGATCATGCGTTCCAGAGGCAGATAATTTAATGAAATGTTGCATAGCCTATAATTAAACCTTTCCTCAGTAGGACAGACTTAAAAATAAATAAAAGATTTAAACAGAATTAGCCAACAGTTATTAAGGTGACAAAATTAAGTATAAATGTTATGTATTTTCATTTAGTTATCGTAAAGCAAGTAAATTAAAAAATATGTTTGTCCTTAGTGAGAAACGAAAAATTACTTACATTTACATAAAACTACAAGAACAATACTTTTCATGCCTTAAAATTTAATTTAATTTTCATTTTTAAACAACAGATCTATGATGAACAGGTTGAAAAAATTCGATTATTTTCGATTAGAATGGAATTATTTTAATTGCAGCTGACATATTTTGGATTTTTTTTCCACGATTCTGAAAGCACGTGACGTTTTACATGATGTGATCAATCACTGTATCGATCCAAGAATCGGTTTAAGAGGTCAGTTTGTTTTAAACTCTTCTTTTGAATGTGAAACCAGAAAAAATAGACATTCTCTTCTTTCAAACTAAAACTTTCCAGCTATTTGTCTTAGCTGGAAAACATTTTAAGTGTTAAAAATATAAACTTGATTTTAAAAGAAAAATGCAACATTTAAAGCTTGCTAAAATAAAAGGAAATGTTGATTTTCAACTAATACAAACAAAGTAACCTAATTCAAAATTGAATCTAAGTAAATATTTAATCCTTTGGTTATCGTCTATTTTTAATGGTTATCCATTTAGGATGTAAATAAGAGAAAGAAACAAACGTTATGGTAAAACTGATACTTTGAACATCAAACAGACTTTGATCAGCTGTCGTCACGATACTAATTACAGGTGAATGTATCTGAAACATAAACTGACCACATCCTGTCAACAAAACGCACATCCAAAGTAAAAGTGCTTGTGCCACAGGTTTTTTACTTTAAAACGACTACACGAGTCCAGGTTTTTGATAAACCAGGTCCCCTGGTTCGTGTTGATTGGACCCTCCAGCTCACAATGCCTCCTGCATCCTTGGGGACTGTAATCACGTGGACATGACCGAGCGTATGGGGGGTTCTGATGGATGAAAATGTATTATTTGTGGTGACCAACAGTGTGGACCACTGCGGGAGAGGGACAGAAATCAAGACAGCAGTGAGGGGGAAAGAATAGCCCCCACAGAAACCTGGGGTCCCGGCTGGCTCTCCAATATGGCAGAAGGTATGTTTGCAGTTTTTATCTCTAAAATGCACCTTCTGGAGGGGCATTGTTTGGGATGTTGTTGGGGTGGAGGTGTATGTGTGTGCGTGTGTGTGTGTGTGGGGGGGTCCTTAAAAAAGAGAAGTCTCCCCCCACACCACCCGCATTGTTTAGGGGGAAGAGGCTTCCAGCCCCCTTTTGTTTACCTCCCTCTCCCGCTTTCCCTCTCGCTGCGCAGCTTCTGCTTTCCGCAGCATTTTGCACGAAAGTGGCAAACTGTGCGGATTACCCAAGTTGAGAGCAAGATTTTCAAAGAAGAAGAAGAAGAAGGAAAAAAAATAACCCGGATACTGTAACTTGGGTGCTGATTGTTGACTCAAGGCAGAACTGAAGACATCATGGGTTCTGTTTCCAACCAGGAGTTCCCAGGTTGAGTACTTTGATGCGTTCATGGCTTAATGAAGCTGTCTTTTCTGATTGCGCTGGAACATCTCAGGGCATTGTTTGGTCACACACGGGACGAGAAAGGCATTTTTGGAAAATAAAAGTCACTCATTTGGCACAAAGTTTGCGGCGAATTCTGTTTTTTTCCAAAAGCGCACTGATTGTTGTTCTATTTTAACTAACATTGTAAAATAAATAAATACAATTCCTGTTTTTATCACCTACAAATATGCACAAACTGAGCCTCTTGTATTTGTAGTTGATTCGTATGGATTGTTGAGTTCAGTGGAAAAGGTTAAAACGTTTTTTTGTTTTGTTTTATAGGGTGCGCAAATTTAGGCAAATGTGCCTGTCCGTCTTTTTTATATTTATATATATGTCCACACATTTATATCTCGAATTGTAGGCGTTTGTAAGACTGAGGAGGGGGAAGGACCAAGCACGGAGGAAGACTCGCCGTCCTTCCACGGGACCGGGGTGTGCAAGTGGTTCAACGTCCGCATGGGCTTCGGGTTCCTGTCCATGACCAGCCGGGACGGAGTGGCGCTGGACGAACCAGTGGACGTGTTTGTCCATCAGGTAGGAGCTGAAACCGAACCACAGCGTGGTCTTACTTCCTGGGTCCCAACAAAGACGTCCACATAGGCCTATACTGTTTTCATCCATTTCTTTTAGACTAAAACAGAACAAAAAAATCCTCACAGAATGGAGATCACTCCCTGTCAGAGCCTCGTTATTTTTAAGTAATTAAAACAATTCAACTGCAATCATAGCCAAATTAAATTACCTTCAAGGTAAAAGCTTACAGATAAATACTGTAAACATATGATGCATTAGCAGGCGGCTACATACATTTCTTATTTAAATTTAGAGCAAAATAAAGGGTATTTGACAGGTCTGGACGGCTGTATTTGCTTTTTGGATGCTTTGGCTCAAACACATGTTGCAGCAGGCCTCTTGGTGTGTTTAGGCCAGGACTACAGCGTGATAGAGACATGAAAATGGGGGTTTTGTTATTCAGTAGAGCTTACACACCTTAACAGGCTTACACCAACTGGCTCCTGAGCTGTAGGAAAACTGGCCCTTAAAGGGAGAGGAGGAATGATCCTCCCCACAGAGATGTGAACAGATACATTTGTGTTTTTACAACTAAGTTTGGGGACATTGATGTTGTGTAAAGAAGCAGAATGAAGTGGGAAACAATAAGAAATAAGTGGTTTCTTCTTACTGTAGGCTAATTTACACACATTTATTTTGATGTTTTCTAAAACTTCACCCTAGTTTATCCAGAACATGAAAGGTGGTTCCCTCCTCTTCACCGGTGACTTCTGTCTGATAAGATAAAGGTTTAGCATGTGAATGGGAGGAATCCCCACTAGCTGCTCATTCACCTCAGAGTTCCTGTCATAAAGTGATTAAAGTTTTTTTGCTGTCTGCTTAACCCTCCTCCTCCCGGGAGTGTGTGTGTGTGGCATGGAGGTATACAAGGCCCAAACTTCTTTTAAAGAAAATCTTCCACTTTTAGTTGAGCTTCTATTTTCTCGCTACCATTTTGCTGCTTTAAACCAAAACAAGATTTTTCTCTTTCGTTTGCAACTATTTGCGTTTGAGGTTTGCGCGTTTTCTCAAGCGGCTCCTGCCTTAGTCGTTCTTGCCGGTGATGAGGCATAGTGAAAGATGTAATAGTGACTTTTAACTGCAAGTTACAGGAAGTTGGCGTTTTATTACTCATATTGCAAATCAAAACTGGTGTTCAGTTGAGGATAGAAACCTGCAGCTCAGTGTTACAAGGGAGTCTTAAAATGTAAAAAGGCAAGCTGGGTTTAAACACAACCTGAAATCATGTAATGAACATTCATCATATTTTTCTTTATAGGATAATAAGTTGTAAATTAACATGAAGCCATTTTTTATTGTCTGTATGGCTTTCATTTAGCCAAAAATCACTTTTAAGGCATCGCAACAGGGACTAAAAGTTAAATTGTTCTCTGATTTAATGGTATTAATTCTGAAATATGACATCAAACATAAAAGGGTTGCAGTTTGATCTACATATTTTAATCAACAAATCCAAGTTTGATGTGTTACAGTTGATCAAAGTTGTTGGGCTTGATCCTAAATGGTTTTTCCTTAGATGTTGCCATTGTTCATCTATTTTAGTTTTTCTCTTTTTAACGTGTCATTAAATGTAAAATTTCATTCACAAAATGTTAAATTTAAAGACCTGTGGGGACTCTGTTTCTTACTTCATTGTCTTTTTTTTGGGGCAAGTCTTTATTGCACTGCATTATATAATTCATAAACTATAGATACTTTATATATGTTTTGTTTTAACAAGAACACAGATGTTGGCGATTCGAGAACGTAGACTGCATCAGTCCTAAAATTAGTGGCCACGCGTCAAGATAAAATTAAGTCCCATGGTTCACTGGCTTTTGTGCAAGTAGACAATAGAGACACGCATTCAAATGAAGCCCCCTTCAGTCGTCCTCGAGCCCCTCTTTGTGTTCACAGAAGTCCTGCCATTGTCCCTCACTGCTCTGATGTCTTTCTTTGTCTCACTTTGCTTCCAGACTTATTCTGATAAAGTGATGGAGTAGACCCCACAAATAGTCCCTCAACATGGGGTTCTTGACGTTCTAAAAAGACCCCCATCTCGATCCTGTACCTGTGTGAGAATAACCTGACGTGGCCATGCGGTCGGCGGGGGTGGGGGGTGGTCTCACGTGAGAAAGGAAGTGGATTAACAATGAGCAGAACAGAAAGGCCTGTGGTCCTAAATCTCTGTGATATCTGTGTTGCAGTGTCCGTTCTTGGTGATTCAGATTTCTCGAATTCCTGGACTTTTCTTGAGCAGTTCAGATTTTACTGAATGATTCAGACATGTTGAAAAGACCTCTTCAAATGTCGCCTTGTAGCTGAATCCATGGTTGCGTTTGTGCAAAATGTGTTCTATGTCTTTAGTGGAGGGCTTTGTTTGATTCATGAATTTTTCCACAAATAAAGGAACCACATCACCGGTCGTGTATGATAAATGAATGCAGCTTTGCTCAAAATTTAATCAAAGAAACCGGATTACAGTCTTTCAAAACAAACTTGCTAAATTGATAGCTAGTTGTTCCTATGTAAACAGTTTGCAGCGTGCGTGTCAATTTAATCCTTTAGTCCCACCTAGGGATTTTTATAGAGGGGTTTCCCATGACGTGTTAACCAGTCTGAAGGATTTATCCTCAAACCTGTGCCACACCTTTCCTTCCTTTATCTGAAGATGGAAACGCTTCTTGCAACATACAAAGAATTATTTTTGTTTTACTTACGGGTGAATGTTATGTCAATATGTGGGCAATGTTGCATTCAGCCCCCGGGTTTATTGTTTATTAGATCAACAAAAATACCTTAATGTTCATCAGACCTGCAAATTTTTGAGTTGTAATTGCAAAGATCATAACAGTGGGGAGACATTCATCACCTCTGTTGTTTCTCACTTTAAACCTTTTACATCTCTCTGCCAAACAACTATCCAAGGAATGTCCCTCTGACACCCCCCCCACCCCCCTCCCCCTCCCAAGAAGAAGAGAAGCTTCACTGCCTTGCCACCCCACCCCCAACATTAGCACCAACCCCTGCATCCTGTAGTCTTTTAGGGTTAGCGGTGGTGGTCAGTGTGTTGGTGGAAGCTTTGTAATGTGGGTGGGAAGCCAGGGATGGGGGCGGGGGTGGCCGTGTGGAATGCTGTTTCTCCGGTGGGGTCGGGGGTGGGGTGGTTGAGGGGTTGAAGGTTATCCTCACCAGGTTTTCCGCTCAAACACAAGAAAATGCAGCGCTGTGGGCGTCGGTGGCTTTTGTAATGCAGGGTGGTGCGTACAAACCCCTGGGTAGAGCTGAAACACTATTCTGATGCATTTGTCAGGTGATGCACGGTAATCATATACCAATCAACCAAATATACCTGATAAGTGTTGTTGGTCTCTGATGATATCACACTGTGAGAAATGGCTTGGAGGCAGGGAGGTACTCAGAGGTCAAAGTCTCCACGAGCTACTCACTGTGGAGGTAATCTGGTCAATATGGGCACTTTTCAAATTATCCCCATTTAATTGCTACAAAATATAAAAAGTCAGAGTACCATTTTTTTAATAGACTTTTCCTGTCATTGCTATGTAAACACATGTGAATCACTGCACAACTGAAGTACCATAAACAAACAAACCCAAAAAAAAAAGCTGTGAATGCTGAGAAATTGCCTCTTCGTTTCCTCTCAGAGCAAGTTGCACATGGAAGGTTTCCGCAGTCTGAAGGAAGGTGAGGCAGTCGAGTTTACGTTCAAGAAGTCATCGAAAGGCCTGGAGTCGCAGCGTGTCACCGGACCGGGAGGCATCCACTGCGTAGGCAGCGAGCGGAGACCCAAAGGCAAAAAGGTCCAAAAGCGGCGCTCCAAGGGAGACAGGTGAGCACGGACGAACGGAGGGAAAAACAACGAAGACATTCTGTTTAAATTTAGCTTTGAAACTATCGCGTCATGTGTTATGTTATATACACATTTGGTTGCATAGCATAAAACCTCTTGCATAACAGTGGGAAATGACTAGATCTTAAAAAAATAAAAGGGTTTCATGGTTTTTAGTCCTAAACACAAGAAATATCTTCATACTATACTCTTGAAAGATGTTGGATTGTGCTGTTGTTCCATTGTTCCATGTAGTTTTTTTCATATACAGCCGTCCCACTTTACAAAAGAAAGTCATTTTAAGCCACTTCACATTGAGAAAAGACAAACGTCTGGGATTTTTTTCAATCTTAAGATTATTTTGAATCCACTGGATTTGCCTAGGCTTTCAGGTGTGAATCTTACCTTGCAGCACACACACAATCCTTGATGTATTCAGCTTGTATAACATGTAAAATTTTGTTGTACTTACTCCCCATATTTAGTCTTTTTCCCTGAACCCAACCCCCCACTTCCAGCCCCAGTGAGGGTCATATCAGCAGGCCTGACTTGTGACCTGGATCAATAACTGTTTAAATCTGCTGCTCCCTTGTGAATTCAAACCAACCCACTTTCTCCCTTATGTTACTCAACCTCTCCTACCAACATCATTAGCTTTTCTTAACCCAACTTAATAACTCATAAGAAGACTTATAGGTTTAATAACGTTTCTCCAGATAGGTTGTAAATTTGTGGTTTAATCTATGGGTTTGTCCTTAATCTGGTGGGGGTTACAGATATCAGTCCATCTACATCTCTTCATGTAGGTTATTTCAGCATTTTAAAGAAGAAATGTTTAAAAGTTCTGAAAGGCAGAGCATAAAGGCAGTTGCAAAACTAAAAGATGAAGTCTTCCTTGGACCCAGACTTTTAAAACAAAAGTGAAAGTGTTCCTTATAAGAAAAAGGAAAAAAAAAAGATACCCAAGCCTGATGCGAGGAGGTTAAAGACGTATCAGATTTACCTCGTGTCAGTTGTGATTACAACCAGAGAGAAGTGAGTGTGAGAACAGAGATCATTACTGCCTCAAAGAGCCCTGGGAGGCCATCATGGTTCAATACTTCTTCATCCACCACACTAATTCATGAATAGGACACGAATGTTTCATGCATGTTTCATTATACAGCACTGGATTGTATTTACCAGATTTTAATTTCAGTAACTGGTTGCATTTGTAACCAACACACAAAAAAAATCATATTATTTAAGGTGGAGTTTTCCGTTGTGTTCTAGTTGTCCAGTTTGAAGGTCGTTTTGCTCATTAAGATGTGGTGTGTTTAATTCCACGTGTTATAAAGCACATTTCTGAGTGTGTATGTATATATAACTGAGAAAGAGGAAAAAGTTCCTGTCCATTTAATTGATAACAGATGCAAGAGCCCAGGCAAGAGGGTGAAGGGTCATTGTTGTCATAGCAACTGTGTATGAATAAAAGGAAGAGAGCTGGGGGGCTCGAATGGGAATAGGGGGAGGTGGGAGGTCAGGGTTCAGAGGTCGTTGCTGCAGCTTTTTTAGACAAAGGGACCACTTCCACTTTCCTCCTGATGGATGCTGAGGTAGGGAGCTTCTGTGATGTGACGGTGTAGACCTTGACACCACTCCTAACGCCCACTGCTACAAAAGCCATCCTGACCCCACGGCAGCTCAAACCTCATCTGCCATCACAAAGGTGGCAAGAAAGAGGGGGGGGCTTGGCATAGTCACAGAATAACTGCCTCACACCCACAGCCCATCTGTCTTCCACCCCTATACGCGTGGCCATTCTATAGATTATGTCCGAACAGTAGTGGCCGATGGCACCCTGATGGCCATAAACGACCCCACAGAGCGTTTTTTCCCAAAGTTCAATACCGATGAAACGGATGCCACACTTTCATACAAAAGCACCCGATTGGAAGCTTCTGTCGGTCTCAAAGTGACAAATAACACAAGCTGCTCACCTCACTTGAGTTATTGATCTTAAGTAACTATTTCAGGCTACAGATAAATGTCAACTTTGCTATAAAACCTCCTGCGTGTTTAGTGTTGATGTGAACATGTTTTACATTTTAGTGAGACGTTGGGCTCATCTGAGTGAGATAAACAGCTCTGAAATGTTCCAAACTTTTCAACACCCTCATGAAGCTGTGTGTTGTGCCCTGGGATGCCCTTTATAGATTTAGGTCTTAATGCTAACTGAGGTCACACCAGGTGAAATGTTGCCTCCCAGTGGCAAACCAGTGAAACTTAAAGCGCCAGATGATGAGAAATGGACTGCTGTTTTTGTGAAATCTGTTTTATTTATGAGCTTAAGAATCTCCAAAATTACCATAGACGTTACTGGGGACAATAAGGTTTTTCTGTACTTTGAAAATATTGAGTTTGTCCCATGTAGATGTTTGCTCCAATTTTTAAAAAAAGGTTTTCATGTCCTATTGTTGCAATATAACATTTCTTGTTTCCTGTAGATGCTATAACTGTGGAGGCCTGGACCACCATGCCAAAGAGTGCAAGTTACCTCCCCAGCCCAAGAGGTGCCACTTCTGCCAGAGCATTGACCACATGGTGGCCAGCTGCCCAGTCAAAGCACAACAGTCTTCACCCGCATCTCAGGGAAAACTGCCCACCTTAAAAGCAGACGAGGGGGAGCACAGCCAGTCGGCACCACCTCCTGAAGCATCGGAGTAAGCCGGAGATCAGGTCACACTGAAGCACAGAAGCCAATCAAACGGCTTCGATGGTTGGGGAGGGAGACACAAACCCCACTTCCCAGCTATTGAAGCTGCTTTTGGAATTACCTCAGGTAGAAAAAAAAAAAAACACTCGTGAAGAATGTTTTTAATTCTTATTGATTTCATTTGGTGTAACACTCAGGAATTCTGCTATATTATTGCACTCAGGAAGCTTATTAAATGTAGTATTTACTGCTATTAGAGGTGTTTGAGATTGTAGAGGACTTTACCACGTAACGAACGATCTTCACAAGCGTTTGCAGGTTTCCTTTTAGTTATGCTGCATTTTCTTGTGTGTCTGAAAAAAACTATTTTTTCTTTTGTAATAATGTAGTTAGCAAAGAGCTACACTTTTGCTGCCTTACCAGTTAATCATGTTCCTGACTGTTACACCTTTCTGTCCACAAGGCAAAGATGTAATGGCTACTGTATTGAATGACAGGCTACATGTCTTATGGGTGGGGTGGGGGTGGGTGGGGGGGCATCATAAAGAAAACTTGTGACGGGTTTAAGGGTATAGGTCTAGGCAATGTACTGACATTTGCCAATATTGCAGTTGACCATCTAGTTTTTGGGGGGCCAAATGAATGTCAGACCAAAAGTGGTTTCCAGTTTTTGGTCAGTTTTATGTTATTTCTTTCTCCTTTTTGTTTCCACTCAGCATTTTGCTAGCTGGTCTGGTCTACATCACTGGTGCATGTTTGATCTAAGCCACCATCATAACTGCTGATGGCAAACCAAACATAGGTTTGAATATAGGTGATTTTAGTTGGGATTAAATCACATTCTTTTTGCACTACAGTATGTACATGCAACTGAAATAATCTGTAATAAGCCAGTTTGAGGACTAGCTCACCATCAACATACTCAGTCATTCAAATCTTGATGTGCACGCTTTGAGTCTTCTGGTGCTTGTGTGCGCCCATGTGAGATTTAACTCTCTCCATAAACATCCCTTGAAAGAAATCTGACGTCTGGCCTGCTCTACTGCTCTTTGTAGGTATATTTAAAGGCCTGTTGGAATTAGACTGAAGACTAGATAAAGAAATTAAAATAATGAGTTTGCTGTTAAAGCAAAGTCGGGAGATTGTTTTTCAACACACTTCTCTAATAAGATTATGTTACAAACATAAAACCACTCACGCTCGGTTGCTTCAGCAGTGGAGTTTTCGTCTGAATGTAATTTCAAAGTGAAGGGAAGCCTGTTTCTAAATAATTTTTCTTTTTATTTCACTTAAGAGGTGAACAAAAATAACAGGTTTTAGCAGAACAATGTGTTATATGCCATGGTACTTAAGTTTCACATCTGTTCGGGGTGGCAGGGTGTACAGTACCTTGCTTTTACCTGATTGGACCAACTTTTGCTATGAGAACTGCCTTAATTCGTCATAGTGTAGGCTCAACAAGGTGGTGACTGTGGAGGCTGTCGATATCCAGTGATTTGGGATCCATTTTTGTTTTTCCAGTCTCTTATTGCTCAATTTTTGTGTACCTGAACAAATTGTAGAATCTGTCTTAAGTAACAGGAGTGGCACTCAGTGGGATTCTTCTGCTCCTGTTGTACATCTACTTCAGCTGGTGCCTTTGTAGCTTCAACCAGTATGCCCTTTCTCCTTTAAAATCATCAAGGATTTTTTTCCTAAATTACAACTGCCTCTCACTAGATATTTTTCTCTTTTTTCGAGAGTTCTGTGAACCCAAGAGATGGTTGTGCATGAAATTCCCATCAACAGTTTCTGCATTTAGACCAGCCCATCTGGCACCAACAACCATGGCACGATCAAAAATCCCTTTTACATTTTCTTTCTCCCAGAATGTGATGCTCTGAATTTCAGCAAGTCTACATGCATAAAGCAGATACAAGTGTGCCTTGTAACGTGGGCGGTGAGTGTGTTACTATCACTTGCAGGTTAGTTAGGGCAAAGAAAGCAGCAGAATTACTCTTTAAATTTCAGGGATCTCTAAATACTGTATTATCAATGGTCCACCTAACCCAACTTTCATTGGCTTAAACACTGCTGCTGTACCTCAACTTGAATTTAAGAGAATCACAAATACACAAGCATCATCATAAAACATTTGAACTGGACTGAGGTACTAAGGTTGTTGGATATTTCTCTTCTTAGTACTTGGAAAATTTTGAAAAAAAAAGAAGAAGAATCAAAAAGAGGCAAAATCAGACTTGATATTGTCAGTGAGAAGGCTGGTATTTTAATTTGTATTTAGTAAAGATCTGTTTTTAGGTAGATTTAAGAAATTACCTGTCTAAAACCCTCTGTAGGGGAATAGTTTAGGAGCAACCAGCCTGCAAGGAGGAGCATGTAGGTCTAGCTAGCTAAACAGCATTTTACTCCCGTTTTACAGGAGATGCTGACTGAGACTTTAACACCCAATTAATATATATGTAAAATTATTCTAATGTCTTTAAAGAAAAAAAAGATCAGTTTTACTTATTTATTTTTCATCCAAGTGTGCTGCAGCTTCTCCCTGTGCTCCTTGAAACCTTCTAGCAATGAATGTTTGTGTGTGGATCAGCTGAAAATTAAGACAAGTCATTTAAAAACAATATGACTTGGAGAACAATCTGGGTAATTTTTCTATCACGGTACTCTCGTTACTCTGTACATATGTATTTGGTAAAGATTTGCTATTTCTTCTTAATTTAATTCAGCCTAATTACAATGCAACAGTAAAATATATTGCAACAAGAGGGTAAGAATATGCAGTACATACTGTATAGGTACAGATGAAAGAGGACTGATATAAACTGTGATTTCTTTTTGTTATTATTGTTTTACCTATATGTTTTTTTTTAATATGCAGAATAAGCTTTTTTCGAAAATAAAAGCTCGTTACACAGATCTATGACAAAACCAATACAATGTCACTCTGCACTAATCACGTGTAAGATGCATTATTATGTTTGATATATTTCAGTTAAGTTGCTTTTGAACACATACCATATTTTATATATATATATATATATGTGCTTATTTTGTAGTTTTTCTATAAACCCTCTTTCAGCTTGTTGATGGTTGGGCTCATCTCAGGAATTATCAATCTGAGAACTCAGGGACAGCTTCAGATTGATCAGAAGGAGTCAGAGTGTTAACTCATTATGAAGCGGGGATTACCTGATAATCCACATAATGTGAAAAATATGAGGAAGCCAATATAAAATTGCCTCAGAAGTGGTTTGATGCTGTTTATTTTTTCCTAACAGGTCAGTTTATCAAAAGATTGTAAAATTTTGGGTCATAAAAGCAATGATTATAAACGGTTAAAGTGATAGTCAGGTCATTTTTGAAGTGACATCCGGGCTTTATGATTGATAAGGTACTAACTATAAAAAACTATTTGGCGTAACATCACTTTCAAAATGAACAGACTATTCCTTTATTGTTGAAGCTTCTCGACTCCTCGTATCTTTACATTCACCGAGTGATGGTGCTTTTTGTGTCCTTTTTTTTTTTAAGAAAATGTTCCACTCTACATGTATTCTTTCCTCTGTAATCGTTGTAGATGGGGATGTAGTAGAATTTCAGGGATGGGGCTTGTAGTTTATGAAAATCATTGTCTCATCTCAGTACATTGATGATTGGTGTTTCAGACTATCAATGCTTTTGACAAAAAGAATGTGCCATGGGTGACCTAATAAGTTAAAGGTTGCTTTTTTTATCATTCCACTCAGGTTTTGAGAGAACTAAAAAAATGTTAATGGAAGTGCTGGCATTTTGTGAATTGTTTTGACGTTTTGCGCATTTTTTTATTTGAACTTACTATTTAAAATTGTATCATTTTATCATCTTAACTTGAAGAACTTTCTTTGCGTTACTTTTTCTTTGCCTGACAGCACTGATTATCTCATCTGTCAAACTCTTGACAGCAATGTAGACATTCATTACTTAAAATACAAGTCAAATTTACTATTTTATAATTTTGCAGTATCCTGTTTCTGCCTCATTATTTGGAAACTAGGAAAGTTCATGCAAGACGTTGTGATTGTAAAAGGAGAAAAACAGTTTAATATTTTAATGATTTGTTGTTGGTATTTTATATTTGGGTGTTAAACGGGTTGGATTCCTTTAAAACGTAAAAACTTGTGAGAATACGAGCATTTAAAGCACATTAAGATGTTCTGTGTTACAGATTTCTTTGTTTGACTAATCTCAGTTTTTGACCATCAGCCAGTCAATTTTTGTTGTGTTTTATCCGGTAAATGACTAGTGCTACTTCCAAACAAAAATGTGCATTTATTAATGATGAATGTATTAGTATTTACTGCCATAAAACTAAACTTGTCTTAATGGCTAGTATTTCAGTGATGGGCTGCATGTAAGATTTTCAAAGTATTACTGTGGTTATGTTTTTGTATGTAAAGTTTTGCTTCATTTCATAATAAATATTTCAATTAAAACGAATTTGACTGATTTCTGATTTTAACCGTTTTTCAAATGGAGAAAAACTGGATGAGTGGTTGGGGGAGTCCTCCGCCAATGAGAGTTGGGGGTTTGATTCTACCACTATTCAATTACATGTCGGCGTTTCCTTGGGCAAGACACTAAACCCCACTGCCTCTGATGTATGACCCATCAGTGTAGTATATATAACAAAAATTTCTACTTGAGTAAAGTAACACGATGTTTTTTTTTTACGTTGTTACTTTACGGCTCTGCCATTTATTAAACGCACCGACTTTGAGAGAATGCACTATCGCTATTTTACCACCAGGGAGCGCTGTTCTATGTTTATATTTTCAACTTGCCATGAGTAAAATCCAATATGGCCGCGGCACAGAGGCTGAAGTGCGATTTTATTCCTTAAAGTACATTTTTTCTGTTGTATATAAATATAAAGTTTCAGTTTTTGTGTCGCGATGTGGTTTCCAGTTCAGACCGTGTGTTTAAGGACGCAGACAGTCCGTAAAAGAGGCTCCGTCGGTGCTTTTCTGAAGCGTTTAAGGCACCTGGATGCTAACGTTTCCCCCTTCAGTCGCTCAGCTGGACGCTACGTGCAGACCTGCCAGGCTCTTGTATACAGAAACCACGGAGACCCTTCTCGAGTCGTTCAGTAAGATTGTCCTGTCTAAATAACGCTTACAATTTCTACCATTGATTTCAATAAATCAATCATTAGATGTACCTCTACAGTTGATATCCACCACATCAAACTAACCTTAGAAAACATTAAAAAATGCTATAATTCAGTCAGTTTTACATATATTGTGCTAAAATTTGATGTGGTTGTAGCTAAACAGCGTTTACAGCAGATAGTCCAAGTGCAGCTCCTTGCATGGGATTTTTTGCTTCAAACTTTAACAATATTGCAGGGGTCCTTTGTTTCTGTTAGCATAATGTCTCGTGAACAACTGGATGGTTTGAATGAAACTTTATATTAACCTTCTGGGCAACAGGCTAGTTTTTTGTTTTAAACATAAGAATGAAAGGTTAATTATCACATTTTCTGGTCTACTTTGCCCATTTTTTTCTTACTGTCCTCTCAATTTATTTTTTTAATTAATATTTCTACTAGCCTTTTTCAGTGGCTACATTATTAGACCATAATGCCTCTATTTATCCTTTCTTTAAGGATGACTATGCTGTTGAAATCGTATCATTTCTCTCAACCACATTACAAACAATGATTCATTTTTATTCAGATGAAGCCGTCAGGGCGCCCAAGTTAACCAGTGCCTTCAGGAACTAGTATTAGACCTGAGAAAAACAAATAACTTAATATAACCAAAACAAACATAATATAACAAAATCAAAGACTTTTTTTCTCACTCTTTTGTCAGGTTGGAGGATGTACATCTGCCCTCACCAGGTGCAAAGGATGTGCTGATTAAACTGCTAGCAGCCCCAGTCAACCCGTCTGATATAAATATGATTCAAGGTATTTGGTTTGTTGGTTTTTGCCCACATGAGGTTTTAGCATCATTGCAGCAGTCTGACTAACCCTGATCTGTGACGAAAAGCATGATAAACTGTTGTTACCCTTACAGCTTTCTGTTTGTTTTTTTAGGTACCTATGCTATTCTTCCCGACCTCCCAGCTGTTGGTGGTAACGAGGGTGTAGCCCAGGTCATAGAGGTGGGCACCCAGGTCAAGTCTCTCCGAAGAGGAGACTGGGTCATTCCGAGGGATGCTGGCCTGGGTAAATTACAGTTTAAAGGAGATAAATGAGATCATCAGATCTCAATATTAAAAAAGAAATAAAAACAAAAACAAAAACATGTTTTCTGTGTTTTACGTGAACAGGGACATGGAGGACAGAGGCAGTTTTAACAGAAGATGATGTTATCTCACTGCCAAATGACATTCCCCTGCTCGCTGCTGCCACTCTGGGGGTGAATCCCTGCACTGCCCTCAGGATGCTCTCAGACTTTGAAGATCTCAAGTCAGGTATACTTTTTCCCAAACTTCCCTGATGTTTTCTTTTTCTGACTCCAAAGTCACAAGTACAACATATAGTAACATTTTTTTAAAACCATCTCAGCAACAAACAAACACAAACTAAAGTAAAAGTTTTGACTCTGCTGCTGTCCTCTTCATCCTATAAATGTGTTCCTCTGTTTCTGTCTGTGTAGGGGATTCTGTGATCCAGAATGCAGCAAATAGTGGAGTTGGACAGGCTGTTATACAGATTGCTGCTGCAAGAGGAATAAACACTATAAATGTTGTTCGTGACCGGTGAGCTCAGTATTTGAGATAAGTCTGCAGTAACTTTATTTTATTTATTTTAGGTGAATAACTAAATGGTAAAACTGAAAGTATAGAGTCCACTTAGGATGCTTGGGGTATTTCCTGCTCTAATCCATCTGTTGCTTGAGGACATCTAAAATATGTTACAAAAAGCTTATTACAATATTTTTTTCTGAATTTCCATATATAGTGATCTTCAATATCTTCCCTTTCAAAGGTCAGATTTCTCACAGCTCAGTGAGCGGCTGAAGGCCATAGGAGCCACTCACGTGATCAAAGAGGAAACTCTGAGGCTGCCTGAGATTAAGGAACTGTTCAAGGTCTGAGTCAGAAAATAAACTCACAGATGTAAAGAGAAGTGGTCATACGAATTTGTTTCCTAATAATTGTGCTTCATAGCATTCACACAACAGTGATCGTGTTTCTCTTTTTTCTTTGTTGTGTATTGTACTTGTACTTGTTATTGTACTTCCATATGATTTTTGTCCGCTAACTAGTCCCACAGTTTTGGTGCAATTTCAACAATTCATATATCAAAACATTCAGCTCGTTCAGGACATTCCTGCTATGACTTTTGGTGTTTCAGCTACTTTTACTTTTTTAGCTATTTCACTTTTTCAGCCGACTTTTTCCCATTGACAATGAATGGAGCAATTTTAAACATCCTTAAAATCCTTCAAATAGTTTTAAAATCGTTTTCTTATTACACCATTTGCTCTGTTGTTGCTTCTTTTAACATCCGTGTGCAAATTTTAGCTTCTCTTTAGCTAATTTTAGCTGTTTTCAGCTATTTTAGCTGTTTTTCAGCTTTTTTCAGCAGAATTCAGTTCTTTGTGGGTTTTTTTTTCAGTTAATTCTCAGCATGAAGCCATCACACTTTCTCTGGAAATGCGAATTCTTTAGTTTTATATTTCTTTTTTTTTGTAAAGACATGTTCAAAACCAAAACTGGCATTAAATGGAGTTGGAGGCAAAAGTGCAACAGAACTGCTTCGTCATTTACAGTAAGCATCTTAAATAACCTTCAATAATAATCTTATGGAATAGAGAAAAGCAAATTCTTTTATTATTTTTTGCCATATGTTCCTTGCTTTTTCAGAGTTGGAGGGTCTATGGTGACATATGGAGGCATGTCCAAACAGCCAGTCATCGTTCCTGTGGTAAGAACGCTTTTTAGGGGAAAAAAGGTTTCACATCTTGGGAAATGCACTAGCTTGCTTACTTGCTAAGAATTAGATGAAAACAGGGTTCCTTCATGTTGTTTTTAAATGTTGTGTTTATTCATGGATCTCATAAATGAAAATAAACAGACATTTATTTGTAATAATTTTTTTTATATATTTTTTTTAAATTATAATGTTTTATGTATAAAAACAATACTGTAAGTAGAATTTCTATCTTCAAGTAAATACTGGGCTATTTGTAAAATTGACGTATAGAATAAAGCATACACATCATTATTTGAATTCTAAAACTACGTAATACTACTCAGTAAATGTCGGAAGTAAATATTTGTTTTTACACTTTAAAAATAACTCAAAAATTCAGCTGAGAAATATAAAAATTTGAGTTTCAATCCTGTAAGCAAATATGTGCATTTTCTTCAGTAGATGTGTTTTTGATTTCCAGAAATAAATCCAGGAAATCTAAATTGTTGTTTGTTGTTTCAAACTTGCTGTCTCTAGAGTGCACTTATTTTTAAGGATGTGAAAGTTCGGGGCTTTTGGGTCACACAGTGGAAGAGAGATCACACTCATAGTAAGTTTGGATTATATTATCTAATTTGGAAAAAAGAAGTTTACTATTTTGACTTGTTTAGAAGTAATTTTACCTGGAGTTTTTTTTTTTTTTTTACATAGATGGGAAAGCATTCCAAGCCATGGTGGATGAACTCTGCTCCCTGATCCGACAGGAGAAGCTCTCTGCTCCCGCCTGCACCGAGGTGCACCTCCGAGACTATCAGAAGGCTTTGGAGGTGGCCATGCAGCCTTTTACGTCCAGTAAACAGGTTCTGATCATGTGAACTTGTTGGTTTCATCACCCAACCAGTGTACCACTGTGACCTACGACCTATTTAATAAACATGTTCTGTCGTCAGGCTCAGAGTTCCATGTTTATCATTTCACCTCTGCAATAATAGTTATGTTAGTTTTACTGGCAGTAATGAAAAGGTCTTAGACATGAGATAACCAAAGTTATCAGATAACAACTGTACCTGTTATGTTCCACAGCATATCACTCTGTTGTTTTTAAATGAACTCAAGCAAGTACAAATAATTTTCAATAACATATTTATTGTTTTAAAAGTGTTGTCAACGCATTTAACCTATCAGTTATTTTGTCAGTAAATTTATTAGACAAGTAGATAAAGTAATTTGACAGATTCAGTGGGGAGAAAAAAGGTTTTTAACAAAAGTCGGGGTCAGTTCGGGGCCCTGTGATGGACCTAAACCTGTTCAGGTTTAGGTCCATCCATTTGATGTATAATTTTACAGCTAATTACAGCTTACTTTTAATGCCTGAATAGGAAGTGTTGCAAACTACAGTGAAAAAGTCTTATTGATTGCTGAAACCAAAGATGTTGGGGTTTTTAGTCAATTGCATTTAATTCAAGACATGAATGAGTCATCAGATCAGATAGAAGTAAATATGAAAAAACAGGACAAAAACACAAAAAAATGTTTACAAAGAGACTTTGCTGTTGACGTGTGACTATAGTTTCTTTATCAGTCTGCCTTGACTTGAAACTTTTTGTGTGTAAAATTGGACATCAGTTGTTCACTACCATGATGCTCACAACCACAGAAATGATCACTGGTAGAAGTCCACCATATATGGAAGCCACCCCTTCTTTTACCAGACACTGCTCATACCTGTCAAAGTCTATTTCCCTTACGGCACATATGTGGTCAACACGGCAGTCGCTGTCACAGTCTGTCAGGTCATAACTGACAGAGTTGAAGTCGTAGTACTTCTGCAAGTAGCAGCGCTCAGTAGCTATGCGCTCCAGAACCAGGTGCATGGAGGCTGGAGAGACATCTGGTACTCGGAAACTCTCTGTGATGCGGTACTCTTTCTCCCAGCGCTCTGTGACTGCATTAGCGTGAGTGAGGTTCAGATAATATGTCACCACATCCTGTTCACATGTTGAGGTTTAAAAAACAAAGCAGAACAATATGAGCACCAGAAGTCTTTTCTTGAAGCTGCAGAACATCCTTTAACAGTACAGTAGAAATGTTGTCGGTCTGGGTCAACTTGCACTAAAATAACTGCGTGTAGAATTACCGTTACTCACTCTTACTAGAAGTGTTTCTGTGTCATACTCAAAAATCCGAATCCCAGGGTTGTTGGCTCCATCCACAACTCCAGGAAGTGTTGTTTCCCATGGTGTGACCCCCGGGCTGAGAAACATTGTACCGATGGGCAAGCCTGTTAAACTGAAAGAAATGTTACTTTTGATCCATGCTTTATTTTAATATCAAAACACTGGACATCATTAATGTACATGGCAGGAAAAATAAATGCTTGTGACATTTAGCCACAAATGCAGGAAATGTCAGTGTCTTGCCTTCTGTGTTGTAGAACATGCGGAAACTGTCAGTGTGATGATGGCCAAAGAATTGTCCAACGATGACAGAATGATGCTTCTTTATTAGATCCACATATTGCTTGTTGAACTTTGATGTGAACCAGGGTTTACTTCTTTTTTTCTCAAAGAAACCGGGGGGAACATGGCCAATAATGTAGACCTAGGCAAGATAACCACTTAATAGTTAGCTTTGATATTCCATTTTTACTCAAGTATTTTTATGTTGATTAAACGTTTTTGCTAAGGGATAAAGGGTCCAAAACAATCAAAGGTTTACTATAAGTTTGATGTATTTTAATTATTTTGTTTTCTGTTTTTTTTTACTCTGGATGAAGAAAAATATTTTATTTCTACTTAAAAGGCTAATGCTAAAAAAACTAAACAACAAAAATCTTGCATTTAATTTCAGTTCAATCAATCAGTTAAAGCACCAACATGATATTATGCTTTACCTTCTCCTTATTGTTGGCTGCCTCTGTAAGAGTCCAATTCATCCATCTGAACTGGCCGGCTGGGTCGTCCATGTCCGCAGTCACTTTGTTCTGGTCATAGTAGAGATTAGTGTTGAGGACCAGCATCCTAAAACCATTTCGGTTCAACAACTTTTCTGTGTAATATCCACCTATATAAGAAAAACCATATAATGTATTTTCAGGAGTTTGTCATTCAATGTATTCTATCTGCTACAACTCATGAGCTGGTTTACTTCTTTGCCAAGCAGTTGTGCATTATCAGATTTAAGCAGATGTCTGATGATCTGTTCACCTATTTTAAACGTTTCTTTGGACTCTGGATCCAACCAGCCGTGCCACATTTCTGCTATTCTGTCGTAGATGGAGTTTGGGCCTGGAGGAAGCTGGCTCTTGGGGTGGTAGTCATGGTTACCCAGAGCAGAGTACACCTTAGTATCTGAAGAAGATTAATTAAATATATGTCACCAATAGCTTGATTAATGTTACGACATCCCAGTCACTTGATTTTTACTCTTACTTGGGAACACCTCAGTTATGATATTTGTAAGGTTGCCGATAATGCTGACCACTGCCTCCTCTCCTAGATCCTCATTAGGTACATGTGGGGTGTCGTCCCTAAAAAATAACACAGAACCGTCTTGAAAGAGGAATGTGATTATGTATGTGACCCTACATTAAGCGAGGGGAGAAAATGAAAAATTCTTACAGGAAAAATAAATAAATAGTCCAGTACTTTTCCAATGTTTTGTGAAAAAATAGGGCTTTGTGTTTCTCTTTATTATATGTCTAAAGACTTGGGACTACAGTCCAATCAAAACTGTACAAATGTCTGAGCCATTTTTAGAAAACAAATACACACCCTGTCCATACAATGAAGTCTGGATCAGGTAGGATGTGCTTCATGGCGTAAACAGAAGATTTGATGAGCTGCCATGGTGAGTCACAAACGTAGTCCCCAAATTTACCAGCACGTAAAGCAGGTCGTTTGCCACTGGACGCGCACACCACCATCGGGTTGTCTGTTAGTCTATAGGTTGGATCCCAGTGCAAATCCGTAATATGCCAAAAACTCCCTGTGGAAAACCGATGCGTAATTACGCACAGTAAGTCGTCCGTGCACCGTGTCAGGAGAGATGAGAAACATATTAAAATGTATAATAGTGTTTTTGCTTCCTACCTGACAGAGCGAGGGCCTCGTGGAAAAGCAGACAAGACACGATCAACCTCACCGGAGACATGTTGGACTCCGACAATATCCGTCAAAAACCGAGGACAGGCTTGAGAGGTGAGACTAAAGGCCAAAGGGAGATAAGATAGAGGCAGCAGTTCGTGACGTGCTTGCCTGCAAAGTGGTAGCCTCTTCCTCACCTGGCAAAAATAATAATAATAAGGAATTGACTCAAAACCATTAAACTACTAGTTGATCCATGAGTTGTCTGATTTAAGGCGCACGTTCTATAAAATATATTTAGCCTACATCAACTGCATAAATTATGGTAAATCTGCTGATGAAAACAAATCATTGTGAAATTGTGCTTTGTTCCTTAGTTGATAAATAAATAAAAATAAAACAGACTTGCTGTTGCACGTTCCCGGGTGATAAAACAGAGTTTACAGAACTGATAAGAGCAAAGCAAAAAAAAAAAGAAAATTCAGGTTAATGTGATTTGTTCACGAAAGTCAATATATTTAAGCTGAGCTGAGAGACTGCCCTTTAGTGAACCTGCCATTCTAATGTTGGCAGCAGTGTGTGGGCTATTTATGTGCGTTAAAAATAAGCCCAGTAGCCTACAGTTGCTTTCTCTGCAGTTCAGTTCAGTTCAGATTAACCAGTAGGGCTTTAAAAGTTTTAATTTCGTGACATAAAGGCAGCTCATCATGAATATGAGCGAGCCAACAGTTAACTTACTGATAAACTCAGTAAAACCAGACATCTGATATTAAAATTATTAGGAACTGTAAATTAATAGTATTATGTTTCGTGCGCGCCCCCTTAACGACAGCTTCTGAAGTCGATTTACGTGTCTGGTGAACGGGTTAAATTTGCCCCGCGATTTACCTTGAAGGTATAGCTTTTATTAAGAAGCGTATTATTTCCCGTAGAAACACAAAAATGCAATTGTCTTACAGACATATATATTTACAAGAACGGTGTTATTACAACTTTATATCAGAAAAACTGTTAGGAACGACTGCCTAATAAACAAGACCCAGGGCTAAATGTCCCACTCGTAACACCGTCTGTTGTCGTTTTCGCGGGACTTTTGTATTGCGCATGCGTTGTATATTGAGTTTAGCGCGCGAGTTTACACAAGGAACAGTTACGAGGTGTTGTTAATCAATTTTGACTGCTTTTGAAGCTGTGGTGTTCGTTTTTAATACGTTCAGTTTGTGCTACCAACATGTGGAATCAGGGTGAGTTTAATGTCTGCTCGGTTGTTCGCTTTTAGAAAGTAGCCTTGCCTGTAGTCTCAAGCTAACGTTAGCTTAATTACTACTAGCATTCTTCTTTGTAGTGAGGTTAATGCCACTGTAAGTAAGTTTAGGGCTATTAGAATCAGAAGCATGACTGATAAAGAGTTCCGTTCATAAGTGTCTGCACTGCCTTTTGGGTTTTAAGGAGGATATGAGTCTGGATTGGCCGGGGGTTACACTCAGTCTCCTGGTGGATTTGCATCACCTGCTGCTTCCCAAGGAGGAGAGAAGAAAGGGGTCAGTAATAAAATCATTATCAGGACCAGTACCTGATCTGACAAATGCAAAGGAAAACCTGAAATTGACGTAATAAAATAAAACTTGTGAAAATCTAACCTAAAAGTGCTTAGTCGACTTGTTTATTTTCCAATCAAATGTATTTATCTTATTAAAATGTCTGTAGATAGGAAATAAAAGTACTTGTAGACTAAAAATTGTACGATAAGTCATGTTGTATTTATTTCCCAGAGAACACGTGCCACACAAATTATCCCCTGCACTGTGTCTCAGCTGATGTCCGCCTCACAAGCTGAAGAGACCTTCAGAGTGGGAGATGTGGAGGTTTCGCAGGTAAGCAGAACCAAAACAAGGTGGCACAGTATTTATAAGAAAAGGTATCTGAATAATGGTCTTGCAATAGTTTGATGTAAAAGCTTGGTGCGTTATTAACACATACTGTGTGCTATTTTTTGTCATTAATCATTTTTTAATGTGCTCTTAGATAATTGTTCATGGTTTGTGTCATAGGTCACCATTGTGGGTATCATCAGAACCACTGACAAATCCATGACCAACATCCAGTACAAGGTTGATGACATGACAGGTGCCCCTATGGATGTGAAGCAGTGGGTAGACACTGAGGTCAGTGGTGATTGTTTTTCATTTTGCAATATTTTAATTTTGCGTCGAGGCTTATTTTCTTATGAAAGAAACAAATAAAATATGATAAACTGACTTGTCTTCCTGTACAGTTGAGATTTGGGCAGGTTATTTTGGTTTTCAAAGATCATTTTATGACACGTGACCAATGAGTTGACAATAAAATTCAGTCAACATTAACTTTGTTGTTTTTAAGCAGTTCATATTATATTTAGATTTTTTCCTTTAACATTTTGACTTTATTGTAAACCGTTTAATTTATATATCAAACCCTGAAAATAAACCATAATTTTTTCTCTTATTTTTTCTGTTTCTCTTGTATACCCTTGTACAACTATTAAATAAAACTTATTTGAAATGTTTCACAAAATTCTGTGGTTTTTCTATACATAAAATAGAGGTGACATAAAACATTTTTACAATACTATAAATTTTGTAATAAAAATTGAAACATTTGTGTGAAAATAAATAGAATCTTGGAAATATAGATTGTGTATTGGAATTTCTTAAATAAGGTTAACCAGGTAACCAGTTCATCCGATTCTTGTTCACATTTTTCAATTTGTAGTCTAAAGTTATTATCTTTTGTCTCTATTTCATCTCATTCATACACAGTGACAGTAAAGGGTCTTGGTTTTGGGTTTAGAACCTAGATTAGAGTCCTGCGTGACTGAATATTGAATTCATCTTTTCATGTGCTTTCATTTGTTCAGGACCCAAGTGTGGACAGCACTGTGCTACCTCCAGGAGCGTATGTCAAAGTTTCAGGAAATCTGCGATCTTTTCAGGTAAGTTTGTCTACCCTACCTTTTTAGGTGTGAAAAAGTTTCTCATAGCTGTTTACTTGATATAGTTCTTTAAATTCATTCATGTGGAAACTGAAAGCGCGTTTGTCTTCCTGTCCTAGAATCACAGATCTATTGTGGCGTTCAGCGTTCGGCCTCTGGAGGACATGAATGAAATCACCTCACACATGTTGGAGGTTGTCCACGCACACATGGCACTCGGAAAGCCACAAAGCACGGTGAGAAGATATGAGCTTATAAAATCCTTATTTTTGGTTACAACGTAAAAATAAGGAAGAAACGGCATGTTCTTGCACATACTGCTTATTTTGAGTTTCCTCAATTATGGAAATACTCAGAAAACCAACCATGCATCAGATTGCTGTTTTCTCGCCTGTGCTGTCAAGCAGCAACACTACTTTAAGAAACGAGTACTTTCTCAAGAGCAAATAATAGTTTGTCTGCAGTCATGTGGTGAGAGGAAACGGCCTCACTCAGTTTAACCAAAATATAAGTGTTTATTTTACTGAATTAACAATGCTAAAAAGTTTGAAATGCATTTATTTTCACTTATTCTTCTTAAATGATTATATTTTTTAAAAGTCAACAATTCTACTGCACTATTTCTCTGTTTATTTGAAGTTTATTAAATGAAATTCTTTTCCACACAACTCTGAACATTAAAGTCCGTGTAAAGCGAATTCTTCAATTTTCTTCTAAACACATTAGCTAACTTGCTAGCTAACCAATTATGCCTCAGATGCCCACTGCCTGAATAAACTAACAATTTTGTAAAGAGGAGCCACTACAGAGACATGACCAACACTGGCCTTTGCTGCGCTCACTATACTCGAGATAGTTTTACTGACGACCAGGAGATAGTTGGGATTTATAGACAGTCGGTTGGTTTGCGAGGCCGTACCGACCATCCCCCTCCGTGTTGCACTGAAGCACAGAGTGCTGCGGCACGTTCTGCTGAGTCGCTGATCTCTGATTAACAAGTGTGAAATAAAAATAAATGCCATGATCAGAAGAAGGAGAAAATAACAGTAACTTCAGCAACGAGGCGTTACATTTCGGGAGTTAATCAGGCGCGGATATTGATCAAAGCTGACTAACCCAAACACTCTTTTTTTTTTTTTTTTCTTCGTTTACCTCCGGTAGAACGGGCCGTAGATCAGCTGACAGCACGATAAAAAAAATGTTTTGGTCCGACTCCTGGAAAACATCCGGGTGTTGTGTTGGAATCTGATCTGCACTAAATTTAATATCACAATATTTCAGAGCGTACAGCACATTACACTTTACATTTATGTTAAATACCGTTTCTGTGTGAGGATTCTGATAAAGTATCTTAATGTATAACACATTAAAACTGTCTGATACACATACATGTCTTTCTTTCAAGAATGTGTGAAATTTATCTTCTTCATCATGATGTTGCTCTATGTCTCAACCACCCGAATGTGGTTAACCAAAATTACGGTTATTTGCTGAAAAACAAAGAGAAACAGACAATGTCACACTGAAACAAAATGCTCATGATTGGCTCCCAAAACGTCAATTTACAGTTAACAGTACCATTTTTTTTTTACTGTTTTTTATTTTTATTCTACATAAGCTGCTAAGAAGTAATGACTTTCTATTTTCTTATTAAGGACATTGTCCGTTTGTAATTTAGAATTTTCTAAGTGCTGTGATAAAGAACATTTGTTGGTACATTTTTTTGTCTCTTTCAGTCAGTTGCTGTTGGAGGAACGAGCAGTAACAAATCTCCCGTGTCTCATTCCACCTCATCAGGACCAGGAAGTAACTATGCAGGTGCCAGTGCGATGGTTATTAATGGGTTAAGCGCAAATCAGAATCAGGTAAGTTTAAATAAGTTCCAAAGCACCTGCACAATGAACTGTAAAATTTCCACCTCCCCAGTTTTAACCTTTCTATTTTCCCGTATGTATCGATTGTGTAAATAACCTAATCTGAGAAATATGTTTGCTTGGTTTTTTTTGCAGTAGACAGTGTTCATATTTGATAAGTTGGTTGATAGATTTATTTTTCATTAGGTGTTGAGTTTGATAAGAGGCTGCCAGGAACCACAAGGTATCAGCATTCAGGATCTAAAGCAGAGACTCGGCGGCATCAGTCTTTCTGTAATCAAGTAAGTTTTAAGTATATGTCATGCTTTGTAAAATGGGAGGTTTATCAGGTAGAAACAAGATGGTAATTTCAAAATTCTAATTATGTAAATGTCCTGATGCGTCTTAATAATCCAGGTAGAAAAAAAAGGTTGAGTAGGTCCTCTGGACAGATTCTTCTTTGTTGAAACTTTTCATCTTTTCCCCAAGAGACTTATTTAGTCTGATGAGTTACATGTAGCCTTCTAAGCTGAACCGTCACAAATAAGTTGTTTATTCACTATGTGAAGATACTGCTACAAAATATTCAGTGTCGCGGGCGTCTGGAAGCACCTCTAACCTTTTTTAGTTCAGATCAGCCCATCTATTTTTTTTTTTTTACTAAATTTGACATGTTGATGTGTATTATTGTAGGACATGGAACAATTCTTCTTAGTTTGGCAGAAACTGGCTTGAAAGTTGGCATAACATTTATTATGAGTTTGCCTACTTAATGTTTCCTGTTACAGATTAAATCTAGTCTTTAACTAATAAAACATACAATAGTAATAAAACAAACTGGCAATAAAAATAAAGTGAAATAGTTGGTGCTTTTAGTACATTTATTGTTATTTTAAATATTTTTGTATCCGAATGGATTGACTAATTTTACGTTTAAACAGTTTAAACAAAGGTTTTATATGGTTTTGTTTAGAATGATTTTTTTTTTTTATCCACATGTAAACACGTCTGTGTCTTGTTTGCATTTAAATAAATTGCTGTAAGATTACAACTCCTATCCTTTTTGCTCAAACAGACAAGCAGTGGAATTTTTGAGCAACGAGGGTCACATCTTTTCCACCATCGACGAAGACCACTACAAATCAACCGACAGTGATGAGTTATAGTTATTTGTAGCACCTGTGGGATTGCTTATTTGAATATAAAAATAACTCACAGCTGTAAGCTGAGTCCAAATGTATGACTTCAATGCTGAAAAGCTAACTTAAATCTTTTGAGTTCTTAACATTAAGATATTGTGGCCAAAGAACACAAGGTTCAGTGGGACTTTTTGTTTCCACATCCTGTATTCACTAAGGTCACATCTGTTATGTTTGTAGTTTCCTGCTTATGTTTTGCTAGAGATTGATTCCAGAAGTTCCCTATATCTCCTATAAAGTGTTTCATATTTTTAAACACTTGGATCAAATGTACTTCATTCTTTTTGTTTATGTATCCTGCCATCTTTTCAAAATTAAAATTTCCTAATAGTTTGTATTCCACCTGGAATTATTTATTTTCTGCTCATCAACGAGGTAAAATAATCAAAGATTGTGTAGCAAGGATATATATTTTTTTCATATCACAAATACCACAACAAAGCTTTTTGGTTTGCTAATTTATTAAATGTTACATGTCTACACCCTTCTAAATATAATCACTTGAGCTGTGACATTAAAAATGTATGTAGGATGCAGCCAACAAATCCTTTTTATACAGAATGGTAACTGGTCTACTTGTATAGAATTTTATCAAGTCCCTACGGACGTCAAAGTGCTTCACATGACAGTCATTCACCCATTCATACACACATACTGCACTGTGGCAGACCGAGGAGCGAATAAATGAAACAAAAACAAAAGCTTTTGATACCTCTAAACATAAAATGTCAATTTTAAAATTGTCAAGGTATTTGTCGGAGTGTTAGTTTGCGTGTTACAGTTGTTACTGGTACATATCACTGCTGTTTATATACACTGCTCAGTATTGCACCATATAAATAAAAACTTCATACATGAGCTTTAACCCTCTTAATAACTAAGGTTTCGTCAACATATTCAACAGAAGTGCAGTATTTCGACAAAGTTTGAGAGCAGCCACTGGTATGTTGAGTACTTTTAGATGCAGAATAAAGATGAGGACATTTATCACTTCAAGACTGTGTCTCAGTACTTAGAATGAAAATTGAGTTTCAACAAAATCAGACAGATAATGAACAAATCTCAGCAAGAAAGTTACAATGGTGTGCATTTATACTACACTTATTTTATCTTAAGTTCAGATCTCAATGCCTCGTGCTACATTTCACCACAGATGGTAACCTTTATTGTTTTAACAGAAATGCAACTTGATCCTGCTCTGACTTCACCATAGAGATTAAGGATTCATCCAGAGTTTCGTAGTCATGGTCACTGTCCATATCTACAGTCACGTCACACAGAGGCCCTGAAAAAAACAGGAAGTGATTCATTAAGTTTATATTTACATCGTGACTTTTATAGTTTGGTATGTTTTAGTTATTTGATAAATTTAAACATCTAACCCTTTTATTTTTATCTTGAATTTTCTTTTTAGTTTGCAGCGTATCTTTTTAACAAATTAACTGTTAATTTGTCTTAATACATTTTTTGAAAATCCTTTTTTTTTCTCTTTGTGTACTTTATTGACAACTTAATGTTTTAATCTTTTCAATTCAGTTTAAATTGTCCTGGTGCCATAAATGTTCAAATTTTAGAATAATCTCTAGTTGGATATAATCCCTTTATACATCTGAATTTCTAAACGATATGTTGACCCATTGTTTTATAACAGGACATTTTTTTCAAGTGAAATAATATTATATATTATTATATACCTTTCTTATTTGACTCCTGTATTTTTACGTAAGTGTTAGGCTGAGCCTTGCCTGTCACTTCAGAGGCTTTTCTTGGTGCAATTGGGGGAGGTTCATCATTTAAGCTGTCCTGCATAAAAAGAGGAAGTTTGATTATTTCAGTTATAGACATGACTATTTTACCACATCACAAAAAATATTTGCCTGCCTTAAGATTCCATGAAAGCAGCATTACAAGAAACTACTAAGTGCAGTAAAAATGTGTTACACAGAAATGTGAAGCAGCTTTTTGGACTCCGTGTGAAAGCCATACTTACTTGAGGTGGTGGTGGAGCTGGTGCTCTCCTCTTGTTTAAAGTTAAAGCACTGAACTGGTCAGTTGGGACACTTTTGGCTGCTTGCTGTTTGGATTTTTTGACTTTGGTGGATTTTTTTGAGGGTTTTGAAGGTTTTGTGGATGATGACAAATCTCGTTTTGGCGGTCGAGGTGGAGGAGCCTCATCAATGTTACCCTGTTTCCGAAATTCATAAAAGAATGTGTCCGACACTTCAGTGACCCTTTCTATGAAACAATTTGGGCATTGACCTTCAGGCCATGGCAGGGGCTCTTTGGTGTAGCAGACGGTCAGAGAGAGCCAATTGGCTGGGAGCTCAAAACAATGGTCAGGCTTGTGTGGAAAGCTTGCCTGAATGATGGGCTCCAACAATACCCCCTCTATTCTTAGACACGCAAACCCAACCAGTGGATCAGTTTCGAATTCCGTATCGCGGCTCACCACTTTCACATCCAATGGCAAACTAAACTCTTTACTCAAATCACAGAGTTTGTGCTTTTTGTTATCCTTCAGTACTTCTACAAAGTGACCCTGCATGTAGAGGGGCATCAAAACCACCTCTTTCTTTTCTTCCTGTTTGACCGCGTCCTCGCTGTCATCACTGTCATCATCCTCTGAATCATTTGGCTCCTGATGACGATGGCACAAAAGAGCCTCAACGGATTGTGTCTTTTCTTTGCTGGTTTCGCCCGGCAGCTCCATTCTGGTGCAGCCCACAATCTCCAGCTTCTCGCCAACACTGAGGGCAGGCAGGCCTTCCTCCTCTATTTCCTCACAGTTCTTTGTTACGCTGACCATCAGACCTGGTGCCTGGGTTGAAGCAACATACAGTTCATACACCGAGTTAAACTCTCTTGGCCGTCTCCGAAAGCGTCCGCCGTACTGCAGAGATACCAGGAAGTACTGCTGTGCCTTACGGCCCTTCAGGCTTGATAACACAACCATGGTGGTGGTTCTTTTTTTGTGGAAAACCAGATGAGAGTTCTTGGTAAGTCCCTGTAGCCAGCTGCTCTTGAACACGGAGCGTGTCTGTGGCGGTTCTAATATCTCCACTACTGCAGGTAACGATTCATCAGGCTGAGACAGCACGTCTGTCAAACTGAGAGGCATCACAAAATCCACATTTTTACACAGATCGGTGACATCAACCACATCCACTTCTAAGCTGGAAGGGAACTTCAGCACATTCTTCCTCACTGCGTAGACAACACAAAGCAAAAAATGCACTACGTGAAGTAAGTGAAAACAATGTATCTTGATTGTCAGGAAACTGAACACTCACATGAAGTCAAAATAGCATTGCATTTTAGTTGAACATAGAACTCTATGAACATGAGCTAAAATTAAATAAGGGAAACATTTTGCCTCTGAGATTGTTTAGTAATTATTTAGTTAAATTGAATTTTTTTTTACTGATGCTTTGTGAAATGGTTAACTGTCCTTTATGTACTGTTAAGTAAACGTGAGTTTTTAGAGTATGTGTTTCACATAGCTCTGCAAATTTAAAATCTAAATATTAATGTTTTTAATTATATATTTTTTTAAATTAAAAGTTTGTTCTCACAGTTCATGATGGCCTGGATTTGGAAAACTGGGCTGAGGACGAGGACCCTCTCGCAGTTGGTGTTCTTGATCAATCGAAACCTTCGACTACGAAGAAAGGGCGACGACATGATCTCTTTCAGAGTATAACATTCTTCATTTTCACACTCGTAAAACTGTCCCTGAGAGGACAGAGGAATGCACACTTCAGCTGAGGCCTCTTCTTGTCCTTTGACATGGCAGCGCACATGGTCCTCTTCACCCTCATGCCTCTCAATGGAGAGCACAGTCAGAGCTTTCCCAGCCCCCAGGGTGAGGTTGCCAAAAGTCATTTTGGAGTGGCTGGTGAAGGTGAACGGTAGAGAAGATTCCAGGCCTACAGGCCTCAGGCTCAGCATTTCTTTGACTGAACTGTACGGCATCTGCTCTGGGACAACCTTGAACAACCCTGAAAAACAATTGTTTGTGAATGAACCACACTAAGAAAAATACTCTTGTGAATTTATATTTCCTACTAACCTGTGTGGTTGATTGGCAGTTCAAATTTCTCATTGTTAGAGACATCCTCACAGCAAACTGACTGAAGTTCTATGTCTATAACCTTTATTAGATCTCCAGTAGAAAAGGAAACTTCACTCCCAGACAGTTCATATACGGAACCTGGCAGTAAAAAATGAACCACAACATTAACTAGAAATATACCCAATTATTCAGTAATGACTTCCTAAAAAAAGATTTACTATGGAAAACTTGTAATGGTAACCTGTAAAAAATCTAAACTTTAAACAATAAGTGCTGAATGTTTTATTTGGCTTAGTTATCTTCTAAACTGTACCAGAGCAGAAAACATTGAGAACAATCAATATTACTATCTGGAACAAATACAGAAAAAAAAATCCAAAATGTGAGACAACTCCCTCGGATTCTTTATATTCTTTTGTATTTTGTCTTTGAACCAATCCAAACTGAAACTTTCATTATTTCAAAACAAATGACCAAAAAAAAAAAAAAAAAAAATTAAAAATTAACCCACCTTGGAAATACACTCCAGAACAAACTTGTAGAATATTTGGCAGACTAGTTTGATCCAATGATGCTATATATTCTTGAAGTGGCAAAACAATGGTGCCTGCCATTGCTGTTGCCTCTCTGAGCTGCAGTCAGAAATGAAGGCAGGTGGCAAGTGACGAGCGCAGCAAAAAAGGAGTTGCTGTCACAGTTCAAAACCACAAATGTGAACGAGGAAGTTAAAGAAGCTGTTTGCGCAACTTTTTGCATTTACAGGGAGAGGCCATATGCCCCAAAGCCCAATTTTACTGCAAAAACGTGAAGGAATTTCTAATGTAATATTAATATCTGCAGCATTGACTAGCGATATACGGCAACACTGATCAAAACAGTGAATGATTCATTTTTGCAGACTTGTTTATAAAAGCTCAATGTCAAAATAACAAACTCATGTTTTATCACTGCTTATCAATAGCTGAAATTTGGCAAATCACAATGTAAAAACTATTATCTAACAACTAGAATAAAAATAGTCCCAATTTAAATTTCCTCCAGCTTGTAGAAAAGTGTTAAAAACTAACCTTAAAACAGTGTCTGTCACTGAAACAGTCATGTTTCCCCTAAACAAGCCCTAAAAAAAATCTGCACCACTTTATAGAATAGTTTTTGGATCATTTACCAGCTTTTTTCAAAATGTGTTTCAATTTCTGTTTCTATGGTAAACTCTATTCAAAGGAATCTGTTCAGAAACACCAACACCCTCACTTCCTTATGCTGCAGGAGAATCTGACATACTGAAAGTAAC
>JAVKLF010000042.1:5613159-5627163 GCA_034783495.1 Millerichthys robustus
AATAAAACTTGCTACCATTGTACATCCAGCATGTTGGCAACCTGCAAAAAGGGAAATATATGCTGCACTAGTAGAAAGAATGCGCGGGTGAAAGCTTGCCCTGTTTAATCTCTTGTGCAGTAGCTGTTGGACCACTTCCGATGTGTCAGCGTGAGTTTGTTCACAGTTCTCAATCTAAAACGCTCCGTTATGACACAAAGCCTCTGAAATAAGTTTTGATGAGCAGTGACTGAGTAACCACAAAAGGAGTCTTTTTTTCTTTTGTTCAGAACATTTTCTGTTTCAGTGGAGAGATGAGCGCATTGGCTTCAGTTCAAAAGCGCTGTATTCGATTTGTTTTCCTGATTACTTGGACCACATGTGTTTCCTCAAGAAACGGTAAGTCAGTGATCAAATCATTGATTTGACAATATCTTATTGTCATGTTTCATGTATAATTTCATAAAACTTTGTTTAACAAAATTGTGCCCAGATCTCCATTTCTGGCTGGGATGTCAAGCTGTGATACCTTGTCAACCACCCAGTTTCAACGCAGACTCTTTCAAATGGTTTTACAAAGAGGATGGACGTAGTAAGGAAATCCAGTTATACTTTGAAGACAGGAGTGGAGTACGTCGCTATGATGCCTCTCGCCGCAGAGTAAATATATTACATAATCGCTCCTTGGTCATTGATCGTTTCACTGAGGGTGATAAGGGCATATACTGGTGTGAAAATTGTAAAGAAAATGTCTGCATCAAAGAGCAACTCTTTGCAGCGCACAAAGGTTTGAGCTGATTTTCACAAATCTGAGTCATTTGGTTGTACATGTGTTCCATTTTCTCAAAGCACTGTTTTGTTTTTTTACAGAAATTCTGAATGAAACTCAAAAGACATTTTTTATTAGAGCAGGAAGGAATTTCACCCAAACATGTTCAGATGAATTCCCAGACTTAAGATGGACTTTTGAAACAATTAAAACTGATCAAAAATCTAATCGAAGTTCAGAAGCAGTCATTCAGATGACCAACAAGTCCATACATATTGCATCTGTTAAAAACACAGATGCTGGGAAATATATCTGCTGGGTGGAACGATGTGGTGGTCCGAGTCAAAAACTGCTTACCGTTAACTTGTGCTTAATAAAAGGTGAGAAACGGACATTTTTTTATACAAATTTGCTCATAAAAACCCCAAAAACAATTTGACCTAAAGACTCTTCATTTGCTTTATTCCAGTACATAACAATGACGATTCCTCTTTTTCTTGTGCTGTGACATGTAATGCGAATTTAAATAAACCAAAAATTACTTCAAGTCTTTTTATGGACAACACAAAAATATTATTGGATGTAGATTCATTTGGGTCTTTATATTGTAATGCAAGTCAGATATTGGATGGACACACAACAGTTAATAATTATATATCATCAACAAAAGCAGGTAGGTGTTTACCATAAATTCAGTTTTATTTTTTAAAGAAACGTGTCACCTGAAGTGAAAGAATTCTAATACTCAACTTTTTGTTCTATAGGTGAATCTTGGAAGATTAAACATCTGATGCCAGTTCTTTATGGAGTATCAGTTGTTATTGCGTGTTTAATTATAATAACATTTTTAATTTTTTGCTTGAGATCAAGATGGCGCACAGGTAAAATTTGCAGCTATAAGTTGTATTGAGACTTCCTGTTTCTTTCTTTTTGTTTTATGCTAACACAGTGGTTTTGCTGTTTGTTATATGCGCCCTTAATTCTGATTCTCTTTCATTCTCACTTAAGCATTTCCTTTTTGCTTCTCCTGTTGTGGTTTCAGTGACAAGGTACTGTACCCTTTACACAAGCTAGAATGTAGAAATTATCTGTTGTATGTGTTGTTTTGTTTAGGTATTGAGATTTCTTACTTTATTCTGCAGGAAGAAGAAGAGTCCACAGTAATCTATTCATCTATTGTCCTCAAGAAACCTGCAAATAAAAGGAACCATGACAGATCTGAAAGTGATTGTTTTTACAGTGAAATAAAAATATAGAAGAAAGACCCCAGGTTAAGATAAACATTAGCTGGAACAGTTTGAAAAAAATAATTTCCACTGTCATTTAGTTTAGAAACTGATTCCTCAACATCAGTTTGTTTCACAAGTGAACAAATGACTTCACCCACAAGGTTCTGAAAGGAACTTTTGCATCAGATATTTTATTTTTCCAAACTAAAAAAAAGACTACATAAAAAACAACTTTTTTCCTGCTCGATTCAGAGGACATTTTCACTTAAAAAGGCAACAAATTATTCAAATTAAACTACACTAACCAGAAATAACAGGTCAAGTAATTTGTTTCTCGTTGTAAAATTTTAATTTCGCAGTTTGCATTTGTAGGTGAAGCAACAGAATATGGTCCAGCATCTTAAATATACCAGAAATGTTACTGAGCCAATAAAGTGATTTCTGCATAAGAGTAATGCAGTGCTTAGTTTTTCTTATTTACATGTGTAGCAAAAATGTCTCTAAAAAAATAAAAATACATTCAATATACAAATTCTCTCATTTTTTAAAAACTTTAAATTATTAATAAACATTTAGTTTGTTGCAGAGTGGCAGAACAATAATAAGTCAATCAAGTTATTATTACTGTTATTCGTTTTGTTGTTACACAAGTTTTGTAAGGTTTTACTTGTTTGCATAATATCATATTGTGGATACTTACACTGTACATTCATGCAGCTGTTTATTAAAATCTTAATCTAAAATTACCCTTTATTTAAATGTTCATAGTATAAACATACATTCATGTAGTAGTGGTTGTGTACTTTCAATGACAAAATAATTTTTGTAATAAAACGAAATTGCTGCATGTATATATATCCTTTGTTCTTTCATTCATTATTTTATTTAACCTAACTAAATTGATTAATTTAGTTAAAAGGTAAAACAAGAATTATGGCCGTTCTCAATGCAACCAGTAGGTGCCAGTAAAGAGTTTTAACAGTGGTTTTACAGATGAGCCAAAGAAATGCTCTAATGCTGTTGTTTATATTTTTAATGCACGTTTTCTTCCAGGATAACTGGACGAGTTTATTTTAATCGGATATTTTTTTTGCAACCCTTTATGCACCTTTTCAACAGTCTTGAATATTTAGCACGACTGGCTGATTTATAATGTCTGTGATTCATTGACGGCGAACTTGGCAAACTAGCTTTTCAGCTAACAGGGAAGCTACAAGCTAGCCTTGTGTTGATTAATCTAAAACAGGGTTTTAGTAAGTAGGTACACGCTACCATTTACCTGGTTCACTTCAACGGGTTCGGACAAATAAACGCTGCGCTTTTCATCATTTCTCAGGTAAAATGCAAACATTTTCGGAAATATACCGCAAACTACTTTGAATCAAGCGGCTTAGCAGTTGCATTTAGCCTCTTGGTTGTAGACTTGCATTACTGTTTGAAAGTTAGCATGGAATTTTAATGTTACCTGTAATCTTTTTAATTTTACACGCTTCGTCTTTTTATAAAATGAAAAGAACAGACGAAAAATAATGAGTTTACCCATTTGTCCAGTAAACTGTTAAGTCAGCATTGCAATCCATTAGTTTAAAGATAAAGAGCCAATAAAATTGCCTCATAATTAACTTCATTTTATTCTTTCCAGTTTATACAAAAGGCTTAAACCTAAGAAAAAAAATGGAGGCTCCTCCTGTCACTGTGATGCCTGTCACCGGTGGGACAATCAATATGATGGAGTATCTGTTGCAAGGTAAGATATTTATGTATTTGTTCACCCAGAAATAAATAGTTTTAAATGCAGCGCTCAATTTTTCAAAATGGAGAATTGAAGATATTCGTTAATATTCTCATAACTAAACTTATTTTAATCCATAGTCATTTAGCTGTCACATTGATATGTTTTGGTAAATGCCACTGTATTACAAAAAATGTTTGTGGTCAGTTATTATTTTTTTTACTAAATATGTAAACAAGCAATGCACTTAATAGTACAAAACAGTTGTCAGTAGCCGTTAATGGGATATCACTGTCACCATTATCTTATCACTGCCCGATTCAAAACTTCCCTGGTGGTGAAGAAATACAAAGTCCACCATTTGTTTTATAAATGATCTCTTGCTATTTAACTAATTTAAACTAATTGTTTTTGTCTTATTTTTTGGGCATCTTGTTCATTGTTTGCTGCTTGCTTTCTATCCACTAACGTGACGTGCATGATAATAGGCACTTCTGTTTACAAACATGAACATCATCTTCACTATAAGTAATAATGAAGTCAAAAGATGTGTATTTTTTTCCCTTTTAATTTTTATTTCATTCCTAAATCTTAGTTTGGAGTTAAAATATACATTGCTGTTATTTGTATTTTTTTCTGAAAGAATTATAAAAACTGTCATAAATAAATACATTACCTGTGTCTTTTATTGACTATATTTTTAATTGTGTTTTCTTCCACTTTTTTAAAAAAATTCAGGCAGTGTGTTAGATCTTGCCCTGGAAAGCTTGTTGCATCGTCTTCGTGGTTTGTGTGACAACATGGAACTTGAGACTTTCACAGACCATGAACTGGTGTATCTTTTGAAAGGCCAGCAAGGAAGTCCTTTTATTCTGCGTGCTCGTCGCTCCCTCTCCCACCAAAACGCTCCTTGGCACCTACGCTACCTTGGCCAACCTGAAGTAGGAGACAAGAGTCGCCACGCCCTCGTTCGCAACTGTGTTGACGTGTCGGCCTCTCACAGCCTTCCAGAGTTCCTCAATGAGATGGGCTTCCGCATGGACCACGAGTTTGTGACCAGTGGCCACATATTTCGCAAAGGTGCTATGAAAGTTGTGGTGTGCAACGTGTCTCGTGTTCAGGTGCCAGGGAACACTGAGAGCACGGAGCGAATGTCCAATTCACATTTAGTTGAACTGAGTGTGTTGGCTCCGGCTGGTCAGGACACTGTGTCAGAGGACATGCGGAGCTTCGCTGAGCAACTTAAACCTCTGATTCACCTGGAGAAGATCGATCCGAGCAAACAGAGACATTGAAAGTTCATTTATTTGTATTATTTCCTAACCACAGTAAACATTTAGGATTTTTGTATTTGAAATGTTTTGTGGAAAATAAACTTTGACTTAAAGAACTATATTTTTTTTTATTGTTTTTGTCTTTAAAAATGAAAAATGTCACTTTTAAACATCAGCCCATTACACGAACAGCCCATACTTTTAACAAAACTTGTTCTTAGTGTACCTTAATTAAACTAATCACTCTGTCTCCAGCTACGCACATTTCTGCTGCAGGTGTCATTTTTTCAAACTAGTATGCTCTGACTAAAAGTAACGCTTTACTAAATTCAAAGCCTAGCATTCTGTGAAGGAATGCATATTGTTAAACCTTTTTTTGTTTTGGCTAATGTGGATTAGCTGTAGTAGCCATCTTGAATTGAATTAGCTTCCAAACTTTAATTGTAGAAGTACACGTAATGATTATTTCCTAAAAAGTTCATTACAATCTTTGCAGTGGTACTGAGATATTTTGCTGTTAGAGTTGACTGAATAGTTGATGGTACAGTTACAATGGTTAGTCCAATGATTGGTTTCTGTAAGTTCTATAAATTTCCTCTAGTGATTCCCAAGATATTTTGGCAACAGACACAATGGTTTGCCATCTTTATTTGCATCTAAAACTATTTTTCAAGCTCATCTCATTCAGTCCCCACTCTTGTTACAGGCATCAATCTGCAAAAGGTTTATTTTGTTGTTATACTCAGCTCATTGCAGTTTACATTTATTTCACACCACTAGGAGTCTCTCTTTCTCTTGTTACTGCCTTTATTGGAGCAAATTGAAAGCTACCTCTCATCATCTACTAGAGCTCTGGTTGCCATGGAAATAATTAGCTGTGAGATCTGCACATCTTTTACCTCACTCTAATTAGCTTTCTCAATTGCTTAATGATACATAGACCTGTGAAAGCCTTTCTTTCCCTCAACAAAAGCATTGATTTCCACTCTCTTCCCCTCTCGTTTCTACTGTTAACCCATTAGTGCCCCTTTATGTGAGAACTTGAGCTGGAACTATTACACATGAAAGCCCTACATCTGCCTCAGGTTCTTAACTGTTCCTGATGAAATTGAAAAAAAAAGGCTGTATGCAAGTGTGTCAACATTATGGCCAATTGCCTGCAGAGACGGAAGTAACTAATGCACATCCTGTCAGTTATGATAATAATGTTGGCAAAAAGACATGAGTGCTTCTAATAATACCCTTGCAGGAAGATGCATTTGCTGGAGTTGGGATGTAAAGTGACCATGTGCATGTCTGAGAGGAGAGCTCGAGGGCCGATGGCTGTCTCTGCATGTTGACCTACCTGCATATCAAGGCTGATGAGGACAAGCTTGCTGAGGTGGAAAGGTGAGATGACATTGCTTCCACAAGCATTTAGTGCACTTTGAAATACACTTCAGCAGTAAAGAAAATGTTATTGAGGTATCATTTTTAAAGGAAAATCTGATCCGCCCCTAACCATCATGTTCTTTTTTTCAACTCGATTATTTTATGCAGGGTCACAAGGAGCTGGAGCCTTTTTCCCAGCAGTCATTGAGTGAGAGGCAGGGTACAGTCTGAACAGACCACTGAGGAGCCACATAAACACCAAAGCTATTCATGTTCTAAATCACACCTAGTGATAATTTTGAGTTGCCTATTAACCTAACATCAGTTTTTGGGTCTGAGAGAGAAAACCCAAGCATGCACGGGGAGAACATGCAAACATCACACAGAAAGGCCACAACCGAATTTTCAACCTGCAACCCTCTTGCTGCGAGGTGATGTAACAACTGCATCTCAATGCCTCCAGTTCTCAGCTCGGTCACATCTGATTCAATATTTGACTACTTGTTTGACAAAGTTTTCTCTTGGCGAAAGTGGACTATCTGATGGAGACAGGTTCTTGTTCCAACAGCAAGAAGCAGACTACCGACCCTCAGGACTAAAGCATGATGTTTCAGCTACCAGTGAATTATGTATTAAAGAGACAGATGCCTCCTTGCCTAAGGCTTTATATGTCCAGCATGGATACACTACAGTCTGCTGGCTTTCTTCCACTTAAAGTTGTGTTTAGCACAGTGCTCTTTAGTGATGAGCTGGAGTCCCACTACACCTCTACTCATTGCCAGGAGAGCACAGGCATAGCTAGGCTAATCAGCATCTTGGCATCGGGCCTACTTGGCTTTAGTGGATTTTGCTAACCACTGGCTTACATGAGTGAGGGATTGAACTCTTATTTTCTAAGATAATCTGATGTGCTACAATAAAGGAACAAAGTAAAAGAAATTCAAAAAAGTACAATAAAGAATGAACTTCCATAGATTAACAGTAAGATATTTTGCACACCAGATTTAACTGGCACTTTTATTTTTCCACTAACTGGTTAAGGCAGGTAATGTCAAGTATGGTAACTGTATTCTGCTAAGAAGCTAGCTGCTAGTGCAGACGCCATGATACCTCAGAAAAATGGCATTGGCTCAAGGCAGGAGGTCTTTGACTCAGCCTGCTTATGTCCAATGCCATACACAGATCGGGGTGAAATCCAGCTTTACCTTATCAGTAGTTTTTGTAATGATCAAATTCAAGCTCTCTTTTTTGTGCCAAAGGGAGTCCATATGCTTGTTTTGAGAGCTTTGCATGGTTTTCTGAAAGGAGGAGCTTTCCTAGACAGACATCAGTGTCCCAAGGGTATTCTTATGGGGTTTCCGATTACCTCCTCACAAGGCAGAATGGGGCAGTAGAGATAATTTCTGAAGTATAATTAGCTTGTGAGGTCTGGCCTAAGTGGCGTGATTACGAAATAAGGATGGGTCATGCAGAAATGGATGGAAAAAAGTCCCCTCCCTTTCCACATGAAATTCCAGAGTATTTTGTCAGGACGTATTCCGACATTCAAAAGGCTCTGATGTGATCCTCCGCCTCGCTCGTGGCTTACGGAGGTGATTGCTGCTATGCAGAACACGTTGTTCTCGTGTCAGCCACTCAGATCTTTGGGGTAACCATGTTACCTCTGGAATGTCTGGTATGGGGACAGCATATCTGTCAGCCTAGAGGGGACAAAACATGCATAGTTTTTATTCTCCTGCTGCCTAACCATTCCTCCTCCTCTTTCTGAGTCCTCTCTGCTTCCAAGAGTTCTGTCTCCCCTGAGATTCAGTCCTGCTGTGAGCCGCTGAATATGGTTGTTTGCCTTCTTCATCGTCATTTGGTTTTCTTTCACTTCCCGTGTAATCAAGGCACATTGTGTAATCTCAAGTGTCACCAAAATTATGGCTTTCATAAGTGTTACTTGAGAGGCATCTCAGGCAAAACCTTGTGTTAAAGAATGGAGCTGTAAAAAGGCTGCTCTGTATTCAGCTTTGGTTTCACTGTTATTCTTTGCACGAGAGAATAGAAATATAATAAATAATTTCAAAGCAATCATATCCTTAATGAGCAATTTTGCTTGCAGATTTTTTTTTAATAAACTATCAGCAAGATGGCATTTTAATCATGTGATCCCATTAGCGCTCTACAATAAGTCATTGCATGACACATTATGTGACACATCCTCCTGCATTTTAGCCCCACACTATTTTCGTCAAATTTCTCAACATCATTCCTGTCTGAATGCGCAGCGTGGTTGAGTTGTACAATTTTTGTAAGTACAGGTTTCATCCATGCACATTTAGAATCACAAAATGGGCGTCATTCTCCTCCAGGTTTCGGCCTCCGTGCTGCTCAGGAGTTTGTCGTGTTTGTAAAGTGTGAATGTCATTGAAAAAATAAGTTGTTTTTAATTAGACAGCGGAAAAAACCCATGACTAACCACAGGATGTTTATGGCATTCAAAGTGTCAACCTGAGATGTAGTTAGATTTCAGCAAAAAGCAGCAGAATGACTGAATTGACAAAATGTGATTATAAACTCGGCCTGCTATCTTTTTAGACAAACATCATCTTATGTTAAGGAATGATAAAGTTTAAGTCAAACCTTGATAATGATGTTATGTGTAATCTCGTTTTGATAAACGTCACACTTATAGTATGTGTTGTAAATGACTTTCAGCAACCACATTAACTTTTAGCTCAGTTAGCTCAGTCATTATCTACAGTATTGACTGAAATATTTGTATTTTGGCTGTCAGTTGGCTGTGGTGACCATCTTGTATTTAATGGACTCCCAAAGGTTATAAGCTGTAAGTGTACATCCACTGATTTTCTGGAATTTTCAATAAAGTTGGTCTATTTATGAACGACTTTCGTAACAGAGATGCACACACACAGACAAAACCTTGATCACTCATTTTTGCATTTAGACAGCAGGTGAGGAAGAAGTTGAGGCCGTTTGAGACAAGTGAGTCAAATTTGTGACTGTGTCTGCTCAGATGTCAGCGTTCAGAAGAAAGTGGTCAGTGCACTTTTTCAAATCAGACACGTGGATCTGACCTCAGAGGTCAGAGCAGCCTTGGCAATGGCACAAATGAAATTTGAGTTCATTTGCTGGAGTCTTTTATTTGTCCTCGTTTGAGTCGACTCCATATTTTTTCTTCTTTTTTCCTCCTCATTATGGCTTCTGAAAAAAAAAGAAAAACCACACCTCTCAGATTAAAAATCTAGGGTTACCTAATCTCTGTTAATCTGCACTAAATCCGTCTAATCGGCAGAGAAAATTACACTCAGTGTGGTGGGCTGTAATGCCCGCAAATATCAAACCAGCGGAGGTGAAACCGCAACTTCTCCCTGGAGGGCATTCTGGACGTCGCATGCTGTGTTCAGAACAATCTGTTAGGCGCGAGACAAAAGCCCGTGACGGGTTGTGAAGGAGGAATCTGTGCTCCTGTTTCCGTGCATTTCACAATGTCTGGTTTGGCACACACAACAACAACAACAAAAATCATTAATGTTAAATTCTGTAAGAAAATCCTAACTGAAGCTGGTGGAAATAAGAAAGAGAAAGAGTGCGTGTCGCTGCAATCATGTTGGGAGAGTATTGATTCCGTGAGCGCACTCCAATTGGCAGCCGCTCCTACTACACACCGCGCCGGCGCGTCATCCTCGGCTCACATCGACGGAGCGAGTTGTAAGCAAATGAGAACATGTGTGGCATCTGAGAGTGAGGGAGGAAAAAAGCAAGAGGAGGTGTGAGAATTTAAAAAAAATCTTCCTGACAACTGGATTTGATTGCCGGGCTCTTCTTCTTTTCTTTCTTTAATATATATAATATTATTATTTTTTTCCCAGGCAGGGGACAATGATCGATTCGTCACGTGCGCACGCCTCTTCATTATAATTGCAGACAGTTGGGTGCTGTTCAGGCTGAATGGACTTGAATACGTCGCTGCCAGCATAATCCGCGCAGACTGGAAGATTTAATAATTCACGGTAATCACGCGTTATCGCCTCAGTGGATGCTCTCTACACAGCCCTGGTGATTTTTCTTTCTTTTTTTATTATTATTTGTTGTCTTCTGGAGGATTTATCGACGGCTGCTTCGCTCCTTATCTGAAATATCATCTGTTGCTGCAACTGGATTGAGAAGCGCCCCCCGCCTCACACACACACGCAAACACACACCACCTTCTTGACTGATTTAGAGATTTAATCCATTATGGATTGTTAAGTAAGAAGCCTTTTGTCCAACCATCTTTTAATCCACTCTGGTTAAAATGGACAAAAAACTGTTGTTACTTTTATTACTCCTCTTATCTCTGCACGTGCGGCTGTGATTTTGCTTTCATTCATTATGATACTGCTCTGCTGAATTGGCTCTATTGATTCTGACTGAGCTTTTAATAGGCACGTTACAAGGCAAATTCCAACGCGAGGTGATACTGAGGACAGTTTTTTTCCCTCCTCCTACCCCCCTTTTTTGTTTTCACATTTTAATAATAATAAAAGAATCAACTAAAGGATAGATGTTGATGATGGAGGACGACGAACTGGACGCTCATCAGGTTGATTCGGATTTCGAGCCGCAGAGCCGGCCTCGCTCGTGCACCTGGCCGCTGCCTTGTCCGGAGGATTTCCACGAGGTGAGCGGGGGACTTCCGCTGGCCAGCATCAAAGTGGAACCCGAGGACGTGCCGGCTTGCAGAGCCGGGCTCGTAGGCGGAACGCCGGTGGACCTGAAGCATCCAGCCGGCGCCCTGGCACCCGCAGGCGCGACGCACCCATCGTGCTTGGCCGGCGCGGCGCTCGATGTGACCGGCTCCCTGCGCAAAGCCAAGTCCTCGCGGCGGAACGCGTGGGGGAACCAGTCCTACGCGGATCTCATTACCCGAGCCATCGAGAGCACCCCGGAAAAGAGGCTCACCCTGTCACAGATTTACGACTGGATGGTCCGCTACGTGCCCTATTTCAAGGATAAGGGCGATAGCAACAGCTCAGCTGGCTGGAAGGTAAGGGAAGGACCCCATAGAAGCCAGCGTGGCTGGGTTTGACGTGTTAATCAGTGATAATAGCCTATTGATTATTATTCCCTAAGCCATTATTATTCTCTCACCCCTCATGCGTTACACATGTTAGTGTGGGATTCCGTGTCAGTTACGCATGAATGGTGCCATGCCTTATCTTGTCTTAGTTCATTACTACCGTCTGTCATTCTAATTTATCACTGATGTCAGAATGCAATAGACTGGAGTGAACACCTATCCTATAGCAAATGGCTATAGACTACAGGGTTTGGAATAGTGCACAAAATCCATCCTCTGAATCACAGCTGATTTATTTTCACACACATGCAGAGGGCACTGTGTTTTTTCTCTCTCCACAAAATAATCATCTCATGGCTTTAAAACATATGTGTGAATCAACAGAGTCTGACTCTTGCGGGGAGGGAGAGCACGGGTCAACTGGCCACAATGTAAATATTCACAACTGACCGCAGTCCACCACCGCTGCCTGCCTTGTCTGGCTGAGAGCCTAACCTCCTGGACATCTGCCCATGTTATCAGCCTTTTCCCAACCAGCCTCATCTTGTTTCTATTCATTATAGCCATCTGAGGACAGCAAGAGGGGGGGCGGCGAGATCAACAGGGCATCAGTGTTTGAGCTTTGAGAATATGTGAAATAGCAATCTTTCGAGATTTACAAAAAAGACCAAGAGATGAGCATTCAATATAATTTCTTTTTGGCCAACTGTTCCTTTCTTGCAGAATATTAAATTTCCTTTGCTGAATCTTTAAAAAACAAGCCTATCATTGTCAACTGTCTAGCTGGATAATTAACATTCAAACCTTTGGCATGCTTTCATAGTTAATTTTCTTTTTGATGAATTTAGGTCCTGTCAAAACTTGCTATGATGTTGGGTAACACAAGCTCTGTCACCAGCTGCAGTTGAGTCTCCTCAATCATAATCGCACAGCACCTGAATGACACTTTAAACCTGTCCCTTTAAACTTGTCTGCTGAGGTGTGTCTTCAGGTCTCTTTAGCTTGCATTCACTCCCAGCGATTTTCAACCACAGTGTCTCCTTACTTACAGTGCCGAAGTCCCAGTCTGCTATTTATAACACTGCAAATTAGGGGGCCTTGACTGTGTTAGTCTGAGGTTCTTGGCTATTTCAGTCCATTGGCGAGACATTGGCTATTCCAGGTAATGTAGGGGGATTAGGTAAGTTATTTAAAGAGGGCGTCCCTTATGTCAGTACCTGGCCTGACCTGGGTTTGGTCAGAAAACCAAGTGTGCGAAATGATGTATTATTTCTGATAAAGCCACCTATTTTGATAGGTTTGTTGTAAACTTTGCCTTATGAATAAGAGTCATGTTTTTGTCTGCAAAACATTTAGGGCATAAACAATCTTATCATAAGTATTAAAATATGCATGCAACGGTATGGGACAGTAAAAGCCCCTACTTTTCAAGGATATAATAATGCACAGATAAGGGAAAACTTTCACAAAGTTGTTCAAGACCATGATTTCTTACCTCCACACACAAGTCCCACGTCAGTCATTTAATTTTCCAGTTGTTTCAGACAATTATATCTGACAGCAACATTTGCAATTTGGAAAATATTTGTGTCATCTACAGCATTTTAATCTTCATCTTGCTTGAACAAAATATTTGACGTAAAACAGTTTGCTTTTTTTCTGTTAAGGCAGGAAAAAACAAGCGAGGGAGGGAGGATTGAGAATTGAAGGTACCGTATAATGCTGATGAAACCAAATGAAATTAAGAGGTATCTCTTTGTAATTTGATAGCGAGTCTTGAAGGTGACGGTTGGACTGAGGATGATGGATCAAAGGTGTAGACATGTCTATGATATTTTATTAAACTCTGGCCAATATCCAACAGAGGGGTTCTAGAATAATCTTGAAAAGCAGTTTGGGCTGCTCTGATTTGGGGTGGAAATAAGGTGATGCAAGCTTGACGGTGGGTACCGGTGAGCCAAGACAGCTAGATGAACTGTTAGGTTCCTATAAATACCTGGAGGGCCTCTGACTTCTAAGAAGGCTGCAGTATTCTGAGGTCATTGTTTTCTAATCAGCTTTTTACTGGAGGGAGGATACATAGAATTGTGTTCTTGTGAATCGTTTCAGATTTTCCACTAAAGATTTCAGTCACACTGCACTGAAAAAAGTGGTAGCATTTCCCAGTAGCTACACCGAGCAAAGCCAAGAAATTTGCTCATTTCAAATTAGTTACCAACTTATTTTTGCACTTATCACATAGTTTTATGTCTGTGACCATCCATGTGCACATTTGTGATGCATTCTGCATTTATGCTTAGGGGGAGATCATGTCAGTTGCAACAAAGTGTCAGGGTTGGTTCTGCAGGGGGAGGGGCTGTCTGCATATAGGGGTCTGTGTTTTAGCCTGCTGATTGGTCTGACAGCATGTCACAGCGGTGAATGGTATGTAGTCTCTCTATATTGACTTCATAATGTCTCTAATGATGGAGTAGTACTTCGTGTTGGGATTGCCCTGTAGACGCCAAAAAGTTCATTAACTTGAAGAAGGTCAGATGAGGCCATTGTTATGCTGAGTGGACTAGCTTTATTGTATATGGCAGCAT
>JAVKLF010000042.1:5639482-5652932 GCA_034783495.1 Millerichthys robustus
ACACACACACACACACACACACACACACACACACACACACACACACACACACACACACACACACACACACACGCAAGACTCTAACTCAAACTGACTTAATTGGGTGCTTTTTGTTTCAGGAAATAGAGTGAAGCGGGAGGAGTGGTAAATTCTGGTTCTTCTTGCCCCTCCTGCCCCCATCTTTCCAATTCCTCTCAGCTGGAGAGGAATGTCCTCTTTTAACCATCCTTCATTTTTTCTTTTGCCCTCATGAGGTTGCATTATGTTGGCCAAGCTTGGGTCAGGGTGGAGAGGTTGTGCGGGTGGGTGGCGTTCTTCAGTGTGCACACAAACTGAGTTCATTCAAACAAAATCAATACTCGTCCTCATTCGTACTGTATCATGGCCCTTAAAATATGAGAATTTGAGACAGCCGGTGGTATCATGGGTTATCAGATTGTCAATATTTGAAGCACTGCTTCTGCATACAGAAATCACTCTGATGGTGCTTGGGAGCGTTTTTTAATCTGGCAAACATCCTGCTTCTGTGGCCATGTCCACATGATGCTGGATTAATATTGGACTTCACTGAATCTTAGCATCATCAGTTAGTGTTTTAATAATCAGAGGAAATGCAGTTATATACATTACACAATTTTGACCCAGCTATTGTAATCTATATATTATCTGTTTTGTGTGAATCGTTGTTTTTCTTTACTTTAGCTTTTAAAACACAATAATATTATGAATTTAACTCTTCCCATCTCAATAAAGTTACATTTTTAAAGCTGTTTCGATTTTTTTTTGTTGTTTGATACGGAATACAACCTTGCAACTAATCTGTTTAGAAGTAAATAAGTAGACATAGATGTTAAATTCTATTCTGAATTTTACAAGGAGCCAATGAAAAGAAGCTAGAATACAGACACAGACTGTGAATATACATTATTATATTTATGTATTATTTAAATGGGCTGTTATCACTCTACATAAGACCTTGATGACTGACCCCATTTATTTGACTTTGTTGTGTTGGAGCAGGACTTTCCCAAGAACAGGAGTGAGAACCACTGCTGGGCATAATGTACGTTCATGTGAAAGTGAACAGTGCTTTTCTGTGGTGTAAAGGAATGAGACTGTCACTAAAGGTCAATGCTCATTCAGAGGGGGACACATTTACACAGGGAATTGTCTCCATGTCGCTTTTAACTACTGAAACCTCTGTGATTGAGATTCCTATGACTTCTCTTATTCAAGCAGGCCCCCGTGTTCAATACCCTCGTTTTGTGACTCACCCACCTCTGCCCTCTCAACCTCTCCCATGTGCAGACAAACTATGCTTTTCATTCCAACCATGCCGCCTCTCATCCATTCTTCTCCATATAGGTGTAAGTGGGGGTCCATCGTCTGTGTGTGGATAAGTGGATGTCTGCGAACTGAAATGTAGCATGTGGGCAGGCATTCATGGGGACCAATGGTGGGTGCAGTGGATGCTGATGGCTAATGAAGTTCCCCTGCACCTCACAGCCCTATTAAACTGCTGCCCCCTACATCTACCCACTTCACCCCCTACCTCTTGCCTTTTTTTTTCCTCCCTAAGGGAGCGCATTGGCAGGGAGAGGGAGCTGGCTGCTATGGCAACAACAAGGAATCCTCCCTCTCCCACAGGTCTCCTTAGCAACTGGTAGCTTGGCATTGCAGTAATGAGCGTGCCCAGTGTGCCAGGCTTTGTGTCATGTTTGCCTGTACGTGTGTGTATAAAGGGATATATTTCTACACAGGTGTGTGAGTGTGTTGGAGCATGAATAAATGGCTGCTGGGTACAGTTTGCAATTTTATACGAGGATTAAAATGTATTATGGCAAAAAAAATCTGCCAACAGCCCATGAATTTGGCCCAATTTTTTGAACATTTCAGGATTGAAATTTGAGAAAACCTTTCAATCAACTTGCCTTTACAATTATGAATCTGTTTGCCTTTTGTCTGAGTGTTTGTCTTTGTGTCCTTTGCACATGTGCCTCCATGATCCCTATTTGTGTATTATGTTTTTCTTCTCTATAATTGTGGTCATTCTTCTCTATAGTGTGAAATTGAAGCAATTAAAGGGACAATCTGATGAATTTTGCATGCCATGTGCATGGCTGCGTATGAGCTTCCTGCTCTGCTGAAATTAAATTAAATGCTGAGAATGATTTTTATTAAAGTGTGATCTGAGGTGTGCACTGACCTTTAGAATGTAGGAAATGAGATTCTTATTGTTATGAATGAGATTATGTAGAGCCCGAGTGTGAAAAACTGTGTCTGCATTGATTCTATTGTTGGCTGACAGTTTCTTTGTATATAGCAGAGGGAGGTTTCTTATAATCAAATCCACACTGTGGCTGTTGGGTATTAAATGGGCTGATACAAAAATATTGACAGACATGCTCTCATAAATGCAGATTGACTTGCATACACTTGCACGCACACATATTTCACAGATCTTGTAAAAAAGAGCTGTAAAAGCCTTTTCAGAGACGTGTTGGTCTTTAACAAAAGCATGGCGAACCCAGTGGAAAATGTTAGTTGGCTCCCTAGTTGAAGTGTGAAGTGCGAGCAGGCGGCCGGCCCCACAGGTGGCCCAGCCCAAACACCTGTTGTGTGAATCCTCTGTGGGAGGGTGTGAGGTCTGCCTACCTCACAGGTCCCAGTGGAAAAACCACACCCATGCTGTACTGTGGCATGTGATTATTCATGTGCTCACACCAACTCTAAGGCTCCCCCGTTCTGTGTGTGGGTGTCAGACGTGATGCCCAGATTGTGTCCCCTTTGCGCCCACCGGAAACTCTCGACTGTCTTTGGCATCGGCAGAGCGGATTTTTCGATCCCCTATCAGGGTCTCAGATGCTCTTCTAATCTGTCAACATCTATTTTTATCCCCAAAAGCTGCGGCAGCTCTTCTTTATCCCACACCCTGCCACTCCAATGCCAACCCTTCCCTTGGCGCCAAGGTGGGCACAGCTGATGAGTCGCCAGCTATTGGCTGCAATTAGTGCACAGTCAGGCAGGAATCCCCCACTAACTCCATTACACCCCTCTCCACAGCCACTTCCTGATCTTAGGCTACCAGACACACTACCACACACTTGCTTTCCATTTTAAGCCTTTTTATAAATGCCACTCCTGCAGTGTTGCGGAATAATAGGGTCGTATTCAGAGCACCTTTCACAGTGCTTGAATTGCTCTACTGTGCAAACTCTATTTGTCTATTCAAGTACAGTTGCTGCCAAGGAAAGGGACATTGAAAGTGTACCGGTTCAGATTTGGTGCTGAAAGTAAGAAAGGTTTGGTCTGAGAAAATGGGCTAACTTGTTAGTCTCTATATTAATCCCTTAAACCATTTTTGCAAAAATCCTATAGAAGTTGTTTTTTTTTTTCACTAGAAAAATCTGAACATTTGTTTTTTTAAGTACTTTACCTTGTTTTATGTGGCACTTTGATTTTATTATTTTGGCAGTATTGTGGTTCAGTGGTTAGTACTGATGACTCACAGTAAGAAAGTTCTGGTTTTGATCCCTGGTTCGAACCATGGGTCTTTCTATGCGGTTCTTGCATGTTCTTCGCATGCTTGTGTGGGTTTTCTCCAGGTACTCTGGTTCCCTCCTATAGACAAAAATACATGTACAATAGGTTGGCCTCAGGCCCAGGCCTCACTTGCAAAAAAGAGATCTGTCTCACTGAGATTTGCCTGGTGAAATAAAGGTCACTAATTATACTGTATTGTTTTTTATTGCTTTTATTGTTATATATCATATTAGGTTTCTATTGAAAATTAGTCCTTGTGATTCAATTAGACTACGTGTATAAATAAATGGTTATAAACATTTTATTTTCTGTAAAGCACATTTGGTCAACAAAAAAATCTAGTTCTTGCCAGTTCTCAGCAGTTTTTAAGTGATGCACTGAGATGTATGCAATTCCTAATCTCAGGTTTGTTTCTTTCCAAACAAGGGCTTCAGTGTGCTTTGCATGCCAATGCAGTCGTGACCACTGCTGTGGAGGCGATGATGGCATGTGGCAGAGAAGTAACTGTTTCTCACCTCCTAATAAAAGAGACTCCTTTTTAATCTTTTCAATTTGATTGCATTCCAAAACAGGCCTGTCTGCCCATCTGTCTCTCTTAAAGAAGCCTCCTAAAGGGATTTTAATCATCTGGCTCTGGGCTTCTCAGGCAAATAACTATATATCTCTCTTTCTCTTTCACACACACACACACAGACAGAAACAATTTTCAATTTTTTTCTTGTACTCACTGTCAAAGTTTTGGTTGTCTTTTCTCTTTGATACACTATATTGTCAGAGCCTCATCGTGCCATATCTGTACCGTCATTAGGCCCTTCAGTCGCACTTCAAGTACCCCCTCTGACGCATAAAATTCTCCCAGGGCTGTCCCTTTTAATCCACATGGCTCTAAATTCTTTATTTCCCTTCAAAGGGACAACCCAAGCCGTAACATCAATCATGGAAAGCGAATATTTAGCTGGCGCTAATTTCCACCAATAGCCTGGAGACAGGCTTAGCTGACAAAACTCATTCCTGTGCTGAACAAAACTGCTTGTGTTGAAATCTCCCCTCCCCCTGATCCCTTCTGCCTTCTGCACAGGCAAAAACAGCATCACAATAAACACAGTTAGTGCTTCTGTTACTCCCCGTTGATTTGGGCTTATCAAATGAATGTGCACCATGGAGGGATACCCTTTGACAATACATAATGGATCCATTCTGCATGAAATGGTTTGGTAATACCAGTCGAGTGTGGCAAACGGCTTTACCCGGTGCCACTACAAGAACAGCTGCTGTGTTCTTAGCTGGGCAAGCGCACCACACGGCTTCACCCTTGAGGTTGTTTGAATCGGGTGAGTGGTTTCTTTTTGCCAGTTCCCAGACTCCATTCACAGTTCTTAGTTTTTCACTAAGTTCTGTTTGAATGAGTGCACATTTGCCACAAGTTGGGGCTTATAAACCATTTGACCTGTTTCCTTGCTCCTCTTTGCATGAGTGGGAAAACCCAGAGTGGCTACAGAAGGAGGCCTAATAAAGAGGGATGGGCAAGTTAGGGGCATTTTGAGGGCACTCCTTTGTATAGTTCAGAGAGGCCCCTCATGGTACCTCTTATTCCCACCCCTTATGCGTAACACCATCCACCAAAGCTGAACTTGTGCCAAACAGTCAGGTTATTTCAGATGAATTACTGGGCACTATAACAAATTCTATCCCTTTCAATCAGTATCTACTCCCAATATTGATGCCTTACTCACAATGGGAATGGTGACAAAAGAGTGTGTTTGGCATCAAGCCAAGGTAGCCAATAGGGCACAATCACTTAACACACAGGGCTGTGGCAGTTAGACATTTTTGTGAGAACAGTTAAGACATAGTTTATTGAGCACCCTCAATAAATTGGGCTTCATAATACAGGTGGATTGCATAGTTCAATCAGACCTTGATGTGTGCTAAGTTCCAGCACTGATAGTCATTAAACTTCATTGATTGTCTACTCTAAAGAAGGCCTCTACAGTGCCTGAATTGAACTGAGTTTGTATATTTAAGAAAGAAAGAGAACAATATTGCAGTTGATTGGAATTGTTAGATCTACAAGAAGAAATAAATTAAAGAATCTTGAAGACTTTATTAAGAATGAATACCAGAATAATGTGTCTCAACAAATATTAAGCTGTATATGATAATGAAGTAAGATACTTTTTCTTCTCCTTGGTAAGAGCACACTTCGTCTCTTTTAGGTCACAAAATAATCTCATGCTGTTCATTCCACCTGTGTGTTTTGGAAAGTGTCAGTATGTCAGATCTGATTTTAAAGAACCTAAGCTTTTAATCTGAGTAAACAAAATCCCATCCCGTGATTTGGTATTTATTAAATAACTAAATCAGCTATCAGGATTCTAAAGCCTTATTGTGAGCCTTTTCCAAGCTGACTCCTTTCTATCCTAGACAACGTTGTTCACCTTAATTGTCTTTGACTGGTCTGTAAGCCATTTATCATTAAATTATGTTAGTTGTGACTGAGGACTGATGGGGGTGAATGTCCATGATTAAAAAATAAAAAAAGAAATTTACAGAACTACTTATGACTCCATCTGTTCTTTTCAGTATTAAGGGATCAGGCAGTGTGTCTTTCTGGAAAAGCTTAGCCACTGGTTCATTCATTATTTAGAACCCTCTTCACAAGCCCATTGTATTAAAGGGGTATGATTTGAATAGGAAGTAGCTTCCTGGGCCCAAGCGTGTGATGTGTGTGTTCCTCTGTCATTGTATGTTTCTGTGGGCTTCATTCGTCTGCCTCAGCAAGCCAGGGGGCTGAAAAAGAATTTCCATTTTATGAATATTTAATACATAATAAAGTTTTCAATTTTATTCTGTTCAAGCTGTAGGGGTAAAAATGTTGCACAGCCAACCCTCAAGGACAGAGCTCAGAATAAAGGTAGTTGATTTGATGGAGGCGTCAAAAATATGGTTAACATCAGCTCACTGCTTTGTCATGTACTATAATACACACAAACATTAGCACCACTTTACCTCTACATCCTATAAGGATTTTATTTTGTCCATTTCCTCCTTTTTACACACTCTCCTTATGCTGCATTACTATAGGATCATAACATATCCCCCTGTCCACTGCGTCTATGTTGACCTGGCATAGCTCTGTATGAGACACCCAGCTGGGAGTGCCTCTGAATCAACTTGGGATTAGCCCAGGATTGTCTGGGATTACTTGGGGATAGAGGGGGATTAGCAGTGACTGCCTGTTTCGGGGGTGTGAGGGCCATGGGCTGGCAAAATTGCCCCTGACTCAGGGAACAGGAGGTAAACATAACCACACCTACAGTCAAACCACCTGCAATCTGAGCTTTTCTTAAATTCCAAAACATACGCACACAAACAGAATGACTGGGGAAAAAAGGCTCATGTTGGAAGCTCTCAGATACCCAGTAGGCTGTTACGATGACGGTGTTGATGCCATGGCTGGCCACCATCTGAAATCTCTCAAATCTCTCTAGCAGGTGGATTCATCAGATAAAGAGGGTTTGGAATGACAAATCCCTTCAAGTTCAATGAGGCTGCTCTTCCCTTATAGGGGGATAAATTGAGATTTGAATCCAACAGGTCACACAGAGTGTAGTAGTGTAGTAGTTCATTTCTCTGAAAGTTGTCCCATTTACAACCAGCTTTTGTCAAATGGCTTGAAAGCTTATACATACGTTTTAATTTTGGCACGCTTGATGGGGGATGATCTGGAGTGGTATGATAGGTGGAAGATACAGAGATCGAGACGGGGAGTTGGCGCTGCACGTAGTGAAGCCGTCAGAAGCAGAGAGCGGGCATCCCCTGCGGACCTGCACTGCCAAGATGAAAGGCTGCTTAGTGTTGGAGCAGCAGCATCAAACAGCCGCCTCCTCTTGCATCCTTTTCCCCATCCCCCACTCTCCCTCCATTTCTTTCTCTGACTCTCTTGACTCTCACCACAATATGATATAGTTCTGCCGCTTCACGTTTACCAGGTTGCCATGGTTACCCAATGCCAAAGGTGTCACAGCAAGATAACCCAAGGAGGCATTCACAGATCACCTGAATTCAGCTTGCTCTCATTTATGTGTTTTCCTCACAGCGATTTGATTTATTTGTTTCCCTGTTGTGCAATTCTGTGAGAATACAAATAATATACAACATAATAGAGATGGCAGAAGAAGGAGAACTTCTCAATCTGTAATAATCTATTGTGCCAGTATATTCTCAGACATGAATACAGACGTTTTTGATTTGATATTTTCCTGGGGAATAGTCAAAAAGACGCACGCACAACAGAGAGCAGAATTGCAACACCAGCACCAACCTCGGAGATGTAAATGACAAGAAAAAACAACAACTTGATTCTATGAATTACTGAGCCAGTGACTGTACTTGCAGTTGTAGAGGATAATGGGAAAGTAATTGGTGGCACACTTTATAATTGAAGGAGAAGAGATTGAACTCAGAGGTGGAAAATGACTTATGTTCAAAGAACTGTGTAAAATAAAAAAGGGAAAATCTAGACAAGTTGAAATATGTTGCACTCAGTGACAAAAGAAAAAGCAAGGCTGTGATAAAGACTAAACAAGGGAGGGAGAGAGAGATAGGCACTGAAGGTAGATGTCAGTGGGTTGGATACATCCATTAGCCTTGCTTGCTCCTGGCTCAGTCTTGCAATACACTCCCCTCCCCGATTCAAACTATGAGCGAGAGAGACAGAGCTGGCACTAAGCCAGACTGGCACCAACTTCAAACATAGAGTACACTCAACCTCAGCGGCTTACATCAGCCCTGCTAAAGGAAGAAGTAGAGGAGGACAGATGGATTGATGGAAATGAAAGTGAGAGGATTGATGTGCAGAAGGAGGATCTCTCAAGACTGAGTCTCAGGTTATTTCAGGTTGGATGAGGCTGACAGGGTCTTGCTTCATGCCAGATGTGGCTGTCCCTGAAAATGATCATGGTTTTGAAGAAGGTCAAAATTTTTGACTGGTTGCACAGGCAGCTGACTTTCAAAAATACTTCAGTTTTTTACACTGAATAACAAACATGAAAACAATTTGATATTTTTGGTAGAATTTTCGTTGACGTGTATAATGTTAGCTACAACTGTGATGAGCTGTGGTAATATTGATTAATTTCATGATTTTTATTTAAAATTTTTGTATTATTAATGATTAATTTCATGATTGATGAGTTTTTCCCCATGTAAATTTCAGAAATGTGTATTTATTGAAAAAGGTTATTTGTGTAGTATTAATATATTTCATATTTTGTTCACTTGCTGTTTTTTCCCTTTCTCTACAGAATTCCATCCGGCACAACCTTTCCCTCCACACAAGGTTTATTCGGGTGCAGAACGAGGGGACAGGCAAGAGTTCTTGGTGGATGCTGAACCCAGATGGTGGAAAGATGGGCAAGGCCCCTCGGCGACGGGCAGTCTCAATGGACAACAGCACTAAATACCTGAAAAGCAAAGGCCGCATCAGAGGCAAGAGGGTAGGCCGTCCTGGGATTGGAGCAGGATCTGCTGTAGTGGGCCTCCAAACCTCTCCAAATAATAGTAGCCCATCACAGAAAGCTCTCCCAGGATCTGGAGGTTCATCGGGGACAGATGGAGAGTTTGATGCTTGGACAGATCTCCATTCCAGGGCTAGTTCATCAGCCTCCACCTTGAGTGGGCGTCTGTCTCCTATTCTTGCTGAGGGAGAGCCAGAAGAACCGGAAGAGGGTGGCTTGTCTTGTTCAACCTCCCCTCACCTTTACCCATCACCAACCAGTGCCCGCTCTCCATCCATCGGGGCAGGAAATCTTTGTCCTCCTCTTGAGCAGCTGCCTCAGCTGGCTAACCTAACAGGTGCCATAAGTTTGGATGAGCATATGGTGGAAGATGGTTATCATCTTCATCGTCAACAGCAACAGCATTCCGCTGTTGGCAGACATAAGCATCAAACTGCTGTGTATCACTACAATTCTGGAATGAAGGGGCAGGGCTCCTATGGTGCAGGTGTCTACAATGCCACAGGCTTGGGTATGCTTCGTCATCACTCACCAATGCAGACTATTCAGGAGAACAAACCAGCCAGTTTCTCTGGAACCTCGCGGGCATACTCCAGTACAAATGCTCTTCAGAGTTTACTAACTGGTGGTTCTGCATGTCAACAATACTGTTCCAAAGACATGATTATGCGACAGGAGAGGGAAGGTCATCTCATGATTGGCGAAGCCCGTAATGGAGTAGGATCCAACCATCACAACCACCAACCTGTCCACCACAATGGACGTCATAGCCATAACAGAACTCACAATCATACTAACAGTCATAATCATAACAATGTAACCAACCACAACTCACCTCACAACCTCGCCCACAATGGTCACAGCCTCAGCAGGAGCCATACACACACACCACCAAGAGCTGCATCTCTGACTCCATGTGGAAACAGCAATCAGTTACAAACTTACAATCATAAAGCTCCCTACTTGTATAGCCCCCCATCCCACGCCCACCTTCCTGCTTCTACTACCCTTCCCCCAAACCCAGCAGGTATGCTTGACATGCCCCAGGACTCATGTCATGTGGCTTCTACTCCACATCCTCGTCACAATCATTACCCAGACTCTCAAAATCAGGGTATAACCAATGGACTGTACCACCATGTCCAGGCGATGGGGAATAGTAATGTTGGTAGCAACTACCATGGCTACCACCAGCCTCACCTCCATGAAAGACTACCAGCCGACCTTGACATTGACATGTTCCATGGTAGTTTGGACTGTGATGTGGAGTCTATTCTCCTTCATGATATTATGGATTCTGGGGAGGAGATGGACTTTAACTTTGATTGTTCCCTTGCCCAGGGGGTGGGCATTGGCATGGGAATGGGAATGGGTGTGACTATGGGCATGGGGATGGGAATGAGTGGTCTGGCTGGTCCACAGCAAGCCCACAGCAACCAGAGCTGGGTACCTGGCTAAACAAACAGACAGAAAATACAGTCCTCCCTACTTTCAAACAGGACAACCCTACTCATAAAGCACTGTGCACAACTGTGACATTCCTGACTTTAAACAAAGCCTATAGGACCAACACCCCCCATGTCTTTTTTTGTTGTCTTGACAGTTATTCTGTCACCCGTCCTCTTTTGATCCCCTTCTTACTGAGAGATCTAGTTCATGTCAGATTAAGTTTTTTCTTGTATCAGCTGTACTGTGATGACAATCTCTCAGCTGTGCTTGCCCGGCATCGCTTCTCATCTACCATGAGAACTGAACTCTGAATGCACTTTATTGCAAGTGGGTCACATCTCACGGTGCAATGCCTTCACAGAGCAGCTCAGGCAGAGCTTGGCAGCTTGGCATGTTTTATAAGGTGGCTGCTGCATTTGACTTGGAGAAATCCGAAAATCATCTTCTAAAATGTCAAAATACAAATTAAATTAAATTGATTACTTTTCAGTTATCAGGAATGTATTGAAATTGTTGGGTAATTTATAGTCAGTATTTCTGTATCTTTGAACTGTAGGCATTTTACAAAGTCTTTACCTACATTAAAAAAAGAAATGGACACAAAGGAGATATTTGAAACTAGGTACATTGTATCTGCTTAGTTAAATTTGTCTCCTTTGTACCCATTTACATTTAATAAACCAATGAACTTGCTTCTTTATAAGTTTCAGCAGACACACTATTTATATCCGCCTGTGTTTAGTCCTTGGTGCTTTGACTTTTCTCTTTGATGTAACATTTTATAAATGGCCCTTTGCCTTTGGTTAGAGAATATTGCCGTCATGTCATTAAAGGAATGCTGTCATTAGTGGCTAGCATGCAATTTGGAGAATTAAATTGTCATATCACCTTGTTTCACCTGGCCAACATGTACCAGTCGGTCTCCTCATCTCTCTGTCTGCTGGTGGAGACAAAGTGACCATTCCTCACACCAAGCCATTAATGTTGCTTGATTGAAATTCAGCATCTTGCTTTTAATCTCCAAAGTGTTGCAGCAGCATTGTGTCATTATTAAGACTCTTAACGTGTTGTCCTTTCTTTTTCACCCCTGCTGTCCTGACCATTGCTTGTCTTTCCAATGTAATGCACCAAAAGCACTGAGACAAAATGGTAATTAACTTCAAGTCACTCTGCCTGCTGTCCTGCTCTGAGAAGGGCCAATGTCACTGTCCACTTGCCAGCTCATGAAAGGTAATAATAAAGCAAAAGATGGAGACAGAGTAAAAAAAAAAACCCTGTTGTTTCAGTGAGATCAGTCAGCCTCTTTTTTCATGCTCTTTGGATATGTATGTATGAAAATCAGTAGTGTACTCATATCGTAAATCATCTGCATTATCTGTGTTATGTTTCCATGTGCTCAGTACTCATACCTTGGGCTTCAAGTATTCAAACAGATGCAAAGGGAGATATATAGAAAGAAAACAAGCAGCCAGTCTGAGTGGCATGAGTCTACATCAACCAGGGTGGTAATGTCATCCACATCTAGTTTATATGTCTTTATTCTGTTGTCTTGTAGTTGTTGTTGATGTATTGTTTAAATTCAAAGGGCCAACAAGGACTGGACTGAGTAAAGGTTGAATCCATTGGTGAAATGATGTTGGACCATAGTGCAGTATGACCTTCTTGAGCTCCAATAGCGTGCATCCCCTCCCATATGTGCTCTGCTCAGTTGTTTCTGTGTTTGTGAGTGGGGTATGTGCAGCTTATTTTTCACTGGCCTTGAGAGAGAGGTAAAAAGAGGACACCTCTATTCTCTACCTTCCTCAAGGAGACTTTCCACTCTCTGGTCACCACACAAAGAAAAATGTGTGTGTGGGAGGGGTGGCTTTGAGGGTGGACTGGGGGTTATTTTTACAGCCAAAGGTCAAGCACGGCACAGACTATCAGACCTATTATTAAGGTAAATGTGTTTATTTCAGGCCCTTTAGCTGCGCTGGTTCCAGTTAATCTTAGTGGAAAATGCGTGGAATTTTATAAGTACCAGGCCTCACAAAGCAGTTATGTTATAGTCTATGCTATAGACGTTTAGCAATCCCTGCTACTGGAAAGAGAACTATATATGATGTCTAATTTTCTTATATTTATTTATGAAAGAGATTGGTCTTTGTCATTCCTAAATGTGCTAGTTGTTTGAATCTAATCTTGTTCCTTCTCTCTCGCTCTTGCTTTCTCTTTTTATTGAAATAACTCTCGCCCTTTGCCCATTTTACTGACTTTTATTTTGTATAAAATCTATATATTAAAAAAATGTACAATAGTTTTTAAAAATCTTAAAAAATTATCAGTTTTGTTGTCAATTTCTTTTTTAAGAGAATGTATCTGATCATCCGGTGACTGTTAAATAAATGAAATTTAAAGAAAAAGAAAATGTTACGTTTATATGAGTGTTCCATTTTGTGCTTGTATACAACTTACTGAATAGAAGATGCTTGTTAATTTATTTATTTCTATTTTGTTTTACTCTTTATGCATAACTCCGTTCACGTAAGGGTGACACACAATGTTAGTAGTCATATTTGATTGGGCAACATGTCACTTTGTGGGAGGCAAAAGGAGTGGTAGTAAAAGGAAAATAAAATAAAGAAGAATAACTGCATTGTATGCATGCTGGAGAGCACTAGAAGCCATGAGAATAAATGTTTTTGTGTGTGAGAAGTACTTCTTGACAGAAAGACAAAATAAGGATTTTACCACAAAGCCAAAAAGATTTGCCCAAAATAAAATAGGTCTGTGTGTGTCATCAGAGTTGTTATGAGCTGCGAACCAGTATAGGTTGGCCACAGCTGTCCGGGTCCCATTGGAGGCGTTTTCACAGGAGGAGCATACAGCACTACAGCGCCATACTGCCAGGCCCCAGGGAGGCCCCCGCCTTTATACACACACGCAGACACACACACACA
>JAVKLF010000042.1:5664355-5678253 GCA_034783495.1 Millerichthys robustus
GCTCAATATCTGTAAATTTGGGAGAGTTACGGTCATTTTAGGCGGCGGTGTGCAGCAGTCTCCTGTCAGTCTGCCTCAGGGCAGCTGTGGCTACAATGTAGCTCATCACCATCAGTGTAAAGTGTCTTTGAGTGTCCAAAAAGTGCATAAAAGTTATTATTATTATTATTATTACTGTGTTGTGAAAGGCTGATTAGCTGTGGCGACCAAATGTATCAGTTGTAAATTTATATACGATTACTTTAAGTTTTATTAAAAATCCCCCAGTGATTTATGAGATATTTTGTGTGGTACAGACAAACAACCCCTCCCTCTCGCCCAAACAGACTCACATACATCTGTAATTATCTTTCGTATGTGTGTTTTTTTCCTCTCTCCTTTTGACCAAGCATTGCTCTGTTCAAGGTGTTCCCTCTTTTTGTTTTTCCCATAGAGCCTCATCTAGTTGCACTTTCATTATTTGTCACTTCTGCCTGAGCATCCTCTCCTCTCCTTGGATCTCCTCTTTTCTCCTTTTCTTCCTTCCCCGGTTAAATGAGCCACAGGGGAGCGTTTTAGAAGCCTAAACCCAGCAGCTGGAGCTTCCAGCTGGGTTAGAAGGAGAACGAGAAGAAGGAGGAGAGACTGCATACCTTTTTCCTTGTGGAGAAAACACAAAGGCAAACTTGTGATGATATTTCAGCTTAAAGTCAAAGTGTCTGTTGTGTTCTTACACGTCTTCTCGAATGTGGCAAACCTCATGCTGTTTAGAAGTATCTTACTTTCCTTATAGTTTCTTCATCATTTCAGTTTTCTGTTTTGGCACACACCAGTTGTACATGCAGGGTTTTGGGGTGTCCTGATTGAATCTTACTCAGTTTTAGAAATAGGGATGAATTGTTTCACCGTTTCAGAAGTATTCTGAAATTAAACCATGGAATAAAAACACAATTTCCAGATGCTGTGTGATCAGTTCAAGGTAGTCACTGAAATCAAATGAAAAAATGTTATCCTTCATTATATCAAATTGTGCCGTTCAAAAGAGTTTACTCTAGTGGTTTTTATAAAGATACCCAACTTTGAAATGCATGTATGCCCTCAATATAAGCAAAATCATAAAAAAAATCATACTTTACTCCACAAATTTGAAGGTAAATACGTACAAATACATCCAAATTGTCAGAGTTCTTGATCCCATATGGGTCTTTCATGGACATTAACGCTGATCTATTTTTAATTTTTATGGCTGTTTCTGAAGACAAATAAATTGTGTGATAGTCAGCAGCTGGTCACAAATTTTGCAAATTTTACATTAACTGGGATACGAGAAAAAAAAATGCTGTGTAGAATTTGTTTCTTACTTCATAACCTATGAAGTGAGTGAGTGAGAGCGTGGATGGTTGTTTGTCTCGTTTGTCTCTATGTGACCCTGTGATGGACTTGCGACCTGTCCAGGATGTACCCCGCCCCTCGCACTGTGACTGCTGGATATGGGCACCAGAGACCCCCGTGACCCTGAGAGGAAGTAGAGAGGAAGAGAAAATGGATGGATGGGTCTTTATATGTGTATAATTTTGGCGAGAGGAAAAGTAAAGTAGTCTAAGGATAAACCTCATACGTTGAATGAAAAAGGAGGCCTGTTTCATTGTTGCTGTCTCTCATCACTCATGTTATACAGATAATTAATCCAGCAGACAGTGTAGTGTGGTTGAACTGAAAAGGCTAGACTGTGCTTGTCTTGTACTGAAAGCTTCTCTCAATCATCTCAGACACACAATAAAAATGGATAATTAAATAGTAACATATATCTAAAACACTATGAGTTGTTCTTGTTTGTCTCTGTTTGCTGATTCTGTCTTTTTTTTTGTCCTTACCTATAAGATGGAAAAGAAATTAGAATTACTCAGAACTGTTAAAACTCACAACTAAAAACAACCAGAACCATTGTTGGACTCAATCTTTTGGGTCAGACAAGCAGGAAATAAAGACGTAAAAGGGTAATGTAAATGCAAACATGTGGAATAAATGTGACCCACAACCACTGGTTCTATATTCATTCGTTTGATTCTCACAATTTTATTATCACACTTTAGAAATTAATCAGATCGAACTGTTGCCAGGACTCCTCTGTGTCTTTTTCTTTTCCTGTTAAAAAACCCTGAGGTGAACCAAAATCAGACATCCTGTTCTGTACATGGAGGAGGAGGAGCGGGACAGATGGAACGGGATCAATGGTGCAGGGTGAGCAAGAGCAGACGGGCAGGCCAAGTAGACAGGGACCGCCTTCCCCAACCTCCCACACATGAACATTGACACTAATTGAGAGGTCCATAAAATATAGATGATCTTTGCTGTGGCCTCTCCTTAATCCCCCCACAAACCTCTCCCCTCTACAGTTCCCCACATCCCCAGTCTGCCTGCTTGAGTAATTCAAGATCAAGATTGCATGCAGATGCCGTGTCGGTATGCGTCTGCCCCGCTGCACACAAGGTGTATCAGGAATGGTCTGATGAACATGATCATTCAGCCCGTTTGGTCAGTGTGTAAGACAGACTGAGAAATGGCACAGAATGCAAGGAGGCAAAAATGCACACGTTGAAGTTTAACAATCTAAATGCAAGTGAAAGACAGCAAGTGTTTAAATGTATGAACTGGTGTACTGTTGATTCGGGGGATGCAAACAAAAGCAGAAGCTTTTGATTTATATGTCAAAGATCATTACTTTAGACTTTGTTTCCACTTTCTTCAATATTCATTTTAAAAATGTTTTTTTCTATTATTTTCTTTTTAAGTTGTCTTGTTTTCATTTGGGAAATTCAAGACCATGTGGGCATCATGTAAAAGCCACGTAAGGGCCTAAGCTTTTATGTCTGGAACACATAACTGAAATGTAAAAAATAAAAAAATAAATGGTGATTTGTATTCATCTATTTCTAACATAAGTTGAAATTTATTAGCTTCAGAAAAACATGGAAGAACAAGACAAGCTGAACTCCAGACAACATACAGAGATGCATGTAAGCGTGGATTCAGAGAAGTTGTGTGGATTCAGTTGTCTTCTTGAATGAAGGCATTAAAGTTGGGAGTGTGTTGTCGTGGGTGGTGGTCCGGGTTAAAGGTTAGTCTGTAAAATGCTTCACGAGTGTAATTTCACAAGCATACTTTAATGTGTGTATGTGCTTGTCTTTAGAGGAAGCAGAAGGATGAAGAGGTCACTAACTCACCCTAAAGCTGCAGAGGAGATCTTTGAAGGCCAAGGTTAGGGGATGGATCAAGACCCTTCATCACTTGGGGGTCCACACCAAGCTGACCAAAAAATGCAGACACTGGGGGATTAAAACATAACCTTTTATATGACTTTGTTTGTAAACTCTCTTTCTCTTTGATTTCTGATGTTCTTTTATCATGTCTTTATGTAAATTAACTCATCTTGAGGCCTTATTTGCATTATTTTTCCTGCTATTACATCACATCAGTGTAATTTGCTTGAATTATAACTTGTTTCTGCAATTCTAGAGAATTTAGGGTGCTGTTTTTTGAAACATGTGAAAGGAATTTTAAAGAGGAAAAAGAAAAGAAAAATGACAGACATCCAAAGCTCCTGCTAACCCCCCATTGTCCTCCTCCACCCACAGACACACACAACCCTCCATTTTGACTTTTGAGAATTCATTGTTGCTTACCATCAGCACTTTGCTTCGGCTGTCAGTTGTTTCCTTGTGTTCTCCGTGGGCTGTCTCACACACGAGTGAGAAATCTTTCCTTTGCGTGAATGTGAGCATCTCCACACTCGTGCCGCTACTCGACTGTTGGTGTGCACGTCTGTGTGCAGGAGATCAGCTGAAGAGCTGAGTGTCAGTCTGAAACTGTAAAGTTGGACAGTTTTTAAAAAAAAAAAGTCTCAAAGATGTGTCTGTCTTTGTCTCGAAATTAAAGATCCTACCTTTACTGCTCAGACTTACAGATGATAAGTGACATAAGCTGACTCTGAGGTCAGCTCTGCAGTCAACTGCGGGAGAGCGGAAAGCTATTCTGGCCCACTCCAGCGGTTTTAAGCCCCTTTAAATCTCATTATCTCCCTCATCGACATCTGCAATGCATTTTCCACCAAATGTCACATTATAATTTGTTCAAGTCCACATTTTTTTTTTGACAAGCAACGAGTGTCGGAAATCGAGTGGTCTGAGTTGCAGAAGGGAAAAAGTCAGAGAATGAGACGGACAGTAAAAGGACGTGAAATGGATCCCTTCGTCTTGCTCATCCCTTCTGAAAATTATGTGATTATTTTCCTTCTTTCCTTTTCTTGTCTTGATCCTTGTCGCTTCTTTAAGCGTACATCTGTATTATCTCACACTGACTGTGCTAAGTTTAATCAGAAATATTTTTATTCTAAAAAATACATACAATCTCTTTTGACTGTGATAAATAAAGCAGTTGACATTAAACCTTATTCAGAATAATAATTAACCTCCTGTCAACATTTATTTAGAGCCCAATCATGCTTGACGTGCAAGACACCTTGAGATTTGTGTTAGAATAAAACTAATAAAAAGAAAGCTGTATTTACTTTAAAGGCCACTCACACCCACACAGGTGTTTTCAATTATTCTGACTGATTAGATCTTTTGTTAGGTCAGAACTGGTTGGATCTGAGGGGCAGAAAACTTTGTGTGAAATACGCTTGTGGACCAATAGCAATGAAAAGAGCTTAAATTGTCCCGCCTCAATACATCTGACAATGGGAAGTGTCTGTCAAACTCCAGGCAAAGGTAGAATCTAGAAATGCGAGTACAAATTATATGTACGTAAAATGAAACTTCTTAGCAAGGTCAACTCATCCTCACATACATATCAGAGAGAAAGAAATTAAAAAATGCAATAAAATTCTGTTCAGTTATCGCAACTTTTTTCATTTTTATTTCACTATTTTGTTTGTGTCCGTGTTCTCCCTCAGTTTCTCAGATTCTCACCTTCTTCACTGATCTGGCCACCCCTATTTGCCTCCTTTTTCCTGTCGTCCAATCTTGGTCTCCATGCACCGCTTTTGTCGTCTGCCACTGTGGCACGCTCGCACTCTGACAATGCAGGGCACTGAATAATTGATGTGTGGACGTGAAAGTTTGATGCCTGACTCGCAGGCAGATTGAACCTGCAGGCAGTTTGCCTTTGCCCATCAGCCAACTCCCCGCTCTCTGCACCACTCAACACACTCTTTTTTTTTTTTACACTTACACACACCTTGGCATACAGTACACACATCCCCAAGGGATCTCCCCACTTCTCTGAAATTCTGGAAAAAAAAAATCTTTTTGCTGCAAGACTCTGTAACCCTTAAACGCAAAAACTTAACTGAAAATATCTTCCACCTTTACCAGCATTTGGCCTATTGCCTTAAAGTCCACTAATATAAGCCAAAATACACAAATGAATCATGTAGATTATAAATAAAGTCTATACACTGTCCGTCACACTTTGAAAAATGTGCGCAAACTACAGTGTGTGTTAATGCATTAAGCGAAAGTATTTTCTAAAAAAAAAACCCAAAGATGTGTGTTCCATATAATTTACTCATAAGAGCAGCACGTACCCATTGTGTCGTATAATATTAACCATAATATATAATTCAAAGTGAATAAAAGTGTTGACTGGATTCACGAGTCTTTTGTGTATCATTTGCTTTGATATAATACTTTAACAGTTATTCATTTTGCAAATGTTAAGCAGAAAATGTCTGATTTAAATACCATCTTCATAAGCCTGGATGTCAGTATTCTAATTATTGTTATGTTTCATCAGTTTGTTCATCACTGGCAGCTCCAAAATCCTCTAAGGAAATTGTGAATATATGGTACGGTTTCAAGAGTTATAGTCACTGCAAGGAACTCAGGCTTTCAAAAAAAGAGGACTTGCTGTTACTTATTAGAAAAATTTAAACATGTATTTTGCACAAGATACTTTCCGAACAGATGTTGTGGGTTCACGCCTTCTACATTACTGTTAAAAGCGCTAAGAATAATGAAGACTATTTTCATCAGGAGTATTTACCGTCATCTCACAGGCTGACCTTTCATTTCAACCTGGAACTGCAGCTACTAATTAACAAAACTTTTAATGATTTCAACAGAAAAAGGCCTTTCTCTTTTTTTCACATTACAAGACGTTAGGAAAATAAAAACTTAAACCAGAATCATTTTTAGTCAGTTTATTAATTCAGTTTAAAGCTGGAGACACATGCCTGAACTCTGTGGTAAAACTGGTGCCCTGTGTTTCCTGACTTGCTTTCTTATTTGATCTTATTTTTAGCACAACATTGGATAAGCCCTCAAAACCTTGATGTGACCAGCTGAAACAATTCTAGACCATAATACTTCCCCGGCATCAGACAGGATAAGTGCAACACTCCATCTACTGCTCTTCTTACACGCATGTGCCCATCTGTCTGTAGCAGTGAAAATCTGAAGTAATCAGACCAAATTGTTGCTTCACTGTTTGTTTACTCTTTCTCTTATTCAAATGTATCAACTGAATCAGAAAATATGCATGCATTTCTGCTTATTTATATATATATATATATATTTTTTTTTTCTTGTATACTGAAATGAGTAACTCAAATAAAATATTCTATTAAATCTTTTTATTTTTATTAACTAGTCTCAATAATACCTGCTTTTCACAGCTGTTCAGTGTTAGTACCTTGAACCTTCTCATCGTTGTTCACATGGAAAATCTCTTACTTTTCCTATTTCTGTACGACATCTGTTGTTTTGTTCCCCCCCCCAAAATTTTGAAATTCTTTGTTCATGACCAGTAAGATATTACAATCACTCCAATATGGTTTATACATCAAGACATGATTTAAATTCCAATAAGGAAAAATAACAATAATGGTACATTTTTGAAAAGGGAGAACAAAAGTTAATTTTACCGTTTTACAAAATACATAATATCATTCTTTAATAATAATAATAAAAAACACTGATAAACTGACTGACTTTGGTTTTATTTTTATAAAATGTCATATATGTGCTTTCTTCTACTTTTTCCATGTGATCTAGTCTCACTATTAATTGCACACTTGTTCCATCCTTTCTGTCTCCCCCCCATCTCCTTCTTTTCACTGCATGTGAATTTGGAGACATTAGGACCCTGCCTGCTGATTAATTCATGATATGACTTTTAATATCATTTACTAGGACATGGAAGTCTGCATTTCAAATAGGCCCACAGGCACCTTTCAGCACTCGTGTGCATGTGTGTGTGCTTCAGTGAAAAAAACAAAAATAGATCTTGAAAAAGCACAAATGCTCAACTGGGTTTGTACGTGCAAGGACATTTTGGCACATGCATGTGCAAAAATGTGTGCAAGAAGAAATGTTTTTTTCCCCCTCTTTTGTCGTGGATGAAATTGAGAAATTATGTCGGTAATATTCTGTAGGGTTTTTTTCTGGTGAAGAGGTGGACGTCATGATGTGTGTCTGTAATAGGGTTGTGACTGAATTATTGGACAACTGTTGGCAATAGCTAGCAGTGGGAGCTGATACCAATCTGTTTATCAGCATAGGGTGTGGAGTGGAATGTGGGAGGAGGTGTCTAGTTTCTGTGGTGTGCGACTGTTCTGTTAGCCAACGTTTGTGCTTGCTTTGTTAGCGTTTTCATTTGATTTGTTGGTATGCATTCGCTGCTACATGTTTGACAGCCACGGTAGCAGAGCCACCGAATGTGTCGGAGACAGCAGTCAAAAAAATGGATTCAGTTCACTGTATGTGGAAACCTATTTTTCATCTCGCTCATTCCAAATCTATGCATTTTCTTCTTCTTTTAGATATACTTTGGCAAGTTATATATATATTTAAATATATATAGACACATTTTTTTCTTTTGGTCTAACCATACCTATTAGCAACTATAATTAAATGATGAGGAATAGGTGGGTGGATGGAATAGGAGGTAGACAGAGAAGGGGGCTGCTGGAAAGCGTGATTTAATTTGGTTGTGATCTAATTTACTTTGATTAAAAATGTATGCAAATCCCTCTTAGCATAAGGGATCAGTGAGGAAAAGCGACACCTCTCCTGGTTTTTCCTCCCTCTCTCTCACTCCCACTGTTACCACCCTCCTCTTTCTCCTCTGCTCGCAGTGCTGCTTCTCCCTCCATCTGTGGACACTGAAGGCAGACGTGTGAGTTGGAAAGTGTGATGTGTACATGTGTGCATGTGTTGTTGGAGGCGTGTTCTTTTGTAGGGCGATGAGAGGAACCCATCACATTGGGTGTTATTGCGCCTCATATCCACGTATTTGCTGAGTGTCTGCTGAAGGTTAGCAGTGGGCTGTAGGTGCTTCTTTGAGACGGTGAGCGTGTTTGCACAGACTGACCTCATATGGGGTAACTTTTCACCTATTCGTGTCTCCCAAAGGTTGATTCCATCGAACATGGAAGGTCCCACTACCTAACACCATCTTGTCTTTTCATTTTTCTTTCCAGAAATCTCGATTTTGTTGATCTCTTTGACATTTCCTCTGATAAATGATAGTTCAGGGTTTACTGGAGTGCAAGGCCTGTATGTCTAAAATGTAATGGTATAGTTCCTACCTGTAATTCATTATGGTCACTATGGCAACCAAAGACCAGTATATTTCACTCCCTAACTGACTAGTTTATGGCAGGCATACAGAAACATGTATTTTGCCAAAAACTATTTACCATGTTTAACAAAATTGTGACTCAGTGACAGCAGCAACTTTGGAAAAGGCAAGAAAATGGCAGAAGGATTTCCATTCAAGTTCTGTAAATCTATCTTTCCTGTTTTAAGGGCTTGCATATGCTCAACTAACATTGTAAAGTGATTGGCTGTCCCACATCGGACAGTGACTCACATCAAGGGATGACTCATGCTGGATAATGACAAAAATAGTGAGTGGGAGAATTTGCTGTTTTATCCACATTTGTTCAATTCATCAGTAAAGGGCCACAAGGACAAACATATTGTGTCAAAAACACCCAGCGAGACATCTCTCAAACCTCTAGCTGAGCTGCGGCAGGTTGAGAGTTTCTTGGTGTATTTGCAGATAGGTGGAAGGATGAGTTTATTTGAACATTTAAATACAAACTTTATATGACAGTCCTGCGCACACAGACACAGAAACATAGAAAAAGCCTTTAAACACTCCCAGATTTATTACTAAATATGAGTCCAAGTTCTTGAGGTCAGTAAAAACATTCAAAATGACACAAAAGACGTAAACACACAAGATACATATACACTTGCACAGTGTGTGTGTATTTGTTATTCTACTTCTGTGTAAGGTGCAGGCCATCCAGATAAGAGCCTCCATTTGCATGGGAGCTCGGAGAATTCATGTCACTCTCAGTTTCTTCCAGTCGCTGCACTCTCGCTCAGCCTGTCACCGCTGCCTCTCCAGGTTAACTGTAATAAACTCAGGTTTGCCTCTGTGCATCAGTTCCTCTTTTTTCTCTTACTCCTCGCCTGACTACAGCCAGCCAATCAGACGTGTAATTAGACTCACAGCCAACCATCATGTCCATTTAGCTCCAGTCAGCCAGGCGAGTTAGCCAGTGAGTCAGTTGGCCAGCAGTCATCCCAAAAGAATAGTTGGTCAGCGTTGCCAGACCAATTAGTCAGCTAAACGAACTGTAAAGGTGTGCAAGTTCAAAATAACTGTTAGTCAATTAATCTTAACTGAACAAGTAATAGTTTCAGTTTTCACACAATGTGATGTTTAAAGAATAGTTGCTTTTAATATACACTGATGAGTTTATATTGCCCTTTTAATAGCTTTGTGCAGGAATTGGAATTTTTCAGGAAACAAAAATGTATTGGGCGGCACGTGACCCTGAAAGGAAGAAGCAAATAATGGATGGAAAAAAAATGTACTTTGCTACTTTTAACCAAAGGGAAAGGGATATTTTAAGCCATGTAAGGGTTAATTTCTTAATAACAGCTCTGTCTGCAGAACATCCATTTATTGCAGTTACTTTTATATCCAAATTTTAGCACACACTGTGAATAGGGAAACATATCTGTAGAAATGTTTTTGTGATCCAACCTTATAATTTAATATTTTCAAAAAGTTGGATGCAACATTTGTGCTTTTCTTTTCATTGCCGAAGCAGCAGAAGAAACAGAATAACACGAAACAAGGTCACATCTAGAATTAAAACACAAACATGGCTGTATGTCGAGCTGCAGCTTCATGTCGTACAGAAATTGTAATCTTTTAATTTAAGGTGAAAAGTACTTGATAATCTTTTGTGTAACACATTTCATAATATCTTGATGTTTCAGCCAAGGTATTTAAATTACGAACATCTGCTGAGATATCTCTTTCTAGAAAGGCAGTGGGGGACACGCTATCCTTTAAAGAATTCTTGCCTTTTTAGTTATAAAATATTTAAAGACAATAGACGAGATTCATTGTGTTGGATATTTGCCAATTTCTGATAGGCAGAGATTTAATTTTAAAGACTTTTGAAGTATTGTTAAGCATCTCTTTAGTCTCATCTTAAGTCTGATGGAATATTTAAGCCAATCTGTCGGTCACTAAATCAGGGATTTCATTTACTGAGTCAGTTGGTCAGACCTTCAGTAAGTGTTATTCATGCAGTCAGTCAGTTAACTCAGCCAGTCAGCCATCCGGACCATGTCTGCTCTCTTACATAAGCTGGGCGACAGATGCTGAATCATCAGCTGCCCGCTGGAATGCTCCCTTTTACCCAGAAGGTGCCAAGAGGGTTGCACACAACACACAGTCACATAGGCACTCGCACACTCAAACACATATCCACACACGCGACTAACTGCGTGTGTTCCTTCAAACAACGTGCACGTTGCGAACACACACACACACACACACGGTACCATTTCACATGAGACTCCGTCCTGATGATTGAACTCCAGAGAGGAGAAGGAAGAAGAGGGAGAGATGCTTACAGATAGACTGACAGAGTTTGAAAGAAAGAGATGGGGGGAAAGGAAGAGCGAGATCTTCCCTCAGCTGTCTGTGAGGGCTTTGATGTGGTTTAAAGGGTTTTTCATGTTACGCAACTTTGAAGACGAAGTGTTTGATGTTTGGTTTGCTCGTTTGTCAGCTTTTGGAATAATCTCCCTACCTTCTACCTGTCTGCCTCTGCAATTTATCTGATTAGTGGTAGGAGCTTGCATCACCCTCTCACTGCCTTTGTCTAGAACAATGTTCAGAAAGGTGGGGTTTTTTTCTGTCTCTTCACAAACTTGGCCACTATCACCTATTTATGGGAGAAGCAATTGAAACTGGAATAACGGTCCTATTTGCCTGCCTGTCTAGGCTTTCAGAAACACGACTGAAATGCTGATGGAACAATGACAACTATTTCACCCCCTTTTTTTCCCCTCTCATCTCCCCATTTCTGTAGCTATACCTCTTCCAATCTCGCCTCTCCACGTCCCCTCAGCATGGGTGATTCATTTGTTTCCAACACAATATAGCACAACATGGGCTCGCCACCCTCCATATTGCCACAATACCTATTTGTTGAACGCCGGGGATTTAATAAATGTATTTCCACACTTTCTCCTTCCAGCATTTTTGCCTTCCCTGCCCTTCGTCTTTCCACTCTTTCACTCGTTCCCTCTTCTCTCTGCAGCAGCACTGCAAACTCTCCCAGTTTCTCCCCCAGCTGCCTCCTTTCTCTCTCTCTCTTCTTCCCCCTCTCATCAGACGAATGTAAGAATAGAACAGGGGAAGCCCTCTCACCTCTCCCTGCACGTCGGCTAATTAGCATATTCATGAGAGGTTCATAAATTATACATGAGATCCGGAGGGGAAACAGGCAGAAGAATGAGACACACATTCTCTACACACGTTCGCACACACAAGAACCTAACCCCACATAACCACACACACACATAGGCACATTCTCACTTTTTCTTCCCCTCACACCCTCTCTCAATCACACAGCACAGACGTAGAGATACAGACAGGTAATTGGTGAGAAAGAGTGTGTGCTGAAGTACATTGGCAGTGTGCAGAGGAGGCAGCACACATTACTGAGAGGTAGAAGAGGAAGTCAGTCTCAGTCAAACAGAAAATGCAGTACACATACACACACAATGCTCAGACTCACTGTATTTCACTCCACACTCACACTTTATGGGGTTTAGGCACTAAGTTATGTTAATTTCCTCAAGAGTGTGTGCTAAAACTGAACCGCTGAATTGAAATCCAGAACATATAACCAATAAAACGTAAAGCAGGTGTGTTTTTTTTTTTGAAAGGCTAAGTCACTTCTTGAAAGGTCTGAAAGTAATTAAAGTTCAGCAGGCAGCTCGTTGTCTTCTGCTCGATTTATGCTCTGCTCCCCAAATTTGTTTTACATCCAATCAAGTTGGTTTTGCGCTTTACATGATGGATTTCCCCAAGATGGAGCCAAACTCTGACTCAGCACCCTCACAAACGACTAGACATCTTCATCCACATACATCACATTTATATTTGGTCCAAAATGAATGCAGTGAGATGAAAGCTGACAGCAGACTGGAACACCTCCAAGATTTGGGCCAATTAACATAAAAAAGGCTTTTCTTTTAGTGTAGCAACATTTATTTACCCAATTTTGTGTGTTTGTGATAGTCATAAATATTCATTTGGAAAAGCATTTTAATTTGGTGGTTTTTTTTTTGCTAATGTAAAAGAAATGTTGACAAGTGTTAGCTTGTTCATTTTACATTATTCTTTTTTTTAAATCACAATAACTTTTGGAGTAAACTCAATTCAAGATGGCTGCTCCAGCTAATTGATCTCAGAGGTGTGGTTGACATATAATATGTTCACACATTGCATACAGCTGTGTTGTCAGCTTCAGTGAGCACTGATGTTAATGAATGTATCCTAAAAATGGTGACCAGTTCACATTTTGTGAAATTAAAATGAAGTCGCTACAACAATAATACACCTTTAGATAGAGGCTTTTTAACAGACTTTAGCTTAGCCTGGTGTGAAAGGAGCCCAAAAGGCAGAGCATTACTTGTGCAGTGTTGACTGTGGAGGAAATCACAGACCCAAAGTATGCATTCAAAGTCTGTAAACCGAAGCTGTCCACACCAGACAGAGATATTGCCATGTTGCATGCCACACCTTTAATTCTGAAATGCCAGCATGCTGTTTGAAATCACCCACAGGGCGGCATTATGCTAGCACTGTTTGTTGTCTGTGGGAACAGGCAAAGGCAAACACAGGCGGCCTATTGAGGGGGTCTTTTTAGCACCATTGTAGCACAATCAGTGTGAGAAAAGGGTAAGCAGGGGGCCTCAAACTACTGTGGCATGCTTGGCAATCTTAATAAAAGAAAAAACGCATCAGATTTGTTTTAATTATAGATACTGTACCACCTGCTCCCAATGTAGGTACATCCAACATAACAAACAATGCACTAACTAAAATTAAATGCTGTGCAAAACATCTCACACTCCCACTAGAAATGTTTAAACTTTGGCATCGTTCCATCATTTTTAGCACTCCCTATTGTTCAGCAGCTTTGTTGTTCAATTGAAAAATTGGGGTGTGATTAACTCTATCACGTCTGAAAAGCCATTCTCACGACTTCATATTTTTGGGCAACCCCCTTTTCCTCAAACTGAGCAGGCAAAATTCCTACAAGGCATCACAGCATACTTAAAACAATAACAACATTTCTCACCTACACTGCCTGGTAATAAAGAGCAACACAATATTATACACTAATTTTTTTACTTTTTTTGACAATGTGATTGAAGTTGTTCTTTCTAATCTACTAATCAATGTCCAATTTCAAGAAGAATGCTCACAAGCAGAAATTACAAGCTTGTCTTGCACACACCATACATAACAAGTAAAAAGGCCATTATCATTTGAATTTCAACGATTTGGACCAAACAATTGAATAT
>JAVKLF010000042.1:5681624-5691753 GCA_034783495.1 Millerichthys robustus
CACACACACACACACACACACACACACACACACACACACACACACACACACACACACACACACACACACACACCGCTATTCTTCACACATCAGTCCAAGGTCATTACACTAAATGAGACAAAGACTTATTTATAGTCTCAAAGATAACTGAGGCAGAACTAATGTTCAATATACAAACTAACATTCAATTATTCTCTCCACTTTTTTTGTCTCAGATGCACTCTGGTTTTTAATCTAAACAGCAAATCTTTGTATTGCATGTGTTGCTCTGAGTATATAGCCTATATTGAGATTAATGTCAGAAAGAGCACAATATATTAATTTAAAAAGCACAGTAGTCACGATGAATAATGTAGCTAAACTAGATAGGGTGTTCAGGTAAAAATTTCTAGGCCTTTTGAACAAACGTCGGTGTTTGATTTTTAGTAAACAAAACACTAGCACACAAATAAATTTCCCTGCTCTTATTTTTGGACACATGAATGTAATAGCACATACTTTAGTTGTACTCAAAGCAACGTTTTAACAGCTATTTATAACCGTATCCTAACACAGACACTCGTTCACAAGAGCTGATGTAGTCTGTGGATGGAATGTTTTTTTTTTTCTTTTTGTTTCTCTCAATCTTTGCCTCTCCTCTTCGTCTTACTCATCTCTCTGCGGAGTATGTTCGCTCGGTAATTACATTTCAGCCATTATTCTTGGCTGACATTTCTGTACAGTTAATCATGCCCACTTTGCCATCACGCATGGGTCAAAGTGTGCGTGAATGAGAAGAGGGTAAGTATGGGAGACTGACACAGCCAGAGAGGCAGATGAAAATGATCGAATTATGTGTGAATTACAGCATTTTGACTGTATTTTCTACACTTTCACTTAATATAAATACCATTTATGGGCTGTGTGTTTCTTGGCACTAAAAATGACCAGCCTTTTGATGTGTGAGGTGATGCTGCTGCATGCAATCATCAGAAAGGTTTCAACCTTTGGCCTCAGATGCACCCTTTGCACACCATGTTTTCCTCTGCATGTAATTGTGTGTGTGTGCGTGCGTGTGTGTGTGCATGTTTGTCTCAGTGTCTGGCCCCTCCTCCATCCACTGTGGGTCATCTGTTGTCTTTTATTTCTGCTTTAATGACCTATAAAGGGACTGTTACTTTTTAAATAAACTATAAAGCAAGGGTCATAAAAAGGGAGTGCAAAGCTGGGCACAATCCAAGCTCTGACAGATTTGTGTGTCTCATTCTGTGCGTGACTGGGTCTGGGCATGTAAGTGCTGTTGGCACATATTTCCAATCGAGCCCAACCTGCAGCCATGCAGATATCACAGTCTTAGAGAGCTCTGGATCAGCTGGGTGTTAAATACAACTCTGTAAAATGTTAAATCTACATAAGTGGTATCCCTGCTTCACATAGAAATGAGTGGGTGGGTGAGGAGCAGGTCCAAGGCTATGCTTTTTTTTCTTTTTTCTTTTTCTTTTTCCAACCCACCGTCTTAGAGCTGTTGTAGTGGGTGTAAAAAGAAGTGAGCCCGGGGCAGCTTCGGTGGCGCTTCGTGCATTGAATAGACCCCTTTATAAAAACTTATATCACAGAAGACTTTTTTTATATTCCTACAACTGACACAAGAAGCTTATAAAAGTGCTTGGAGATGCAGAGAAAGGGTTGAGGCAGGTTCAACCAAGCACTACTGACAGTAATATATGGGTCCTAATAGGTGCATGCTGTTGATATCTGCAGGAGGTGTAATTTCAGTAATGTTTGTGACAGAAAAAAAAGTTTAGAAAACGATAAAGTGCCTGTCTTGGAAGAAAGGTCTTTGCGCCGTGCATATTTACATCTTAGTTAGAGGATTGTGTGGGTGCAAGTCATCGCTCCGTGTCTCTTTCCTCCACCACCTCTTTACGACTCGCGTTTCCAAAGCCAAATATAAAAAAAGGGGGGAAGAAAATAATTGCCCGTTTTAGCAGAGTGTAACGTCGAAAAATGTGTGTCGCTCACACAGAGCTTCAAACAGACTCAGCGAGGAACAGAGAGCAAATCTTAGCATGCCGCGTTTAGGACATCAAACGGGCCGCAATCAACTGCTTCGCAGGAAGGAGGAGGAGGAATGGGGGACTCCGAGGTGGTGGCAGCAATAGGAGGGCTCATTTCCTTTGACGTTCATCCACTTCTTCTTTTCCCATAAGGAGAAGTTTAGTTACTTCAAGCATCTATCGAGAAAAAGAAAGACTCTGACTGACTGTGAGAAAAGGTACGAGTAGAGTGTTAACGACAAAAGCTGCAAGGTTATGGAGGTGGGAACGGGCAATGGATGGATGACAGAGTGAAATACTTAACTTCCTAAAATCTATTCCAAGCATTTTCTCATTTGTTTGCACTTTTTAATTATGATATATCTTACTTAGTTTGCAAGAGGCACAAAAGACTGATACTGATTTTAACTGCCATTGCACATGTTTTTGAGCGTTTCTGAATTCTCTACAGAAGCTGTTTAGTGGAAAAGGTAACAGATTCCAGGGATGAAAATTGTGGCAAGTTATAATTTCATGAATTTAGAATAAAATAAAGTTGATGATTTGTCAAAGTGACGGTGAAGGACAGAAAAAAGACAGTCAATAAAGTAAAGCAAGGTTGCAAATCTCACTCATATTGTTTTGGGATCTAGCCAGTTTCCACATTTATCACAACTGAATCTCAATTGTTCATTATTTGTGTATCACCAGCTTGCAATAATAAAATAAATATAGAAGTTGTGTTTTTTTAAATTCCATTGGAACTAGTGTTTATGAGTGTTCTCACTGTTTGGTGGTTAGTTGATATTGCAAAAGGTTCGACCAATATTACTGTTAGTCACTGTATTTAGTTTGGAAAAATGAAAGATGACTAAAATACTTTTTTTTTTTCCTCTATAGAAATTCAGCATACTTTGGTTTGAGATTGAAACAAAGTTCAACTGGTGTTGGATATCATCAGTGTTCCATCTATCCTGTGGGTTTTTAGAGACAAAACAGGGTCCATATGCTCTTGGTCTACCTTGAGGTCTTCTCCTGGTCTAAGATGCCCAAACACTCCATCCCATCAAGGATATTTTTTAGTGAAATGTCAAAACCAACTGCCACAGACACTAAAAACAAACACAAATTAAAATTAACTGTATTTACTACCTGCAAAAATAGGGGTGTTGGCTTTGGTGGAAGTTGTTGGCAGCATTGTCTTGGTGACTTTTACTTAATATAGAGTGACAAATTTCTGCTTTAAAAGGAATGCATTGACATTATCTGACTTTGACATCTGGCCATTTTCATCAACAGTTGTCACAGCGTGGATAAATGTCTTTGTCCTTCGTCATCCTCGAAACGTACTGTACTGTCAGAGCAGAACTTGTGACGAATGTTAACTATGTGAAAGCTATTTACAAAAATGACAAAGTTGGCATTTTTTCCACTTTAAATATTGTGTTCTTATATTCAAAAAAATAATGTTTTATAATGTCAAGGTAGAGTTTCAATTTTAAAAAATGTATCTTGTTCAAATGTTAGAAATGTATCGTTTTTCGGATTCCTTCAGTTAAAAACTATTTGTTGCAAGTAGTTCTTTATTACAGATACTACTAGAGGGGTTAAAAACAGATTTCTTGTTGTTTTCTTTTGAACCTGCTGCAGACTGACAAACACACAAGTTGCCATTCTCTGATCCCTCGAAAACTCATAGTTCCTCTCATTCCGCTAAACTTGTAACTTTCACGTTCCAAAGATCCTTCCCTCCAATCACCACTTCAAATACACCATTTCTCACCTACTTGCACTGTATTTCTTCTCCCTCGCCTCACATCTCGATTCATTTTTCCCTCCCCTCACTGTGCCGATCGGCTTGATGCTTTCTTTCTCAATGTTAATTCACCTGTGATCTTTCACTGCTCTCTTCCCGCTGTCTTTCTCCCTTTCCTCCATTTTTTTTTTCTTGCATCTCTCCTGCACTTCTTTTGTCCTTGATTACCTAGTAGTGAGCTCCTGGCTGTGTCTCCCTGCCACTGGGTAATGGACTATTTGCATGCAAATGGCAGTGCCTGGATAGATTAGACAGGGTGGAGTGGATGTTGGAGGAAGCGAGGGAGGGAGGAGAATGAAGGAGAGAGTCAGACTTTACTGAAGGAGGAAAGGAGGTGGATAAGAAGCTCAAATCCGGCTGAAAAGCAAGGATGAGGGCATTATTTGAATGATTTGGCTACCTCAGGCTTTAGATGATTGTCTTCTTCTATTACTGACAGTTGCCTCTGTGCCTCTGTGCACATCTCTTTGTGAGCATTACATACATTTCCATGCAAAGACTGAAAAAGAAAAAGTTGAATGTTTTTTCCTCTGTATTTGCATGTTTATGTGCGTCTAACAAGCTTAGCTCCAAACTTAGGGAAGATAGGGCACTGCAGCAGCTCTTTTTCTGAAAAATTTAAGCGTGAGACCAAAAGGTTTTTTGTCTGGAGAGAGAAGCCCAGGCCTCCCTGCCTCCTCCTCCTCCTCCTCTTACTCTGACTCCTCCAAATAAATAAGAATTTTTGATTACAGTAATCAGGGCCATTAATAATGCAGACGCTGTGATGATGCAGAGGAGATGAAAGATGGCTCTTCTCAACCTTTCTGTGTTAGGAGCGAGGGGAGATGGCTGCTTGCTTGCCACACACACATTTTCCGCGTGCACAAACATGCAAACACTAACACACAAGTACTGACTTTATGCTGAAACCAAAAACATTACCTGTGAGACAAAAAGTTTTAGGGATATTTTCACCCAACTTCCCCTTATTTTTGACTCGTTCCGAATAGTTCTATTGCTTTAAAGAAGGTTTTGGACATTTTGGATGTCGTAAATAAGCATCATTGTAAGACATGACAGTATTAGCTTCTTGTTTTTCAAGCTATTTTACAGTGAGGGTTGGAGATACAAGACTTGCAAATTGGATTTACAGCATCTGATTGTTCTATTTAGCACTTTTTTGAATGGTCCCCGTAGCACCTACCTCTCATATACACACAGAAAATCAGAACACATTACATACTTCAGCCTCTTTGCTCTGTCTCTGTTGCACACACACACACTCTCCTCGCACTGTGTATACCTCCTTTTCCCCGAGGGTGAGTTGGCAGTGGGCCAACAGTGGGGAGAGAATGCATAAAGAGCTATTGTGGCTGTTGTCATTAATCAGGCCCGTATGGTTTCTGACAGCAGCATGCGAGGAAGCAAGACTGTCTCTCCTATAGTCTCTCAATGCTCCTCTTCTCCATTAGCCTACACCAGCCAGACAGTCAGTCTCCAGTTACAAAAAGCTGAAGAGTAATGGCACCAAATATTGAAAGAAAAAAAGGGGGACCAAAGGAAAACGGGACGTGTGAAACAAAAATGCATATCGCGAGGGAGGGATGCACCGAATGCCCCAGCAGTGCCCTAAAATGTTGGGAGCCAACCTTGAAATGATGAACGATGAGATAGATATGTGAGTGCTTCTGTCTCCTTATGTGTCCACATGTCTGAGTATGTCTGCTGATCCATCTGTTGCCTTTGCGTGTGCACTTCTGCTGGCCACATGGATATAATTATATCTTCGCGTTCACGGCCGTGCACATGCATCTGTCTGAGTGCGCTCATCGCAGATCCACAGACAGAACGTCAAAGGCTGTTTCTCCTACAGGTGTAAGCCCTAAACATCTGGCTGGCACATTTCAAACACTCAAAAAGGCAGGCGGGGTGGGGCAAAGCCACAGAAGAGGGTGAAACCACAGTCATTAAAGAAGGGAGAATTAAGGGGCGGCGACTAAGACCACATCACCACGGCGTGCACCTGCCTGTTGCATGTCCATCTGCCCGCACGCTGTTTCCTCCACGTGTTTGTGTCTTGCAGTGGCCACTCTCAGAAAACAGCAACAGGGCAGACATCTGGAGCCAATCAAGACCACAACAGTTCATCTGCGGGGAGAGGGGAATACCAGTTTGTAAAATTAGATGCATCATTTTCATGTCAAAAGCAGTCAGTGATGATTACATAAAAATATGTTTCAAGTCAGATTTTTAATTTATGTCAGTATTGATCCACTAAATCAATAAAACTGAAAAACATTTAAGGAAATATAAAAAATATATATATAAAAGAGGAAGTGGTCCAATTGGTAGGTTTGAATAGAGGCAAAAGGGATCTGACTGACTATCTCTCATAATAAAATAGTTTGAAATAACAAAAGGTTTTCTTATTTTTTTGAGTTTTAAAATTTATCTGACAAATGTTTAGTTATTGTTATTCTGACACTGTTAAATAGGCTGTTTGGTCTCTCACTATTAAATGATCCTAAAAGTGAGTTTTCATTTACCATTGTTTTCTAGTTTAGAAACATAAAACCCAATAATTTGCCTGGTTTAAAAAAAGGCTGAGCCTCAGGCATTTTTATTTTTATTTTTACTATTTCTTTTGTTTTACTCAGCATAAAATTGTTTTCCAGTTGAAGAAAGATCAGGCAGAAACTGACTAAATGTTCAATTAAATTCTAAAACACAATTTAAATTTACATTTAAAATAACATTTTTAAATCAATTGGATTACACTGGATTTTAGTGACAATAAAGAATAAACTATAAATAAGGAAAATATGTTAGCAACATTTTTTATCATTTTATTTTACACTTGGCTCCCCATAGACATTGAGCTACAATTGAATGTGGTAGTCGCTGAGAGCCATCCACAACACCTACTCTGAGCATGGCAGCTTGGAATATTGCTGGAGATTGTGCATAATATTATGTTCAAGGTCTGACCACAACTGTTACAACGCTGTCATTTCTCATCATGAAATGGTGGTGGGTGATACGCATTCCTTTAAAGAATGTTAGTCTTTTCATTTCATTAAGGCTTTGTAAAACCTATTTATTTTATAACCAAGCAATTGGAGGATGCATGATGAAACAAAAAGGCATGTAGACATTTCAAAGATAAAGCAATCACTCTGAGCCAATCTTGTTGACATCTCTGTAACTCTGACATGATGATGTACTTAAGACAATCATTACATTTCATGGAAGCTTGAAGCTCGCAAGGAAAAAAAAAACGGGTTAGAATCAAGTTGCATCATCTCCATTCAAAATGAACGTGCTGCACAGATACACATTGAGTTCACACATGAATGACAGAACCACAGAGTCAGATTGAACATTCACACTACATGGGCACTTGCATGTCAGCACACATCAGCTGAAGTCCACTATAGGCTCATGGTCTTTCTGACAGAGTGAAGAATTAGGCTCAGAGCAAAGAATCTCAATGGAGTCTGTGGTGTCGGTCACGTCGGCTCCAGTCAAAACTGGGTGAGTCAGGCTGAGAGGGTGAGGCATGGCTGGACTCTCAATGCTTGTTCTGTTCGATCTCTCGTGGAGCACGCTCAGGTTTTGACTCGAAGCTGATCCCAGTTCACCAAAGCACAGAGCTGGATTTGGCTCAAGGCTACTCACGTGATTCAGAATGGACATCCGCTTGGTTTATCATCTGTTTTCATTTCATTTCAGAGTCACTTTATCTGACAGCAGAGTGTTTTCACCTCAACCCAGCATGAATGTGCCAGTCCAATCTACTGCAGCCACAGTCTGGCATTGTTATCTGATGCCCACTGCGCCTGCAGATGCCAGGGCAGCCACTTCTGTTGTTGGCTAAGGCACAGGTCAACACCTTTCTGCCTCCCATCTTTTTTTTATTTGTCTCTTTTTGCCTCTGTGTTTTTGCTCTCATCTCATCATGCCTCTTCTCCTTCCTGCTCCCTCTCCCCCTCCCTCAATCCCTCCTTCTTTTCACTCCTCTGCACTGACACGTTAGTCAAATCTGCCTATTATGCGCTTCGTTGGTCATGCATTGCTTTTTATATCAGGCATAAAGCAGTCAATGACACTGAAAAGAGAGAGCACATGAAAAGGGATGAGAGGAAAAAAAAAGTCCTCACGGAGAGGAGAGCCTCGTGGTTTGGTAGCCTTTGAATGCGAGCATCTAGGAGCCATCATCAGTGTGATGATATTTTTTTTCCCCCTGAATGCTCTCATCATCTATGTATACGGACTAAAACACAAGGGTTGTTGCAATAATTATACACTTGCAAAATGGCTTATAATTTGGCATCAAGGACAGGAGCATGAGCCTTGACAACAGTCAACCAAACCTGTTGTTACATCAAAAACTGGCAAGACTAACAGCCATACAGTTAGAACCATCATCAGCATCATTTACGTTTCTCTACCAACTGGATTTCTTACATTAGCTGAAATGGAGTAAATGATACAACTCATCACTAGTTTTCTGTGTAGACTACAAAGACTACTATTTGAAAGTTTTGGTCTTCAACAGCATTCAGTAAGCATTTCTAGCACATGATGTTCCCTTCTCCTGTATATTGACGTTCAGAAACACAAGTGAAAATGTTATGTTGCATAGATGTTAAAGGGCTCCACAAACCTCCTTTTTATTATCCAGTCCTAACATTATTGGTCATTTATACCACACCCATCCATCCACAAAACATTTTCTCTAACATTTTTCTGCTGAGATTATGTGATAGGAACAGTAGCTAAAGCAGTAGCATTTCTTAACAGTTTTTCTGTTTGCACCCTGTTGTTCAGCCATCTCCTGCTGTGGCTTTACTGACTCACTGACTTTTTTTTTTTGCATTTTAATTGCAACAAGATTCTGAAGAGCATTTTAGGGGTCATGTGGGGGTTCAAGGACATTTTGGCACATGGAGGGACCAGGGATCAAGTCAACAGTGTTATGAAGATGACCAATTTGTTAATAAAACCACAACCACTTCATGCTCAGAGGGTGTACAAATATCAATATATTGTTCATATTTTAAAAAATCATCAAAACAAGTCCAGTGAAATAATAAAAAATCTGTATAGCTCAGTTTTCCTTTTTTCCTTTTACAAATAAAAGTTTGTAACTATTCACTTTATTGTTATATTATTTTGACAAAAAGATAAAGGTAGAACATTTTAAAAACATTTTTATTATAAAATCAACCAGTTTTTTACACTAACTAATTCATATAGTTTCCATTTTGTTTGTCTCCACCCCCCCCCACCAACCCAAGTGCTTTGGAAATGTGGTCTCTAAATTTTTAAATTTCAGTTCCAGGAAGCCAGCGGACAAACTGCTGCAGGCATAAAAGCAATTCTCGTTCATACACTGTGTTGCAACTTTTTGAAATATGGGGCTTTGGTTGTGGCTATAGTTGCCTGTGATGGGAGTGAGCTGTGAAAACTATAATCAGTGTCAGCTCACACAGCCAGACCTGACACCGCACACTGTGAGACGCAATAGCTCTCCCCGTCAAACAAACACACACACACACACATACACTCTCTTTTTCCAAATCCCCCCCATTCCTGTCTCTGTATGACACCACACAGACACATACTCAGACTGATGCTGGGCACCACTGCAGTGAGTGACCAATAACATGGGCATCGGGAGGACACTGGACAAAGAAATTGTCACTCCACATTGAGTGTATGGAGTGTGTGTTGCTTTCACCCAAGCAGAAATGGAAAGACTCATGTCTGACTGTGTGACAGTGGGTGTGAATCCCAGTGAATTTTGTGTAGGTGTGTGTGTGTGTGTGTGTGTGTGTGTGTGTGTGTGTCTACTTGTGCATTTCTTGTCTTTTATCTAGCTATAGCCTTAGAGCAATTCACAGTCTGTCACTCAATCTTTAAGGTTGGGAGTAGAAGTGAGATGGAAGGACGGATCGGGTGGGGAAAGGAAGAGATGGAGTGAGCATGCTGCTGGAGAGAGAGAGAATGAGAGAGAGAGAGAGAGAGATTAACATTTGGGAAAAAGAGAAAGGCAGAGCGTGGCTCAGAGGGAGGACAAGTGGAGGAAAAGAGGAGATGGTGATACACAGAGTAGCAGAGGCAGTTTGCTCCCTTGGGTGTGTAGGTTAGGGCAGCCCGCGGGCGCAGTTGGCATGCAGCTGGGCACTCTGTCGCTCAGTCCCTACGGCGGCCTGCGTGTTCGCACTGCCTTCCCTTAGAGAGCAGAGGTCGAAGGGAAAAAGGAGTATGTCTGTATGCGTTTGTGTGTGTATACTTGTGTGTGTGTGTGTGT
>JAVKLF010000042.1:5707860-5723245 GCA_034783495.1 Millerichthys robustus
TCTGGCCGCCAGTAGTCGTCGTTTTGCTCTTTCTCCATGCAACGTAACTTGCCTGCCTGAATGTCCAAGAAGAAATGCTAGCTTAAAAACACAACCCCCTCCTTACCGTGTTGAAAAAACATGGCGGACAAGCGCTGAAATCTACATTAGAAATTAGAAAGAAACAAATCTAAACATTACTAAGCAAGGTAAAGACCAAGCAAAGTTTCATAGTAGGTCCAAGTTAAGCCCCGTGTACCGCTAGCTGAGCTCCTGTTTGACTAAATGCTAATATTTGCAATCGGTTTAACAGGCGAGTGAGCCACTTAGCATGCTAAGTTAGCATAAAGCAGTGGGCATGTGTAACGTAACATCCGCATGAATGTTGCATTTCAATCTGTAGTGTTTTCATTTAAAAAATAAGATACTGTTAAGCCAGTAAAGAGTGATGGTTAACATTCGTGGCACCCTGTTGTCACAATTTCTTGTGTAAATCTACGGCAAAAGGGAGGAAAGAGGGCGTTGTTGGCTGCTTTGTGTTATGAATGGAGCTCAACAGATTTTTCGGCTTGAGCTTCGATCACCTATGAAGCATTTCGCGAAGATGACAGATAAACGAAAGCGACAAGACTTTTCTAACCGTGTATTTGCAACAAGAGGAAGGTGTGTCTGCTGGATGCTCTAACGCAAGTCTGCCTGTCAGCTTTGCAGCAGCTTGAAAACAAGGAGCGGGGTCACTTTAATTTGGACGCCATCCCCCTCGGCGGAGGAAAACAAAAAAAAAGGCGCACTTGTGTTGAAAGGGAACTCATTCAGAGAAGGAAAAACGCTGACAAGCGGTTATGAAGTTTTAAGGTAAGCGTGCTACAATGAAATACTGTACCAAACTTAACTGTTTTCATGCAGCTACAGAGGACAAGAACGTATTTCCTGGATATAATATTTGGCGTGAACTGATTTCACTGTGCTGTGTGTTAACTCTTGTCTTCACAGTAATCTGTCAGTCAATATTTTGTTTTCTGTTGTCAGAAAAATCTTAAAGTAATAAATAAAATCTGACTATATTTCATCTCAAATTGATGGCTAATCTTTTATAGACTTTGCCCTCTTTAGGAGTCGTCACAATGAGTCACCCTTGTTAGATAAAATTAAATATTTGTTTTGGCAAATGTCTTTTTTATGCCAGATACTATAGACATTTGTACTAACGTTTAGTGAGTGAAATTAAAATGTAATGTAAAAATTATGTTTTGTTGTTTTTAGTGTGGTTGAGTTGTTATCTGGTCCGAATTCTTGGAGCATGAGGAAACCTGTGCCACAGAAACGTAAGAAATATTTCATTGTTACTGATGTAAATAAAAGTTAAAGTACTTGTAACATGTTTTTATAGTACATGGTAAGTAAAGAAGTAGGATATTACAACCAATAATAGCAGACTAATCAGTGATTGTTGCAATTTTTTAAGGTACCAAATAAGAAAACTTATCTGAGATGCTTTGTTCCTGCAGCTTTAGAATGGAAAGATACCAGAATAATCAAGCATCCTCGGAGTGGAAGGCCCTCCCGAGTGCCCTCCCAGTATCAGGGTAAATAACCTACTGTATTTAATAATTTATGAAACAAGGAATGGCTCATTTGAAGTGGACTCAGCTTACAATAATTTAAATCATGTTTTTATTACTTATAATGGCAAAGTTTTGTTCAAACGCTGATAATCTAAATCTGACATTTATTTTTTCCAGGTCACTTCTGTTGGGAGAAGTATCTGAAAGAGACAGGTTCTGTTGCTGCTCCTTCTTCCTGTTTCAAACAGGTATTGGGTTGACCTCGTAGTTTTCTATTTATGATTTAAGTGCAAACTTCTTTCTTTTCTGATGTCTTTGCCTCTTTTACTTGTCCATCACGACCATTTAGAACCTCACACCTCCAGCCAATGACTTCAAGGTGGGTATGAAGTTAGAAGCTCAGGACCCACGGAACACCACTTCCACCTGCATCGCCACAGTTGTGGGTCTGACAGGCTCACGGCTGCGGCTGCGTTTAGACGGGTCTGACAATAAGAATGACTTCTGGCGCCTTGTGGATTCTTCAGAGATTCAGCCGATTGGTAGCTGTGAAAAGAATGGAGGCATGCTACAGCCACCACTGGGTAAAAACACAAACACAGATAGACTTCACTTTGTACTTGAAGTTGTGGTTTAATGACTTCATTCATTTTTTTGTTTGCGTAGCTTTTTATAAATTGTCCTGTCTGGAGGCCAAGTGATTGGCCACTCAAAAAATCCTGCTGCATAATACAGGAACAAAGATGTATTTTTACAAAAAAACATGTAATGCCTCCTGATGGATAAAGAGAGAGACTTTTCTTACATGTTAAACTGCAAGTTAATATTTAATTGGTTGCCAAATATGTACTTTTTTTCTCTGTATGATTTATTAATTTTTGTCTTTATACAAACACAGAGTTATTTATTCACTGCCTTCAATTTAACTTTTTTGTCAGGTTTCCGTCTCAATGCGTCCTCTTGGCCCATGTTTCTTCTGAAAACACTCAATGGTGCTGAAATGGCTCCATCTCGCATTTTTCACAAGGTACCTGCACAAGGCTCACAAGCCTGAAATACACTGAAAATTCAAATTGAATGTGTTATTTCATTGAAGAGGGAAAAAAAAGGATTGTGTAATAATCCGTTGTGTTAACAAGTTTACAAAGATTGTTAATTACTTTGCAAATCCTCATCAATATGTTTAAATTTCTTTACAGGACACCATTGCTACAAATGAATAACCATCCAATTAATAACCATACTAAAGCTCACTAACGTTCATGCCCATCTCCCTCTATGTCTCCCGGTATTCCCCAGCAGGAGCCTCCCGCTCCAGAGCAGAACTCCTTCCAGGTGGGAATGAAGCTGGAGGCGGTGGATCGGAAAAATCCACACTTTATCTGCCCTGCGACAGTTGGCGCGCTGCGTGGAGTCGAGGTGCTGGTTACCTTTGATGGATGGCTCGGGGCTTTTGATTACTATTGCCGCTATGACTCACGGGACATCTTTCCAGTTGGTTGGTGTGCCCTCACTGGAGACAACCTTCAACCGCCCGGCACCAAAGGTATGGACCTTATCTGTTAAGTTTTGATTGGGTTTAGTTCTGCGAATGACATACCTCAGTGATGTGGATAACTGTTTATGGCTCCCGGTGAAGCTCCGTGGATGCAATCTTTGTTAATGTTCAATGTGAATGTTTACAGGAGTGGTCTGAGTGTAACAGACTCCCTCTTTTTTTAAGCAGTCATTTTTTTCTATATAAAATAAAACGGTTAAGGAAAGATATAATTTATTTAAAGGATTCCAATAGACTGCATTAGGCATATTTTCTTTATAGCCTTGTATGAGCTAAATGGTCTTTTCAGTGTATTGTTGTTGATGCTCATGGGGTGTTTACTTAATTGAAGATTTTACAAATAGTACAACTCGCATTGTGGAAAGGAAGTCTTAATCCAAAAGTCAATATGAACAACAATATGAATAAGCAGTTGTGACAGATTAACCACACATACAGACCCTGTCTTTTTAGCAGATCTTTATTCTGTTATTTTTTATTTTTTTCAGATTTTTCCATGAACTTTTTATACTTTGTTCTTACCGAGTTTGTAAACAGTTTAAAGTGAGCAAGCCTGTGGATCTGCTTCTCCTTTAAAGGATTGTGTTTAACATCTGACCATGAACTTCATGATAAATACTTTATTTTTATTTTTTTCTTTTAAGCAGGCGGGTCACAGCTTGTCAAAGCTGTTCAGAAGTAGCAACTTTATTAAATTTAACAAGAGTAAATCCATTTAATGTACGTGAAACATTAAAGAAAACAGTGGATACAAGAATTTTCAGTTTCAGGGTCATCTGCAGACTCCACAGCGTGTGAGGGAGTAAAAGGAAGAAGGGAAATGGGGAGGCAAGACGTGTCTTTGTAGCCTGCCAGTGTTTTATGAAGCTCTGGCAGCCATCCAGTTGACAAAGTAGGCCATGATGTAGTTGAAACAACCCTGCGTGCCCCTTCAACGGGCCTCTCTTTGGTTACCAGAGTCTGATTATGCCCCTTGGAAAGCGTGACTTTCACAGAGGAAATGGAAACAAGGAGAAAAGACAGGAAAATGGTGTGAAAGGTGGATTGTTTACATAGTGAGTAGATGGTGGGAGGAGAGAAAAAAGAGAAGGGTGGAAAAAGAACAGAAGGAGGAGCAACTCAGAGGAAGAGTGGGAAAAGAGGACCAGGCAGTGGGAGAAGGTGAATCTAAGGACAGCTGAGCAGACAGTCACACACATTTTTGGACTTTTGTTTGGGCTTCAGGGTAAGTAAAACTAATTAAAATACAATTGCTGTCATTGAGTCATAGATGAAAAGCTCTGTAGAAGTTGTGTTGCTGTAATTTGAAGCCACCAGTGGTGGGTTTGTGAACTCGGTGAACTTGGTGCACTCAAAGGAGGCGGAGGGAAAACAAGAGTTTGCTTGTTATGCATTTGTTTGACGGCGTTTGCAAATGTTACAATCAATTATAACTTCAAACTCTTTACACCTTTTAGACATGTTATTGAGAATGAGTCTGATTTATTTAAAATCAGTTAGACTTCTTGTTTGTTTGTTTTCCTCAACCTTGCTGTGATTCCTCCATGAAAAGTAGTGTCAGCATGCAGGCTTTGCATTGATTGGTGTGTGTGTGTACGTGCGTGCGTGTGTGTGAAAACGTGTAAATAAATACAGCCCCACAGGCCAAGACTTGTGCTAATGAATCTGGTTGTACCTCATATGAATCTGTTTCAGGACAAATTCATAAGAGGTACAAAATGAATACATGAGTGGTTTATTGATTTAGAGTGAATGCCATTACGTTTTTGTTCAGGGACTGTTTGAATGCCTACAGTTAATATTTAAAGCTAAAAATCCTAGCTATGTTTTTTTAAGCATACATTGTTGGGATTTTACCAGGTTGGATGTCTTTTATGAAGTACATGATGTATTTGCTCTGTTTTCTGTTTTAAATATTGCCCCTCTTTAATGTTTTTACCGTGTGCTCACTTCTTCCTTTAGTGGGTGATGTGATTCCTGAAATGCTCACCCATCATCTAATGAAGAATGTCTTCTTGGGTGAACGTTTGGGAAATAAATTTCAAGTCTGTTTTACAGCTGACCGCAGTTTGCTTCTATATAAGGTTTTAAACCTGAAACCTAAACGGTTTATTCATTCATTAGTGGCTCAGAGGTTTAAAAAAACTGTTTTCTTGGTACAAATGTAAGTGGTTGTGGGTCACATTTTATGGAAGGAAAATGTTGTTTTCATAATTTTGTATTTTACTGTCTCCATCACATGAACACATGAATGTCCCACATACTTTAGTTGGTATATTTTATACAAGTTGGTTTTGGAATGCATCAGTTCAGCTGGGGCCCAACTTAGGTCAGACAAACTGAAGAAATTTCAGTCCAACACAGCTTATAAGACAGCGTAATTCTTTCATGCTGTAGGAGTTTGCAGGTTTATTCCCTGAGAGGATCTAGTTGCTAGAAGTAATTCTTTCTCAGTGGAGGTTTGGGCTGAAGTTTGTGACTTTAGGCCAGACAGTGTATTGCAACCTGTTTTTTTAATTCAATCCAAGACTAGGGAACATTTAGGAGACAAATGTAATTTGTAGTTTGTAACTCTCTTAATAAGTGTAGAGTGTTTTCTTGATGGCAGTTTGTGCCACTGGCACATTGAAGCATATGTCATGGTATTAGCTTTTACTCGTTTTCTTCTTTCTTTCTTCTATCTGTTTATTTTATGACTTTCCTCACTTTATAGCAATGCATTGTCAGACTTAGGATTTTGAATTAAATAATACGTGTTATTTGTGAAACACAATTACATAAGACTGTTCAGGTTTTACCTACTGGTGATGGACTACTTTTTATCTAAATTAACTTTTTCTGTATGTCCATTTCTACCCATTCAGCAGTGTTGCCTAAGAGCCTTGGGGTACTGACAGACGGAAGTGTGGAGAGCCCGGCAATGAATCCCACGCCCACTGTGGGTAGACCTCCAGGTCAGAGAGGACGTAAGTCAGGCCGCAGAAAAATAAAAGTGACAGGGTCCTGGAGTCAAAAGGCTTCTGCACTGGTAGCTCAGAGCATTCAATCAGAAAAAGGGTTGGAGCCTATCAAGATCCCCAAGAAACGAGGACCTAAACCTGGCAGTAAGGTAGGCATTAAGTGGCTTGAGGTCAGAACATGCTTCTGCATCCGTCCTGCAATGATCTGCAGACACACATTGACATGTCATAGCATGTAGCTGCCACTTGGGGCCAGTGTGGTTTAAGTTGGTTGTGTTGGTCCTTTTGCTTCGCTCTTCCTTAGAAATAAAAATAGTAATTGAACAAAGATTGTGCACTTTTTATTTTTTTGTAACTATTAAATTCAATTTACATTGGTTCAATACCTCAAATTATTTGCTCAAGGTTTATGAAAAATTACACAGAAGGAAACAAATGCTCTGCCATTGCCTGATTATACATGCTGCTTTCAAGTTTATTTATTTGTGTTTTTTTTTTTTTTTTAAATCAATTTTCGGTTTTAGATTAAGTGATGAAATTGTTTTCTTGGTTGATCTATTCAGATTTGCATTTTGTTTGCAGCTGAGCTGGGCAAAAAGAGCTGGGTGGTTGGAGGAGGCCATGGCCGGCCCAGGTCGGCCAGTGACTGGACCAGGACGAACTAGAGGCAGACTAGTTGCCAGTTGGGCACAAAGGATAGCTTTGCAGCAAGCCCAAGCTCAGGCAGAACCTATGAAAATACCAAAGAAAAGAGGGCCCAAACCTGGAAGCAAGGTAGTTATCCTGAGTGTAATTAATAAAGCGATATTATCAATAAACCTCTCGTTACACCTGCTGGTTGAATGAAAAATGCTAATATATCATAAGCAGTGATGGATGCGTTTTTGTTGTTTATTACATACTAATCTGTTACAGTTACTTAACTGTTGCCCCATTTTTAAATTATTTGTTAAATTTCAGGGAAAAAATGTTTCATTTTCTTTGTGTCTCATATTAAAACTTAGAATAAATACTGTTTTGTCGCTCAAGGTTTTCTAAGTAGAACTAATGGAAAAGGTTTTCTGTTCGGTAGTTAGAACATTTTTTGGGGGGTGTTTGGCAAACTACTGGCAGCACTCATCGTGTTCCAGTAATCTTCTGATAGGAGATTTTTCGCAATATTGCCAAAATTTACCATTTAGTCTTTCTGATTTGTGGTGCATGAAATTAAATTTGGCTTTTATTGGTAAAATATAAAACTCAATAAAGCACAAATCCCGCTTTATGCTTTATTGTAAATGTTTCATTACGGTATGTTTGTTGGTTTTAATCTATTACTGAAACACCTAATGCCGTAAAGATTTGATTATGTGTATGTTCATACAGAGAAAACCACGAGTGATACCCAATGCAGTACCCACATCTCCAACCAGCTGCACCCCAGAGCCCGACACCAGCACTGTACCCCAAGACAATGCCACCATCCCCAACTCTGCACTACAGGCTCCCACAGGTACCCATCGTCTACAGTCCAGGGCATAGAACACATTATCATTTGAGTGTCATGTTTCTGTTGTTGCATACGCTCATACTGACAATACATCTAATGCTGTCTTTGCAAAACAGATAATTAAAAGAGTAGTTTAGTCATTTGTTATTGAAATAGAGCTTAATTAAAATACATGTTCAGTCGATGTTGAGGCTGTGAGTTTTTCTCTTTGTAGTTTGCGTGTACCTGAATAAGTACGGCAAGGTGGGACCCCACCTGGACCAGAGGCGTATCCAGCATCTTCCAGATCACTTTGGTCCAGGTCGAGCTTCCTCAGTTCTTCAGCAGTGTGTTCAGGCTTGTGTAGACTCTGCCTACAACCAGGGTACTGTCTTCTCCTGCCTTAAGTCTGGACAAGGAGGCGAGGTCATTTCAGGTGAGGACTGAACCTGAAAAGAGAAATTGATTAAACCGTAACAAATTGACTTGAGTTTGAAGACAAACCTTTATTTACCATTCTTTTTTATTGTGGTGTTTATTGTTCAGCCTTTTTTGACAAGCAGCAGCACACTCTGACACTCCCTACAGTCAGCAGTGTTACCTACGTTCTCCGTTTCTTGGAAAAACTCTGCCACAACCTTCACTGTGACCCTCTGTTTGGCAGCCAGCCTGTAGCCAGAGGAAGTCTGCACTATGACAGTCACTCATACACTACAGGTCAGAAACAGCTGAGCATTTTCTTCTGGTTTTCTAGAGTGGAGTCAGATTGAAGGATGTATAGTCAATGAAATTGGGGTCATTTAAAGCAAGTTGAAAACATGAAAATGTTTTTTTGACTTGTCTTGAGTTACTAGATGCAGATTATCTGGCCTGGTATTTACGTTTTTGGATTGTCAACTAGGCAGAATAATCAATAACTTCCTAGGACCTGGTCTCCACTTATGTGGACAAAAATGCATGTCATGCATGAGTACTTATTTGCATCTTTATCACATCCATCTTCTTAAATGCTCCTTTATGTGGCACAACAGCCTCTAGCAACAGTATATAAGCTGTTTTTCTGTCTTCTATACATATGACGATTTTAGAGAGAAGAAGTTTTGGAAACGGTCTGACCACAGGCCCAGGCCAAAGCATCAAGCGCTTCCATCAGGACTTCAACGGTCCCCTATCTGAGAAACTAGCAAAAATCTCTCGACACTCTACTAATGGTATGAATATCAATACACTCACTTTTATGTCCTTTGTGCTTTCCTGTATTGATGTGCATGTACAAGAGAAACTTTTATTTCAATGCAAAATGTGTGGAACATAGATATCTCTTCTTGCAAAACAATTGGTCCCTCCTCAGTTTCCATAATGATGTTCCCAAGAATGTAATTAAAAGGATGACTAACCTTTCCCAACAATTTCATTTGTTTTGCTGAGATCAGCCCTAGGTTTCATTAAAGTTTTCAAATCCAATAGATTTAAACCCTACTGGCAATGGTTGTGGTTGTATATAATAAGTGACTCTGAATCCCTAATCCACTACACTTTATGTAAGGCGTTTAATTTTTTTAAAATTTGACTGCTGCTCTGACTTGTCCAGTTAAACTTTAATAATCATATGAAAGAGGTAGTTCATAGCTGTGGATGGAGTGGTATTAAGTTTTGGAGCAGAGGTTAATCATTTAATTATCTTTCAATTTCCTTTTAATTTTAATTAAGCTAATGGAATATTTAAAGAGATTTCTATAAAAAGCTAATATCCCCTCTTAAAACACTCGTACTTTAACTGAAGACCATACCAGACTTGTAAATCACTATTATTCTTATGCTATTAGAGCAGTTTTACTGTGATCAATCTGCTTTTACTGTGTGGAGTCGACTTTCTCCATTTCGAATTGTTTAATCATCTGCATTATTATTTTATGTTACTGGTGAGACTTGTATTTTGTCGACAGATGAGTCTTTCTGTGAGAACAGTGTTGCAGCACCGGAGCACTTAAAGAGGATTTCCATCTCTCCAAATTCACCAGGCTTGACACCCGGTCTCAGATCTCCTTCCAAACTGCAGCATCATAACAACTCTAATGGTATGAGGATTATCTTTAAAGCTAAAGATAATGCTTTCATACTTTAGGGACAAGTTAAATGTTTTTTTATGAACCTTTTATCATAACTAAAATATGTATAGTTAGAGGACCAACTAAATAACTGTCTTTGATTTTAAGGATTTAAATCTGGGCTTTTTGATGTTGCAGGTTCAGGCAGTTTTCGTGAAAGTCCCAGGCCCAGCAGTCAGGATCCAAATCTGTGGACTGTAGAGGAAGTCATGAAATATATCCGAGATACTGACCCAGTTCTGGCTCCACATGCTGACCTTTTCAGAAAGCACGTACGTTTACAACAGGGTCTGGTACTTAAAAACAAAACATTAAAAAAAAAGTTTTTTCAAAGTAACTTCACATATATTTACCACTTTGATTCTTTAAATAGATTTAACACAGTAGGCATGCATTTCGTGTGTAGTTCTTTAGGCGTAGCCTAAATAGGAGGATTCCCTTATAAAAACAAACGGTTTCTATTTCTCCTTTCAGGAGATTGACGGTAAAGCCCTCTTGTTGCTGCGCAGTGACGTGATGATGAAATACATGGGTCTGAAACTTGGCCCTGCCCTCAAACTCACCTTCCACATCGACAAACTCAAGCGAGCTTAATGAAGTCACCAACCAGCTGCAGCCTTCAAAAGGACTCCTTTCTCACCCCTACTCCCTTTTCTAGAGTCAGTATAGCATGCACTTCATATCAAACATACTGACCATTCACATGTAGCAACTTCAAACTTCTCTCCGTGTCTGATCTCCATTTCCCCTTTGGTCCTGCCTCATATAATGAGGAATGTTCATTTTGTGTAGCACAATCCAGCTCTAAGGCAGCACAGGATATGTAGGATTATCCACTGTCCATTTGTTTTGTATTTTAGTATAACTTGAAGATTCATGCGGTTATTTCAAATATTTAAGGCTGTACAGCCTGTTTTCACTAAGTTACATTTATCCTGTACATTTCATATTTTTTACTTCACGAATATACAAACTAGTATTTTTTCAATAATGTGTTTTGGGTTATGTGAAAAGGGCAGAAACCCTAAAGAAAGAAAACACTCATCCCAATAATTGGGACATTTTCTATTAGTCTCACTTTGAGGCATACGTTTTGCAATTACAAGATAAAAGTGTGGGGAATAAACATGTTTTTATAAGTGTTAAATGCTAAACTTTTATTCTAAAAATACTGCCACAAGGAGTCAGTTTTATTATCTTTTTCTGAATGTTTACAAAACCTTGTCATGTATGTTATTTGTACTTTTTTAGTTTTTATACTATAATGTTTTCATGGAGAAATGAAAAAACTGTCATACTCAACATGTTCAATAAATGTATAATTCAGCTGTTCTGTAATGTTAACTCTTTTCTGTTAAGTTTGTTGCACAAATTTTTGTTCAATATTTAAATTAAATTATCTGTTTATGTTCCTGGGTCATTTTGTAAAGATTTATTGATCACAAACAAATGAGCTGGACGAGTTTGACAGTTTGAGCTAAACCTAAAACCACGGCTTACCAGGAGGGGGCAGCCCTAACTTGTCCACTTTTCTTTCTGTCCTTCCTTGTTTCTCCTAAAACTCACTGATGCAGTACCGTGGGTGGCCGTCTCTCCATCTGCTTGTCTCGGGGTGATCATGTGATGTTTTTATGTAGCTACTTCGTGGTGTTGTTTCCATTATTAGTGTTTCTTCCATAATGCTCCTGAGTCATTTTATTAAGTCTCAGCTATTTAAAAAAAAAACCCTCAGGTATGGTTTAGGAATGAGACAATAATTTGTGTCTGAGGTGTTTTTTTGGGGTTTTTTTTCAGCGTTCAATTACCTTTTCCCCCTGACAAAGCTGTCGCTGCTCCTTCAGCAAGAAATTCTAAACCCATAATTATGCAAATACGGCTAATTTTACATACAAGATGTTTCCTGCTTGATTGAAGAGCCATTTAAAATGTTTGCGCAAAGAATGCTTCAGGTTTCGACATCATACTTACATAAGCTGCCTATTGAACCAGAACTGACTTCTAAATGATGAACAATAAATTGCACATTTACATTCTGGCAGGTATAACAAAAAGAAATTAGCAGCTTTTGACAAAGTAATTTTGAAAGAGTTGTCAAACTTGCAACATTAATTTAGAAAGAAATACTTAAAAGAGGGTATTTAAAGAAAACTGTCGTTAAAAAAGAATCAAATAATTGATTTCCTTTTCTTCTCTTTTGCCTCAGTAATCCGTTGACTGGCAGGCTGATATTGACATGTTTAAAAACAAACGGGTTTATTTTAAATACTGTACATTTCTATTCCCGATACAAAATTTAAATTATAAGTAAATCTGGATTTTGACATGTATTCTATAAGCTTCTTCCTTTTTACTGTCAATAAAACCTGTGCTTGCAATCCATTTGTGGTCAAAAATAATGATATAATGTTAAATTTATAATGAAATCAGTATGTTTTTATCAACCTTTCTGTGTATTTTCAAGAAACAAATGATCAAATATTTATAACAGACTGTGCAGTCTGTTAGCTTCTGTATACTGTTCAGGTAAAAAAAAACAAATGTGTGAATTTAGCAGCTGCTTTCCAGTAATAAACCTCATCTGTGATCCTAAACGTGCAGCAAAAAAAAAAAAAAGCAAGCAACCAGCCAACATTACCAACATGTTCTACCTGCAGTGTCAGTAAAATGTCCAACCCCTTGGGCAGCAACATGCCACGCTACAACATTTCAGTGGGCTCCGTTCAGAGTCAGCAGGATTCAGAGCTTGTTAATTCATGTTTAGAAATTATTCCAGAGACTGAAGTTGGTAAATCACGTTTTGTCACACGGTGAAATAGAGCCATCTCAAAGATTCAAGTTTGTGCATGTTTTAAAACAAAACATTGATTCCTAAAAAAAAATGTAAGTAAACCCACAAACTACAAAGAATTCTGTGGTTATTTGTAGGTGTGGCAAGCCTGCTGATTTTCTCTTTAAATGGTGCCACATTTGCAAGGAACATGGATTTTTATAGGGTGAGCAGTAGAGCTAAATTTGTGGGTTGTGCACATAAGAAATTTGCCAGATCTTCTTTTCCATTGTCAAACAGCTTTATTTTGCTGTTGCAAACTTGTTTTGAGCTTCTGGTACCCCCAGCTGCTGCCAATCAGGTGCCTGGTATAAGATTTATTGCCAAGAAGCGTTGTTAAAACAAAGAAATATTATATCAAACACACATTTCCTTACTTTTTGTGCTAAGTATAGATGCTGCAGCATTTTTTGGTGCACCCTGTGACACTTCCTGTGGGAATTTCATATTATTTCTGCCAAAATAACTGTTATGTGAAACTGAAGCCTGAGTAGAGACTTAAAACTTTGCACAAACTAAGATTTTTTTTTCAAATTGAAGTTGTTTAAAGATAGCATAAATTGGTCTTAGTCCCACTAAAACTAATTGCTCATAATTGTGGTCAGAGTTAAACTCTATTCCTTCAAACTGCGATTGTTCACAGAGTTATCTATACCAGATAAAAGATTATTCTGTTTATTAGCAAAGTTTAGATAAGTTGACTACAGCCGACCATTTTTTTTTATTTTAAATCATGTTTAATCCAATCAGAACCACCATTTATCATAATGTGATAAATATAAGGGCATTCTCAAAATTTCCATTTGACAATAATTCTAAACCGCATAAATATTGTTTGTTTCATTGTATTTTAGATATGAAAAATGTATAATGGAAAATCAAATAAAGCATGTTTTTATTTTCCTCAAATAGCTGCATGATTTCTGCACTGTGAAGACCAAGGATTTATCGATTAAAAGATGTCTGAGTGGAGAGGAACATTAACGACCTTCTGGTATGATTACCTGTCATCCATGTCTGTTTCTGGTAAATGTTGGTATTCTCGTCCGCAAATGACAAGATTATTGAACACGTGGGCCAAGATTTACTTCAACTGAAGCAACTCTGCACCCAACAGAAAAGTCTAACCACACCCTGTGAGTCAAAACAGGAAAGCATACCGCAAAATGTTGAAAACAGTGACCAAATCCGTTACAGTTGGTTAGAAAGATGAATGCATTTCTGTGTGTGTGTGAGAGAGAAAGAGAGAGCGAGCATATGACACACAAGCTGTGCTGGGTTTGTTATGCTCTGACACATGTGACAAGTAAGGAGCTCGTGGCTGATGCATGAGCTTGTTGATGTGTAATAGTAGCCAGTGTGTTGTGGACCGAGCCTGTACTATTTATAGAAATAACAGCTCCTTGTGATGCATGTTGTGTTTGTGAGGGTTGTGAAGTCAGTCTTCATTCTAGTTCTTAACATGACTGTGGGATTTTATTTATCACCTCGAGTTTAGATGGTTTTGTTGTTGTTGTGACACATAATGACACTTGGGGAAATCCTGCCCCTGATATTTACCATTAATGCTGTGCAAACCTCAACACCTCTGCTGTCACTGGGCTGGCTGTTAAATATCCTTTCAAGCAGATAAAGAGTTTCACTGTGTGTAAAAGGAAGTTTTGCAGAGCTTGCAGATGAGACATACCTGTGAGAAAATAGGGCTTTCCCAGGTCTATAGGTGTCATGCTATGGCACAGAAATGACACATTTTCTGCTGAATAAGCCTGGCATGCTGCATTCTGCAGACTATTTTGAGAATAGTTAGAGAGACTTCTCATCACTTAGAACTAGAATTCCCAGAATGCCCTTCTGAAGCCAGTTTTTACCTGGGAATGATGGTCCTGGTTTACCTTTGAAAACCACAGAATGTCTGTCCTCAACTGATCATCACACTAAACCAGGGAGCCTGTTATTGAGTAATCTCAGATACTTTGGGAATAAGTCTAAACTGACAAAAAACACTTCTATTGTGACTATTGGTGTACTATTTAGACTTTCAGTAAACAGTAATAATACATAAAAGTGCATTGTTCTCTTTGATATCTGCTTTAGCACATTTGCTCTGTTTTTATCTTCTTATGCTACTTTTAGCTACAATTCTGCTAGTTTTAGCTTTTGGCTTGCCTTTTGCTACGTTTAGCTCCATCACTAGCATTGTTCCTTTTAGCTTATTCTCAGCTTCTCCACCAATATCTTTCATTCAGCCCTAACAAAGCACGTTTACAGAAAATTCTGTGCAATTTAAGTTTTAATACATGAACATGTGACAGGTCCGTTTGAAAACATTTCAGATCATTTAATGTACCTGTAGCCTGTTTTTTTTTTTCTGTCTTTGGCAGCATGCGTTTGCTGCTGTCACCACCAGATTAGCGAGACGGCTTAAAGCCCTGCTCACAAAGACACAGTGTACGGAACATAAACTGTGCTAATACTGCTGCCGTCTATTTTATCCCTATGAATCGCGCTCCCCTGGGCCGGCCCACATAATTTACCAGCTGGCGTTAAACAGGTCAAACACAATCAAGAAAAAGTGCAGGAGATGAGCACAGCAATTTAAACTTCCCTACTACCTTCTGATAAAACTTTGCAATAAAAAAGGCACACTTTGTGAGGCTTGAATTTATTAAACCTTTGCTGTGACAGAGGTGCTCCAGTTATTACAGCTTAATGTACAATGTCCTGTGAGACTGAACCTTTCAGACTCCACTAATACAGAACATTTTTTACACCAAAAGAGCAGCATTGTTTGAAATGTTTTAGTTTTATAATGTAATACCCTGTTAAAGACTGTTGTTACACTGTTAATCATTTTATTACAGTTATAGATGATTTTTCTTGTGTTTTGTACTAACATGGTTAAGTATTGGCTAAATGTATA
>JAVKLF010000042.1:5730588-5748990 GCA_034783495.1 Millerichthys robustus
ATAGATAGATAGATAGATAGATAGATAGATAGATAGATAGATAGATAGATAGATAGATAGATAGATAGATAGATACTGAGTTAACGGTAGTAACTAAGCTGAAACAAAAAAGATAGGCTCAATAATGGGATGAAGCGATGGCGTATCGTCTGTGCAAGTCATTTGCAGGATTAAACAACATCAAACTGATATTACAGAGGGAAAATCAAAAATGATGCGCAAAACTCTGTATTTAATTTTAAGAATTGTTCAAATAGCTACAAAGATGATAGTTAAACTGAGTTAATTCATTGTGTTTTGCAAACAACACAAAAGAGACCTCTGTCACACAGTTAATGCATTTTGCTCCATGCTAGCTCACCTGAGTTGCTCCATATACCTTTTTTTGGTTCCACAAAGCCCACTTCATCCTTAAAAACTCACATCTGTGTGGGAAGTGGATGTCTCTATTAGTGATTTATGAACAGCCAGAGGCTGCATGAAGTTCAGACTGGTATGCGTGCCCATTTTGTGGAACTGTTTAAGAGTTTATTGAAAACTATGCTGTATTCTATTTATTTTAGATGTTGGAAGTCAGATATGACAATGAAGCAGTGATGGGCATTTTAAGCAAAAACACTGAAATCTGTTGATAATTATTCAGTTTGTTCTTCAAATTCATTCCCATTGTCCTATTGCATTCATCTGACGCTCCTCTGCCTGCCAGCCACGACAACAAACATAACACTAAGCAATTTATGCTTCTTACAACATGAGCTCTTTTAAGAAGAGCTGTTTTTTTGGTCTCCATTTTCATCAGCCCAATGATGAATCAATGTGGAGGGGGAATGTGTATTCTGGCAGTAAATCTGAGCTCACCCATGACCATAGTTTGGACATTTTTAATATTTAAAAAAAAAACTACAAAAGCAGTGCACAAAGTTGTGTTTCTTCTTTTTTTCAAGTAAAAAGTAACAATTCACACAAACCATAATGTCATGTGCCACTGCTAATTTGTATGTTCATGGATCTAAAAGTTATTTATTCTTTTCATTTTAATTAATCCTAAAATCCTAGTTGGACTGTATTCTAAGTGCAACGTTTACTTCCGTACAACATGACTGTGCAGTGAGCTTATGGTTGTTGCCCTAGTTTGTGTATTTGCACTTCATCTCTAAGATCACTCTTGGTACATGTGACCCAGCAGTCTGCTGTGTGTTCTCAGAGAGAGGCAGTGGAGGGAGGGCAGAGGAATGTCGTTTCAGTGCTAGCCTGAGCCAACCAGCTACTGAGCAGCAGATTTAAATATAGCTGTGCATGCATGTTTGTTTGGCTCATTTATGTGTTTTACATGACTGTGAATACACTCATATGTTTCTACGTGTCTAAGCATGCGCGAATGTTTGCAGAGCCACTCCTATAGATGCACTGGTGCTTTGATTGTTAACTTCAGAAAGGCAGCCTCTTGTCTGCAGTTGAAAAATAATGGAACCACTTTGGGGAAGTGAGCCATTCTGTTGTCAAGGGAATTTGTCAGTAAATGGGCACCCACCGGCAGGGGTTTGTCATTGTGTGGCATTGTCCAGCAACTCATGTTAAATAGGCCACTCCCAGGTGGGGAGACTCTCAAGAAAAAAAAAAAAAGAAAGAATAAAAGTCACCCATCCAGTCAGTGCAAACAAAACACAGAATCAACAGAAGTTTCTGCTGTGTTTGGTGAATTTCTTTTAGAAGAGCAAGTGTGTACAGGACTGCTGAGGCTTGTGCCAAAAGAACAACAAAGCTTATTAAAATACTTCAAAACAGTATCTTCTTACAAGAGCCCGTTCTTCTAATATGGTGCTTTGTATTTGGAGCTCATCAAATGCACTTTTGCTATAAATCTGTTTAAAACCCAGCATATTTGCATGAAATTTAGTTCTAATTAGTCAAGACTGTAGTCAAGCCGTGTTGAATATTCCATAGTTTTAGGACGATTCACAACAGCTCTATCCTGTGCAGTGTTTTTATGCTTTTATGGATTTGTTGACTTATCTGTCTGTAATCATCAGTTAGACGGGAGGGATTCCACACACACCCTTCCTTCTGCCGGTTATTGACCTCTATCCTCATGTCAGTGTGTGCGTGTGTGGCTGCATGTTAGCAAAAAAAAGACTGTTCACGTGACTGTGTTTCTAATAGGATAAAGGTGCGCTGACACAATAAAGACACACCCTTGTGTCACATTGCAAAACACACTAAAAATAAAATCTTTGCAGGACGTTGTATCACTTATTTGTATGTATTTTTGACAAATCAACATTTAAAATTTCTAAATCATTTTGTAGAAAAATCACAATAACGTGACTTTTGCATTTAAAGGGGTCAATTTAACATTTGAAATTCCTCTTTTTTATTTTATTGTCAGGTGTCTTGTTGCCTTTTGCTAAAACAGTCAAATGTCCTTAATGGATTTAGGAGCAATTTGTTCTGAGATGTAGCAAACTTTCACTTTACTAAAACAATCAGAGCTAATTGTTTCTGGCTCTAGAGAAAATACATGAGCTGTAGCTGCTGAAATAGGAAACCATTTGTATTCTGCTCACTCAAACTTGTGTTTTCTTTTCAAATCTGAGCCAGGAAATTAGTTTTATGTGTTCTTCAAGGTTTATTTTTCTGGTTAGCAACAACTCTGCCTGCTACTGTCCATTACCCTGACATGTAACAGCTTAAACCACAACTCTTTTTGCAATTTGTCTTAATTACCTTTAAACAAGTTTCTGAATATATTTCAAAGTTACATCAAAAATACAAACATTTGCCCCATTTTTTGTCAGTTATATGCAAACATGACTGTTAACCTTTCTTTTGATAAAAAAGGCACTTCACGTTTCTGGAGAAGTTTTGTGACATTCTTTGGATAAGATGCTTTTTCTAGCTACCCTTTTCTTTACATTTTTCTTTAAAACACTCCTTAAGTAGTCTGTTGAATTAAAATGAGGAAATAAACAGTTGCTTTTGCATCAAAGTATTACGAAACCTTTTGTGAACACAGAAATAAAGTCTCTGAACATCTTGTAAAATGTTGTTAACAAACTCACATATCAAACAGGACATCTATGTCTCACCCGACACATTTTTCTCCCAAACCTTTTGTGATTTTATGCATCATATGATGAATTTTGCACAAATAAATTTGCACAAAATAGCCAATTAAAAATCAAGAATTTCTGAAAGACTCAAAGTTTTCAACCAGTTAGCATCATGGCTTGCCCCTTGTCTCTGTCTGGTGCTACACATCACCTGCCAAGGGACTCATGTATATTGTTACCATGTGACCGGCGTGACTGGCAGGAAATTTTCCAGTAAGATCAGGCAGTAATTAGCTGCCACTTCTCTGACATCTGTGTCAGAATTTCAGTGAAGCCTTCAGGATGATATAAAAAGCCAACTTTTCTGTGAATGCTTTTGCTCTAAATTCTCTTAAAGCAAAGACACCACTGAAATGCATTAAAGTGAAGACTGCACCAGGGAATCGTCCGTTAAGTGATGCAATGACAACAATTATCTTTGGTTCAGAATGTTTGCTGAGGAAAAGGAAACTTTGCACTTGCAAGTGAAGAACAACAAAATAATGGATCAATATTGTATTTTGGCAGACAGTTAGTATAGTTCAATATAAACTGTTTACTGAAGCCACATCGGTCTAAATGCAGCTCCCCCCATTGGTTATATTATTGCTCCAACTAATGCAGAGCATCAGGATGCAGTTATGTTTTGATTGCCACCAGACCCCTCTGCCCAGTGTCTCAACAAAAATACTCTTTATGGTGGTCAAAGAAAATCTGTTAACACCACTGTCATCTTTGGATGCAATTTGAAAGTGTTTAGTCACCATTCAGTTCAGCATCAAATTAATTTTGTATTTATAGGCTCTGACTTCTATCATTATTGATGGGAACACATCAAGTGGGTGGAAATGCTAATATTCAGTACCCATGCTGCATTCAAGGCAGCAAGAGTGGGTAGAGCTCAAGTTTTCTTTAGAGAAACACCCATTTACCAAGCATAACATCTTAAAAAGGAAAGTGACAGAAACAACCCCCTGACAAAAGAAATCTGTCTGCATGACAACTGACAACTCATTGTCAGTACTTCTGTGTGGGCTGCCTTTTGTAGTTTAATCAAAAAAGTTTCTTTTCTTTTTATCAATTGTTGTCCAGTGGCTTCTAATTTTGTCTCACTTTTCAGTAGTTACTGAGTCAGTTCTGGGCTAACTGCAGCATTCAAAACACTGAAGTTAAACCAAATTATACAGGCAAAGGGAAATAATTCATTCAGCTTGTTTTAGCATGTGTATCAGCTTTGAATTACTGGTACCACATAGTTCTCAAATAAAAGAAACAGATTTTTATTGATGTAACCACAAGACATCAAAGCTGAATGAGGTTCTTCACCTGTGTTCCCATGTGCTAATTATTCCTTTGTCATTGCTCTAACACAAATGAACTATCAACCTACTAGACATGAGAACATCTTTACTGTTTTGTTTTTTCCCCCAAGATGTGAAACCAAAAGTTTGTTTAGCACTCTTTCTCACTTAGTGTGGGGGATGGTAGGTATTGTTCTGGTAAATGAGAGACTCTATAAATACTCCCAAGGCTTTCTTGTCTATCTTGACTACTAATCAACAGTAACTGTTCAGCTGAGAAGACCATAAGTCTGAGTCAAGGCTACAAGGGAAGGCGTGTGGGAGGATTTAAGCTGGTGTTGTGAAGGAGAGGATGAGGGACTTTGGTGGAGAGGAAGGGAGGGGGAGAAACTTGGTAACTGCCATTCACAGAGCAGACACCATGAGTGGGGGGATGAGCCTTGAGTGAAAGTCATGACTTGGTGAAGAAAGGAGTGGTTGGAATGTGGCTCATTGAAAGAGTTTTCCAATATTCTTAATTGTGCCATGTGACTTTAAATGAAGGTGTGAGAAAACATTTGTCCCGTACTTTGTGTTGAGAAGGAGCAAACAAAGCTACAACAAGAACAAAATTATGTGATTTCCGTTACGCAACTACTTCAATGAGAGAGGATTTCTCAGCTTCAGATGGAGTATCAATCAGCTCTTAATGAGATTACTTAACAAGTAAACATCTTGCGTCAAAGAAAATAAAACTGAAATCTAAATGTCAAAAAATGTAACAAACAAGATCCGTGATAGCAGCTTTTCAGAACAGCCACCTTCCATGTTTTGCTTGGAAGTCATGGCATTTTACCTTTCATGGTTTGTGTGACTTACGGTACTAGTTTTTAGAAAATTACAGAAACTGTTTGAAGCGGTCCCCTTTAAGTTTTGATATAGCAAAGATGTGGGGGTTGGGGATTCCAGAGGTTGATCAGATGGAGTTTTTACGCAGAAAATAAAACTGCATTTTCATAGAAATCGTCCAAGTGTGTGGAAACCTCTTAGTCATGTGCATGAGACAGATGTGACACAAGTCTTGACAGTTTTTTGATAATATATCTGTAGTCTTTTCTAAATGAGGCTGAGAAAAATACACAGCTTTGTGTTTGAAATGGCTATGGAAAAAGCTACTTTAATGAACAGTAAATTAAAAAAGTCAAATTGTATAAATGGCTCTGTCTTTTCCAGCTCCAAAAGTGAAAAGTTGAAAAGACATGCATTTTGTAAAAACATTTTGTGAAAGTGCCGGTATCAACAAGGGTCCTTGAGACCACCCCCAAAAATGCAATCCTGATTGTAGACATACTGGTTCGAGAAAAATAAAAAATCCTTGTCTACATTTTGTACATATATACAATCACATTATATAAACTAAACAATACACCATGAAAGCATAGCCATAAGAGGGGTAAAAATGTTTTGTAGACAAACTTCCCTTTCCACAGTGCAACCCATAATTTAAAGAAGCATTGTAAAGTGCAATACCTCCCACCCCCAACAAATGTTAGCAAAAACATTCCAGTGATATGGTATAATCTATAAAATATGAGATACTACATAGCCTTTTTGATGATTTGCTAAAATATTGCAAATAATCATTTTTTTAACCCTACAGACAAATAAAATTTTTACAAAGTGTCCTAAGTGTGAAAATTATATTTCAAATCCTAGATGTCCAAATGTTTTCTTCTTTTTTAATATAAATTGCAACAGTTTTTTAAATTTTTTTCTTCAGTTTTGGAAAGCTTGTATAAATATAGCTCTGATTTTTTTTTCCTGCTGAATCTGTACAGTCGATTACACAACAGTTTGTGCAAGTTTGTACAAACAGTTTAAAGTATGTTTCCCTGCTGACATTTTGTGCATGGATGAAGTTATGTAATATGTTGTGCACCCCAAGAAATGGGAGCCAATTAAAAATATTTGGAAGGCAGGCCTAAATCCCTAAAGGAATATTTCAAGTCAGATCATTGTTTAATTTGCAGAATAGACACATTATTGTTACTCTGAGGTTGAGGAATCAAATTTGGATCCATTTATTCATAATGCACACCAAAAGGAGTCAATCTGTTTTGCTTTGTTTACTTTAAAGCAAAGATTTACCTGAAGTGTAAATGGAAGGGACTAAATAGCCAAACTAGTTTACATATTCCTATTCTATTGTGATAATTAATTTAAATCTAATAAAAGTGATTTAAAAAATGCAATCATTATTACCACTAGGAGAAAAAAAAAGTATGACAACTGTAATGACAGGTAATGGATCCATCTTGGTATGCAGACATCTAGACTCACTGCAGTTTTAATAATACTGGTTTTGCAGTGTTGCTACATTTTAGTGTTTGCAGATAATGAGAAAAAACTGCATCATTCATTATACAGTCAGCACAGAAAAAATTCTGTCTGCACCTGGAGGCTCAGAAGTACAAGCATAAATTAGGTCTTACATAGAAGTTTTCAAGTTCTAAATCTTTTTTTTCCCTCTTTTCTAAAACAAGTTTTTCTGCCACTCTAAACAGATTGTGCCTTTAAAAAAAGATTTACACATCCTACCCATTTTACTGACTACTCCCATTTTCCATGCTAAAGCGTACAGATGGCATAATAATAATAAAAAGTTTCAATTGAGACCATTTTGAACATAAACATTTTTACATTTGGAGGTTGTCAAGTAGCATATCAGAAAATGTTCTAGATTTATACGGCAAATAGAGATTTTAAGAAAGTGTCTCTCCAGATTTAAACCACAGAAGTTGTGCACTCAGTTAAGGTTTAATGCACCTCTGATAATTGTGATAACACACACATCTGTGATGACTTAATGCTAGCTATGCAAATACTGTAAGAGGTCTCCCTGGTCTCATGTATTCAGTCTTGGCTCATTACAAAGCGATGCCAGTCATTTACAGTCAACACCACAAGTGCACTGCCTGCATTTCCAGGCATCACCAGTCATCAGCATTTACTTGCCTGAGGGATCCTCACTGTTCTAAACACTAATCATGTCCCCTTCACCCCACTTCCTGCCTTAAAGCCACTGATTATGTTTCAAGTTACTTCTAGAAACCTACACATGCTGCCCAGGAGTGCTGAGGGGGAAGCATTGACTAAATGGACAACATCAGCCATCACAACCTGTCAAACAAGTAGCCATTATGGAAAGTGGTAGTGGGAGAATGCAGCGACAAAGTAGAATGACCTATTAATCATTCATTATCTCCCTGCACTGGTAATGAGGTGATGACTCTTAAATAATTAGCAGTGTGTCTGAAGCATATTTCCATTGCAGTAGCCTAAGGAAATAAAGGACATTGGGGACGAGTGGGGAAGGGAATAAAGGATGCACCAAGCAGAAAAAAGAATAGCCCCATTCCAGCTTAACAAACAATAGCTATCCTGATAGGAGGCTCTCAGTGGCATGAACACACAGATAGAGACAGACAGAAGAGAGAAAAGATCAAGAAGCTGTAGGCAACATAGAGATATGAATGAGCCAAGCAGGTGATAACACACTGAAATAGTTATGTCTATATATAGTGATTGCTTAATTTGTTCACACAGCAGCTTTCAATATTTGCCGCCTTCCTTTTAAGATGGGTATAGGCCTTCAGGCCTTCCACACATAAATGAAGAACTGTAGCCAGCTAGCCCCCCAGCCTGCCATAGACCTATTCATCTTGTGCAAAGCACACAAAAGAGCAGACCATGAGCCACATTCTTGACATCCAACCTCATCACCCCCCACTACCCTCCTGCCTCCAGCCCTGACTCACAACCCTCCCCCCAGTGCCTCCTATTATCCAGGGCAGACAGGAGCTGCTGCTTTACCTAACTGGCTGGCTCCCTGGTTTGTTGAAGATGTTTTGTTGGAGGAAGGGGCACTGGGAGGGTGAGCAGAGAGAGGGGGGGAGGGGGTGCAGGGCTGTTTTTTTTTCTTCAGGCAGCTAATTGACTCACCTCACACGTCAGGAGGAGTTGGGTCTGTGGTGGGGCTAAAGCACCCATTGACACTTTTTCTCTCCCCATACAAACATAACGCCCCATTACAACGAAGCACTGAGGGAACGACTGTGCACATGCTTGCACACTTGCATGCACAGCTACCTGTGGTTTTCCCATCTGTTTCTTTCACACACACCTCTTCAGTAAACAGATGTGTCTCCATGTCCGCCAAGGAAATCAGAAGTGGGATTTATTCCATTTTCCAAAACAAATCTTGATGTCTAAATATGACAGTTTCAGCTTCAGATAAACACTAGTTATCCTGGATGTGGTGATACTGAATTGTTCTGGCCGTAATTAAATTTTTCTCTTTACCGTCTGTGAAGCTCCCCTAACCGTGAAACAGATACAGGTCTCATCAACTGATACATTGGTGCAATAACACTTGAGGCAGTTCAAACACTGTACAACCTGTGAAGTGACCTATTTTCAAGCCGAGGTTTCACACCACTCCATGTTAGCCCTCTGAAATTCCATTTCCACTGTGTACACAATGCAGAATTCAAATGCCTTCCCTAAATGTCCAAACCACTGACAGTTGTGCGTGTTGAGTGTGCACGCCTGTCATTGTGTTCGTCTGTTTGTGTATTCCACAGACTGCTAAACAGCTGAGCCCAAATTGAAAGTCAGCGCTGCCATTCCGTATATTTACAGAATGACTCACTCACAGCAGAAATCTGTTTGGACAGTTCTTATACAATCCAGTTACAACATTTCTGACAGCAGGAAAAAAATGATTAGAGTGATAAAACGAAAGGGAAATTTATTAAATAGAGTGATGGACTGTTTTAATGGTAAACTAAAGATGACTGGAAATTCAACTTTAGTATAATGGTTGAAGTATAACTCATTTTAAAATACAGCAAAACAAACTAAAACAAACAGATTCATTATTTTGCTGCTGTACATTTATTTTTACTGCTTAATATGCTATGATATGCACAGTACTCCACCCTGAACTGTAACTGTTGGAGACACAAAACTGACAAATTTTCTTACGGTAACTCCCTTAGAAATGCTGTTCACATTTCTCATCAACAGTCAGAGCCCGATGACAAACTACCTTGACTTCAAGGAGATTTCATGGCAGGTAGTGGTATTTCTTAATTATTGTATCTCAACATGAAGAGGTAACATAACTACACTTTACAGGCTGTGATTTCCATACTCATGGTTTTCTGAAACCACTTGATCGTTTTATTATTTTTAACTGAACAGTAGAAGTTAGTCAGCAATGTGAATTTCATTTGTCTTCTAGATTTAGGCCATTGTTTTTTCTACAAATATTGCTACCAGTTTCAGATTATTTTAAATGGAAAGTGCTTAATGTGTGTATTCATATAGTCAGCACTCGATCTGTGCCTACATTGCAGAGACCTTATACATTTAGCTTTGTACAAAAAAAGCCATATGCCAGTCAATTTTGAAGCTTTTTCTAAGACAAAATCTGCTTTATTGAACAATAGTTCTGGGATTTGTAGATTTTTTGGAGACACTAGTCCTCCAGAGGCACATTTAGGAATCCTGCTGGATAACAAAAAATGGCAACCCACAAATCATACATTATTGATTTCCCCCCAAAAGCTCTATGCCGAGCTGCAGCTCTCTCTGTGACCTTTGTCCACTGGTCCTCCCATCATGAAGTCTGTTAATGGCGGAGCCACATCCTACTCCTACACGAGTGCTGACAGCTAGACATACCCATCAGGAAACAACAAGTTCTCCTTCCTGACCGAGAAGCATATCTGTGTTACACCATCCCTTGAATATTGAGCAACGTCCCAGGGAGCAGATGCCGTTGCGGGTTAACACATATGTTGTGTGCACATGTCCTCAGCACAGACATAAGCGCGTACACACACACACATATATACACACAACAGGCAGATCCACTGCCCACTAACGCTGGTCTGCCTGTCCTCTTCCTGTTTTTCCACTCACCCACACTGTTGTCACTCTGGCCAGGAAGCTGTGGGAGAGATACGCTTGACAAAGTCTCTCTTTATTAAATTGGCAAAGAGTATCTGTAGTGCTTTCGGAGTCAGTGTATGTGTGTGTTTCAGAGAGGAAAAGAAGAAGAGCAAGCACTATTGAAAAGGGGGTGGGGACCTAAGCCAAGGGCTAAAGGCTTATCCAAGATCCACTCTAGGCTCATCCCTAGATATTGCTATTTGAAACCATGAATCAGGAATAGACGATGAAAAAAATGTTGAATAAAAATGAAAAGACCAAAAATAATATATACCAAGAATTCTAAGTCATCCACTGCAAAGCAAACATTTTGCTAGCATAACCATTAGAAACTCAGCTTTTCTCCAATGTAAGCATGATTTATGTACAAAGCAGACATTGCTGCACCTTTATTTAATTAGAATTACTGTGATCAAAGGATTTTAAAATCAAGCACAACTTTTAAATTCCAATTTGTTCATTTGAGTTTGCTTCATTGACCAGTTGCAAGGTATTCTGTCCATGATGACCACTGAAAAATTGAAAACTAAGGATGATTTTATTATATTTGCTTTGCACATTAATTTTGCACATTACATTTGCACATTGCACAGCAAAAAGCTGTCAATGGAACAAACACATTTCCTCAAATGCAGAACATTTTTTGGCATTGTATCTCTCAAAATGTTTTTTTTGCCAACTTACTTTATACAATTGCTTACTAAGCACCACATTTGAAATTAACAGCTAAAGATTTAATATATTTTTTTGTCTCACAGGAACTAAAGCTTAATCTACAGTGCAACTTTTTAAGAACTCATTTAGACCTTGAAACATTTGTCCTGGGTGATCTAATCCCACTTGGATGGTGTTAAATACGAGTTGGAATGCTTTTAATTTGCATAAAAGCTGTCTTAACTTAGACTAGCGTGAGAAGTTGTCTAGAACCTTTTATCCTAATTAGTTTGGTAGTCTGAGTGCAATTTGTCCTGAGCCACATGGAACAGACTCCGCACAAGCAGTTTTTACCTGCATGTCAACCATGCTGGAGAATTTTAGATTAATAAACCACCAACCTTGTAATTATTTTGAATATGTTGTTTGTTTGTTTGTTCATTGTGTTTGCAATATAAATAAAAATATCAACACAAATTTTCTTTTTGGCTTATCAGGGAATTATCTCTGTAGTTGGTGGACGATGATCATTCCTACAAGAAATGCTGTATCATTATATTGTTTCTTGTTTTACCACAACATTTTTTTTACATTTCTTCTGAAATTACTGTTTTGTTTTAAGGCATCACAGACACTGCAATTTCTTCTTATTTTCTTTAAGTGTAGTCATTTAAATTGGCTAACCCTTTGATACTTTTGTCTAGCTGTAGAACACTTTAATTAGTAGAAAATGTTGTAGAGTTATTTCTGCTCTGAGTGGTCCGCTCAAACACATGCAGGAGATAACGACTGGGAGCACAAGAGACAAGATAAGACATTATGCTCTCTGATCAGGGAATACAGCCCCTTCTCCATCCTCTGCTCTCCCTCCACTCTTTGTCCCTCTTATCAGCAGCTTCTGTGTTGACCTCCACCCTGCTGCTCAGTGTTAGCCAGGAGAGAAAGCAGCATGGGACTAGAACCAGTACAAGTGAACACTGCTGGAAACATTCTCTAATGCACTTCACACATAAAAAGAATTTCAAAATACGTATGTTACATAACAGAGATTTCTCCATTTTTTTTGTGCACTACTAAGCCCCGCCAGAACATACTGTTGTGTTTTTTTTAATTTTTTTATTCTGCATTTAAATTTTATTTTTGGACGATATTGCTTCAAATATTGTAAAACAACAAATTAAACAACAATCAATAATGTCAGTATTAGCATAATCTTTTTATTTTAAAATTTCTCAGCAAATATTATTTTAAACTTGCTCACCTTTAGTAATGAACACATCGGTAAACTTACTGAATCCAAAAGGACAGCGATTTGGCTCCATAACACACAAATATTAACATTTGTTCCAAAAATGACAAAAATACTTGATACTTCTCTTTCTATTTTGAGGAGCATGACTTATACCTAAAAATGTCAACATGAAATGGATTTCCCATTTGTACCTAGAAGAAGAACACAAGTCAAATAAATCCCCTTTCTTGTGCGAGAACAGAGGCGTTGTGATCACCATTTTGTAAAAGGAACATTTTGCACTGGGAACAAACTGAAATACTAACAGTAACCAAATTATTACTGTGCTGGAGAAACTTTTTCGAAATGTTACACAACTGAGCTTAAAAACCTCACAACAAAGTGGAAAATCAACAATAGATTTGACCCAAAGTATATAAAGACGTCCTTTTTTTCAGCCATGTCTTCAAGCCAACAGATCATTCCCAGCTCTTACTAAAAGGACAATGATGGCTTTATCACTCATGAGGTGCCACAAGCTGCCTCCTGTTGGGATTTCCTGGCAAAGTGGTGACTTGGATGCACACTTCCTGATACGCATGAGCAAAGATTGCTGATGCATTAGTTGGCTTTGTTGTACTTTTATTCTCTTTTATTCAAGCTGACAAGCCCAACTTTAGGTACAACTTACCAGGTGTGACTACAAGAAACAGACAAGGTGCGAACACGAGAAAGACAGCTCTGAATCTGTCATAGCTGCTTGATTTACTGGCTGCCTGCAAATATTTTGGCAGGAGCACTGAGTGAGCGTGTGAGCTGTTCTCATGTTCAGACATCAGGCTGTATGTGACTCACTGAGTGACAATTTCTACATTTAACTGAGATATTAGGAATGTCTCTGATAGAATACTAAATGCATTACATAAGTGCAAAACACTTTTGTTTTATCTCCTCTCAGCCTTCACTGACAAGAGGAATGTATTTGACATCAAACTATTTCACTCTCCAACCATTTCACTGCCAAAACAGACAGATAAGAGGTTTTTGTAGTAGACAGCAGCTTCCTGGGTTCAGTTGAGTTTAGCACAGAAGGAACAATAAAGCCTTTACAGTAGAGGAGGCTTTGTTTTTTTTTTTTCTTTCTCCTTTTGACTTATTTCATTGTTTCTTGCCACAGCTACACCTAAATCATCAATGCTTCTCAAAATCCCTGCAGTGTGCATGGGAAGCAGTGGAAATCAATACACTTCAAGACCTAAATTGTTTGCTAGCTATCGATTGTGTAGAATCTACATCTCGGTAATTCAATCCACCTCATAACAACTAATTATTGTTTCTCTTGCTGCAAATTCCAGAGTTTGAGTCCGCCATAGTCTTGATTTGATGTCCATATAGGTACATCAATACATTGATGCTTCATTATTTTTGCTTGGCAGACCTTACAAATGTAAGGCTAAATACTTAATTGGATATGGGAAAGTGGAGGTAAACATCCTGAACATATAACTTACAACTGAGACTGTCTTGGTGGATATTACACAATTCTAACTGTTGAAAACTGTGGTCAGGAGTGACTCACACAAGTACTCTTTTTCTAGGGCATTATGTGACCTTTAAATACTTATGTAAAACAGAACCACTGGTCCATGACTGATCAATGAGCGTATGCCTGGAAACTTCTGTAAGATGCATGCAGTATGTGTGAAACTTTGTAGATTGGCTCTTTAGTTTGAACTTTGATTCGTTCTTGACTTTATCTATAGAACTTGTATGTTCACCCCATGCATGCTTTTTTGGTTTTATTTCTGTTTGTTTCTTCTAGGCTTTCCAATATAACATCAGAGGTTAGAAGCCAATATTTTAGGTTAATTGCTGATTCTTAAGTGACCCTGGCTGTATGTATGCTTGTTCCAATTACGTTTCTCGGTTGACTCGGCGATGGACTGGCAGCTTGTTCAGTTCTCCACTTTTAGCCTACTGGCTGCTGGAAGGTGCACAAGCCTAGCAAATTTAATTTTAAAAGGATCTGCGGATATGTTCTTGGGCCTGTAACTGGCTACAGATTTCTATTTTTAAATTTCATTTTGTGTTAAATAATCTATTTATAACCTCCTGAGAAACAAATCAGAAAACACAATGGTATATGTTTCTTACAAAACAAACACTGGTATTTATCCAAATGTACTGTTAGAATGTCATTAAATTACACGTTTTTACATCATGTGTACAATTTCTTAGAGCAATTTATTTCTGTTGAAATGAAAATAAAATAAACGAGGTAATGTAAGGTACAGTAAGGTCTGATGAGGTTTGTTTGTATGATTTTTTTAAACAAAGTTTTCAACTGAAGCTACAGATAATAGCAAGCATCTGTAACTGTATAAGCGTACTGCTGTGTTGTTAAAAGATCCTTTTTGATTCTCCTTTGTCAGTACAAACCTAACAAACTCTAGTCCTTTAAATCTTTGTTTCTCTACTGATCTAAATCTATGAAAGGCTATCTAATACACTATATATTCAACCTATAAAGAAAAAAAAGTATTTTCTATGAGCCATGCGACTCATAGTAAATCTAATTTTACCCATTGCATTAGTTTTTTATTTCTATATTTTGGAGATTTGTACCAAGCACTTAGGGGTGTTCTGGTGGTGTATTTGTATTGGTAGGGCTGTGGTATGGAACAAAAACTTACAAATCCATTTTCTCAGTAGAAATTTTTTTAATTCTCACCACAACCCTTATGATGTCTAAATTAATATAATTGATGTTTGATTTATAGCTCACATAAAATACAGCATTGCAATCCCCCCAAAAAACTTTTACTCCTAATTTATATTATTCTGATGTTTAAGTTTGGTTGATTTTCCTTCACAAGCATAAAAAAATAACACAGCAGGTTGATGGCAATTGCAATCTACTGTAGATATGGCAAGTAATTACATAGAATGAAAGGGTTTTTTATTTATTTTATTTTTTTTTGACTAAAGTGATTCTTGTGCTATAGGCCAAGATTAGTACCAGAGACCAGGACTGACTTTTTGCTCAGCCTGAACACCACCTCAGAGCCATGTCATTATGTTACATTAAATGTCTCTTCTGTATGTTTTTGATCCTTCCTGTGGTGTAATCTAAATCTATGTAGAAGTCCGCATTTCAAAATAGTTTACCTACATTGCTCTCAGCGTCTGTCTCATTATCCCTGCAAACAGATTTCTTGATTTCACCAGTTCCTAAACTGTGTTAAATAACGTTTCATGTTTGTGAACACTTTTCACAATGCCAGAGGCCAACTTCCAACCAATGATTGGGGTTTTAAAACAGGCCTCTAAATGCCATGCTGTTTCAAGCAGAGTAGCATTCAAGCAACTCTTTCTATTTACTTTCTATGTTAATATTGGGGATTTTGAACTTTCTGTGAGAAGGATAAAATTGCTTCTCTATTCAGAAATCCACCTGCACACATTTCACAGTGCAACAATCTAATATGCCACACGTCAATTACAACCAGTAAAATATCTGAGGATCTTTTAACTACGACTACAAAAAGAGGTGCAAGTTTTTTTTCTGTAAAAGTCTTTATAAATTTCCTGAGTAAAGTGTTAAAATCTATCCCAGTTTTTCTTAACAGATCTGTTAAGATCTTAATGGTAGCGTGAGGAACTTCTGACTGGGCTGTGGCAGCTGAGGTGAGTTTTCTCAGTATAATCTCTCCAGACTTAAGGGCTTCAAGTGGGAACACTCATAAATAATGTTTGAGCGGCGTGCTTATTTGTTTTGGGGGAGGGTCGGGGGGCTTGAGGCATTGGGTCTTGGCGTTAGATATGCGTGCATGTGTGATTGTACGCACATGTTTTATTGGATAACAGGCCAAAAATCTAAGCTTTAGCTTCTCCTCCCCTTTACTAAAATCCCTGCTCTGTTTCTCCACCATACTTATCTTTTCCCTTGCCTTCACTTTTGTGAGAAGAAGTGTTCAGCAGAAAGAGACATCTGCTCACTGAGAGAATGTCCTAATTATTCATGACCATTTAACCATTCAGGATTTGGTCTGTGTGGCATATGTGCTGCTTCTCATAAGTGTGTGTAAGCCATACTTAAGACAGTTTTTTTTTTTTTACTTGAGTCTAATAATGAAACACTGCCATGACATGCAATCATTTTGATTTGCCAGTTGCCAGTCAATATAAAAAGAGTCATAAAAACTTAAAATTGGAAATGTGTTAATTCATCTTTTCTGTTCTTGATTTTGTTTTCCGCACATGAAATGTTTTCCACTTTTATATACTTTGAAACGTTATAATGATCCACGTGTTTTTAAGCAATCCTTTTTTTCAGGAATAAGTGCCAATTATTCAAACTGCTCTCAATTTTGTTTTCTTCTTGACTTAAACCACTGTCTGTCGTTTTGCATTTTACTTCTCCCCGCTGCCCCTCCCCTCATCTTTTTGTTCTTATCGCAACAAAACCATGTCACCGCTGTGGCTGTGGCCATGTAAATCACCCGGCTAGCATCATCTGTTCCCAGCTGTTTACCTCCAGCCAAACAAAGGAGTCTGCCTTTTTGTTGTTGGGGTGGAGTGCTGCGTCGGTCTGAGGCTGTTATTCAACAGTGCACGCTGCCTTCCATCCCCCTCACTGAAAAGGCCAATTCAACACAGAGAATCAATGAAATGGGAGAAGAGACAAGGAGGGAAAGATGTCAATATGGAGGTTGTTTTGGACACATGGAAACTAAAAGCAATCCCTCTTTCCCTAAGGAGCACATGGGGCACAAAGGAGACACATCACAAGCAAATGTGAAAAGTAAATAAACTGCTGTATGTCCCCTTTTCCTCTCAACCCAGGTGCATGCAGGAGCTGTTCTCTGGGGAGGACAGGCAGCTCAGTTTGCATCTCCAGAGGAGGTTTAGCATGCGTCTTTAGGAGCTGCAAGGTCTCGTTTGCATCTGCAAATGAGACAGAACCCGGCTGGCCCGTGTCACCTTGGCAACAGGCCATCAGCACCTCCCTCTCTGCTATATTAGCAGCCAGGGCTGTCTGTCTGCTTGTCAGTCTGCACCCTGCCTCCCTCCATCCCTACTCTGCGGGCTTCATCAGCACATCAGTGGCAGTTGAAGTGTCTACCTGACTCGACCCATAGGATCAAGCATCTCCCTTAAATCTTTTATTGAGTATGTCAAATCGAGACAAAAAACAGCATTATAAAAGATGAATGCCTCAGGCTTTTGTGGGTGTACATTGAATCTGACTGAAAGCAAAGAATTGGCAGCAGTAACATGCTGTGGTCATGAAATTTGCATGATGTGTCTGTGCCAAGTGATGAGAAGCTGGCAGCCCTGGATTTTAGTTGAGTTTTTTTGCATAATATGAGCTCCGGATCATTTTGGTTCTTCCTAACAAGAAGTAAAGCCCCATGATGGTCAAGGATGGTTGGCTGCAGATGTTTTGGGTTTACTATTAAAAGCAAAGCTGCTGTTTCAGTGTGGTGTGTCAACCCGATTAGTGACAAAATGTTGCACATCATGTTTCTCTCTTCCTCTCTGGAGTTATTTTTGCTCCACCCAAAAAACCCAAATACTGTCAATCACTGTTTGTTCTGTGGCTTTGGTGTTTCAGTTCTTGTCATCTTTATTTTTTACTTAATCTTCTCTGATGTCTCTACTGTAAACAATTAAAAGAAACTCTAAGACAAACATGTTTTTTTTTTACCCGTCCTCCTTCATTTGTGCTTTTCTTCTTCACTTCTCACCCATCCCCCACAACATGCCACACACTTCCTGTTTACACGTTATACAAGTGGTAGGGAAATAAGACTATTTAGTGAGGATTTAGCTTTTGGAATTTCCTCACAGAACTTCAAAAGGAACGGTTCAAAAAATTTATAAAATCTTAATGTTCATTTTGACTGTAAGAAACTGATTGATTTGTGGTTGGCCAATGATACTTTTTATTAAGCAATAAAATTTCAACATGTTCTATCTTCTGGTGTTGTTATGCTTCATAAAGTAGCAATTATATAACAGCAAACAAGATACAGTATTTTTAATGCAAAATTTGTTTCAAGTTAATTTCGTAGAGAATATAAGCACCTGATGACTTTCAGGCCAGAGTTTTAAACTCAAATCATCA
>JAVKLF010000042.1:5753778-5775898 GCA_034783495.1 Millerichthys robustus
AACGTCTGTGGGATTAGATGTTCATTGTTGTAGCAGCTGTGGTGGTAGCGACACACACCTTCTCTGAAAGTGTCTCCGTCACATTACGCTGATTTAGCAAATGACAGAGTATAGATTGTGAGTAATATATTGATTCACAGTTCTCTGCAAGCTTTTAGTACAGAAAGTTGTGAATATTTCTAATGACGGATTTTATTAACTTAGTGCTAAAAGGGCTGAACTTCAGTCACATAAAAAAACATTTAAAATGGTAAATCAACCCTTTTGGTTGGTACGCACAGTGTTCAAATTGTGTGCACTGATAAATTATGTGGGGTTTGTGATGTACTGTCTGCTGAACACAGACATCTGTGCGCTGCTGTAGAGATGGTATTTTTCATGCCCAGCATTGATGATTCTCTCTGATTCATTAAACAAATCAAGTATTCCCTTGCTACAGAGAATATTATACCCATCAGGAAATTTTATGATTATTTTTCTCCTTAAATATGTCTACATGTTTAGTTTGCATATCACAAGTGTTAAACCATATTCTACAAACTTTACTGAAGTTTTTTTCTGTTAGCAAAACTGCATTATGCTCTGCCAACAAACTTTTTAGCTTCCGCTGCATGATGTCTTATTATAAAAATTTTTTTTAAACTGCTCTGGTGATGCAACTCAATGCAACTGTCTAATTATCTTCCACTATGTGTGTTCTTATGCTGTTCTATTGTTTTAAATCTAAATAGTTATTATATTACGTATTAGTTGTAAATCATCAAACTCTCAACTGAGGCATAATGACACGATTTGTGTCATTTTTTCGCTCTAGTTTATAAAAATATTACAAGTTACTATATTCTCTTAAATAGAGTAAAAGTGTAAGTCTAATGTTGGGGGAAGAATTGATAAAAATAGAGTTGGCTGAAGTAAGTGAAATAGAATGAGATGGTATCAGCAACACAAACACTGAGAACAATTATGTGTGTTTAGGAGAAAAAAGCCAACACCTCAGCATGATGCGTGCATGGAAACCCTCGAGTAGAGCTCCCATGCATGTCCGTGTTCATCTGTGTCTCAGGATCATCTTAACAACAGGGGGGGAGGGGAAACCTGCTTTAAAGGGCCTGAAACTGAATGACTGGTGTTTTTCACTCCTTGGAGTGTTGGCTGTGTTTGTGCTGGAAACAAAAATATGGGGAATGCTCAGGAGACCCTCACCTGCTCAAAACACCATTACATAGAGTGCTGTCTTCTTTGTCACTGCCACACTCCTGTATCTCCCAAATGTATTAACTCAAATTCTGCACACTTACGCTGCTCATTCACAATAACAATCAACAGCCACTGCGCAGGAAAAACTGACGGTCACATGGGGTTTATGCTGAGAGAAAAAAACGTTTTTGTAAACATAGAAAGCAGCCGTGCAATCATATAGAACTGAAGAAATAAAAATTAGCTACTTCCATAAGACATTTGATCTGGGATTTATGTGCCACCACAATTAAAACTGTGTCAGGTAATCTGGCATAAATGCACGTTTATTCTGGGTTTGATGGTATTCTGATTCAGATCCGATTCAGTTCACTTTATTTATATAACACCAATTCAGAACGGATACTGTACAAAAAATGTTCCCTTATGTTCTAAATTATTCTAAAAAATCCAATCCAGTTTTTGCAAAGGAGGTCATTTGCCATGTTGCTAAAATGGATATCATGCTTCTGATGCCTCGTAACATTAATCCTTTAGTAATATAATGCTCTGGTTTCATCATTGTGTCTGTCTCACTTTGAGGTTTCTCTTTGAATTTCTATGTGAAACATTTCAGACAAGCTGACATTGTTCGGAGGACTTTTCTCACCAACTTTGGAGTTGATGATGAAATACCTGCAACACTAACTCTGGTCAATATTAGCAAATTTTTGAAAAGCAAAACTGATGCAAAATTGTTTCAAAAACAGATGAAAAGGCTTTCATTCTTTTAAACTGTCAGGTTATCTTTGCCTGAGCGATTTTAAATATTTGTGTGCACCATTGTTGGTCTTGCCCAAATTGAATAAAGCCATCTAGAATGATATAATGTGATTGAAGCTTGTTGCATCTTTTATACCAAATTTTAGTGTAACTCTACTTTCAGAAAAAGCTACCAGTTTTGTCAGATAATTTGCTTTCCAACTTCACTGAATTCAACAGCTTTCTGATACCCTTGTACTGTCCTTGAACATTTAAAGTTGACCACTGTCTTCAGTTTTTTGCCTGCATGTTATGAAACAAGACAATTCAGCTGATCAGCCAAAAGAGCATGTTGAAAATCAGCAAGAAATCAAAACTTATGCCAAGCAGCCCTGTTCATGCAGTAACAAGGGAACTATCTCAGCAGCTTTGTCGTGATACATGGCCAGACCACAACCCTGTGATGTAAAGAACATGAAAGGTTTTCGTTTGATGTTTCCTAAATATAGGCCTACATTTATCAGAAATATTTTTCAAAATGTCATTGGAAATGTTGTGACCCTCAACTGTGGTTCAAGGCACAGGCTTAGGAACTCATTCGGAAAAATGTTGGATCATATAAATCATTGCTGGAAAAGTGTAGATAAGGTTGCATATAAGTGGTTTTGTAAAAATAAAATATAACAATGAAAAAAATGTATGAATTTATTTGTGAAATATGGACCAAACAGCTAAATGTTGTTATGAATAAATGTGCAATTCAGCTCACATCTGTAAAAGTCTGTGTTTTTAAAGTCCTGCAACTGCAAGATCACAGATTTGTGCATTTCAGACACACCTCTGTGGAACAGCATTTTGAGTCGCAACATGAACATGCGTGTGATAAACACCCAAGCTTGTCCAAACCAGAGACAGACATGTCTGTGATGAATGTAAGCATGTCCTGACTGGTCTCCCTGGAAGCAGCACCAGGAGAGCCTGGGGACTGAATGAAGTCTTTTGAGTTGTGGCTGGTGCGGGGGCTGGTCCATTGTTAAGGACAGCTGGGCCTGTTGTTTCTTGCTTTCTCTCTGGGGGCAGTGGGCACCCAATATGAGGGGATTGAGTTTCTACAGACTCCATCCACCCTTCAAGCATACAGACAAAAACACACACATGCACATGTGTGGCAGCGTGGACTGTCTATCATGCTCTCTGAAACAGCTTCGTTCTGAAGTAGTCTCACCCTGTGCGTTCACAAAGCACATTATATTTAACAAGTATATATTTATAGTACAGAACCATTATTATACTGCTTAAAGCTCTGAAAATGTATAGAAATATTTTTACATTTTTAGCTGGATAAAATTACAGGTTGTTAAGTTGAACTCCAATATTGCAAGAAAATTATGCTCAGCAGTGATGTGATTATCTTGTGATTGGTATGACTGCATAAGGCACTTGACTTATTCTGCTCTATTTTTTCCTAAATGGACCTTTCAAACAAGACACACAGAGTTTATTCTTGTTGCCACTTCATGTTTATCCTTTCTCCCCTTTCTGGATTCCCACAATCTCCTTCCTTTCTGCCCTGCTGAGGGGTTCACTGTGATTGGACGAAGTGTGTAGCTCTCTGCAGAGTGTGCTGTCTATCACTTTACTTGTGGCTGAAGAAGGGAGTGGAATAAAGCTTCCAATCTGGGTTATTAAAGGCTATTTTCGTCCCTGTCTGTTTCTGTGGGCTCATGCTCCAAATATAGAGCTGGCACAAGTGACGCTAATGAAACATGTCCCCTTTTTCCCCCTGTTTTAAATCTACTTATGTAATCCCTTTCTGGGCAGTAAAAGGAATTAGTGTTACCATCACATCTAGGTTTAATTCAGTAGTTGTCTCCTACAGTCACTGTCATACTTTTTTGTTGTACTTTTTTGCTGTTTTAACTTCCACTGTATGAAAGGTAGGAATTAAATTATTAAAATCAAATTATGTAGGATTTGCCCAACAAGTTCTTGTCATTCCAATGCAGGAATCAGAGAGTGACACAGCAAATCTAAATCCTTATGCCACTTTGAGTTTTATGAACATACAAATAAAGCACTGCTCCACCAGATTGGTGCTGCGTAAAAAGTCTTATAAAGTTTATCTACCTTCTGTCACAATTAAACAGTGAAAAATGGTCGCGAAATAAAAGTTACTATCTTTAAGCGATTCTTTGTTTAGACTTGATTTTGGAAAACCTAGTTTTGGTGCAAAAACAGATTTGCTCAAAAACCTTATTTTTGTGGAGATCAAGATGTAAATACATGAAAGAACTTCTCTACAGAAAAAGACAAATATGTGGTGACTACATCATTCTGAAATTCTCAATAGCTGTACGAGTGCACGTGGCAAAATTCTCCTGTTTGCTGAATAGAGGTACTTTGGGTCAGTGGAGCAGCTGGTGACTGGGAGGAAGAACTTAACCAGGCCTCCTTTGTGGATCAGCTGTTTCTAGCTGAGCTTTGTCATTCTAAATTGGGTTCTTTACATCCAGAGCCTGGGGAGGTTTTGACATGTAAATGGAGGACTGAGAGCTCTGAAGCTGCTCGATTACGCACTAAAATGCCATACAGACAAAAAAAAAGAAGAAGAAGAAGAAAAAAATGGATCTCTGAATCGTACTGCTGGAGAGGATGAACTAGGCAGGTTCACAGGCTGAAGAGTGATACATAGTTTAAAATTGCGTTAACAACTGAGTTTCTGTCTGGGCACCAAGCAGGCTTCATCCTATTCAAATTATTTATGAATGTTCTGGAATGTCAGCGTGGGCATGAAGTATGTACATGTAAGCATAAAGACCAATGGGATGCTGTAGGGAGAGTATTAAAAGAATGTTGTAAACTTGGCTAATTGAAATACTTCCTACCTGGGAATTTTGACTACTTATATTAGGTTTTTCTAGCATATGAACACGAGTGATTGTACATGGGAGGATGGATGTTCATAACTATTTGTTGTGTTTTACAAATATCTTTAATAGTTTCATGCTTATAATCCTACACATTGTAGCAAATCAATTTACAGCTTTCAAATGGCAAAAGGGCCACACTTATAGTGCCTTTTAAACCTCTTCAGGTTCTGCAAAGCACTTTGCAGGGAGTCTCTTTCACTCACTCATGCATGCACTCATTTAGTGTTTTTCTATTCAACATTTTACACTATATCCACTTTTATATTCTCACTCATACACCAATAATACAGGCATGCATGGGGGCAGTGAAGGGTTCAGGTCGAAGGACACTTTGGCATGATGTAAGATCTGGGGCTCAAACACCAATCTTCCAATTAGAAGATGACCTCCCTGTCTCTGGGCCAAGTAAACTGTTTTTTAACTTGCATATACTTAAGCTGAACTGTATTTAAAAAGCAGTAACAAGCTCTAAACAGGATCATGTGAAATGCTAGCGCCAGTAATTGCAAGAACAGCTAGGGGGATTTTTATGATCTTAGAGAGGTTTTAATGGAAATAAAAGAGTGAGTTTGCAAATCTGCCAAACAACTTCCACGGACATTGCCATTATTGACCCATTTTCAGTCAGTTTGGGTGTGCCATGGTAAATGGAATATTGCCTTTACATTTTTCACTCAGGGGCACATTAACCATCAAATTGGAAAATAAATGTGCAGATTGTTTTCTTTATGATTTGTTTGTATTTATTCATGAAATTGCACTGAAGAATAATCATTAGATATGGTAGAATTACAAAACAAAGGTTTTTACTCATCGGTGATTCCACACTGAGGTGGTGTTCAGCACGTCTGTGTGCCACATGTGCGCACGGACTGTAAAACAACTAACACATTAAAGCCCACTCACTTGCAGCAGAAGAAGCTGCCTGCATCCAGTTAAACAGTTACAGACTTCTAAGCTGCTTTAACTAAGAGAGCAAACAAACCAGGGTAAGTTGCCACATTTGGACAGGCGCCAGAACCGCAAACATTATTCCGCTAACACAAAGAAAACACTCAACGGCCCTGATAATGCACAACTTTACACATCTGGAGCGTGTCTGTTTCAAATTCTAAAAAGAAAAACTCAAAAAGAGTGCTGCCGAGCAGCAGGAGCCTTTGGCACACAGGAAGTAATATTTGCTCAGAATATTGTAACCCGTGGCAATTTCAAGGATAATTGCTGACACTCCTAACTTGAGAAACAAGTACTCCATGTTGCATTGGGCAGGGTAACTTAGTGTTACCTACTGCTGTCTGAAGCACAGAACACAAAAAGAACAGGACACAAAGTACATTAACCTTACAGCATGCACAGCGGATTATAAAATAAGTGTTTCAGTCCTACAAAATACAAATTACTGCCTGCTGAGGAAGAATGTGTCTTTCTAGGTTGCCCTTCTTTCCGTGCCTAGTTGTTGACTTGGTTTCTTTATTCTGTGTGGCAACATGCCAGTGTTTTGTTTGCACTTTGATTCATATAATAAAATGTAATGTTTCTAACACTGAGAGAACGCAAAACACTTACGCCTGTTGTGAGCCTCTGTGCAATGTTTTCGTTCGGTGAATGCAGAGGCTGTGTTGTGACTGTTGGAGCGCACATCTGACAACTCAGAGAAGACAGTGATAATGAGTTTAGATTATCAGGCGGACAAACAGCTTAAGCTGGCTAATGACGTAAAGAACTTGATAATATGTTTACATTTAATGACAGTCTCACAGTGACTGACCTGGTGTGTTTTTACAGTACACTGACGCAGTAAGAAAACAAGAAGGCATGGTGGGTGTGTGTGTGTGTGTGTGTGTGGGAATAATGCAACAAACAAAACAGCAGATAATGACCTCAGCTTCCATCTGCTGGGCCCAGCGGGGCGGAGACACCTTCAACCTGCCACAGCTTGGTTGTCACGGCAATCTGCCGCTCCCCATCGTCCTGGTGACATCTGCTTTTGGGTGACTGAAAGATGAATGCAGCACCAGCCGCACGGGCACAGAACAGACGTCACACAGACCAGTAACACTGCGGCACAGATGGCCACAGACACACTACTGGGGAGATTACAATCCACTGCCTCTAACCTCTCACCAAACTGTTGTAATGTAATCACAGCTTTGTAAAACTGTTCGCTCTATGTATGTTTTTGGTTTGTTGCCTAAAGAGCTGGAGTAGGCTGTAAGAGACCGGCATTTTAGAAACTCCGTCTCACACGTCACACAGGGCCCCAACTGGTTTATGGAATCAGATTGTCCATAACTGTTTGAAATCCATCCATTATCTTTTATCCGCTTCTTCCTTATCCATATCCAGCCGTCACAGTGAGAGGGGCGGGGTACACCCTGGACAGGTCACACGTCCATCACAGGACTGCATAGAGACAAACAACCACTTACACTCTCACCTAAAGACATTGTTGAAGAGGAGTTGCCATTTAGCCTAAGATGCATGTTATTGGTCTGTGGGAGGAAACCGGAGAGGCCAGGGACAAAATGCATGCAGGCATGAACATTCAGACCGGGATTCAATACAGCTGCCTTCTTGCTGAGAGGCAACAGCTCAACCAACTGAGCCACTGTGTCACCCTGCTTGAAATCACAACATCATTTTGTTTGTTTTAAGTCCATGGGAATAAATGCTGTTGTTTACTGGTATTTATGTCGATGCTGTTTTGCTTGACTAAATTCCCCTGCCACAGCTGTCACAGTTATTTAGAGCCTCTGCGGTGACCTTGGAAACACCCATCCTGCATACAAGTGCTTTCACAAAGTGCGTACTTGATAAACAGGTGAAGAGTTACGAATGTAAAATGTTCTGGGTTCACCGGGAGAAGATCAGCTGCAAGGATAAACGAGCAAAGAAAAGGGAAATTAAGGGGTGTGGTGGTGATGACAGGGGGGAAATAAAACAGAGGATGTAAAGTAAAAGAGGGAAATTAGGCTTGGTATTGTATTTTGCAAATTGTGAGCTGGGCTTTATTTTTTTAACAATCTCTAGTTTGCAAAGACAAAGAAACTCTGGGTTAAGCAAAAGCAATTGAGCAAAAGTAGGCAACAGCAGGAGTAAAGTGAAGAAATCATCAGTTGTGTCAGATTATTATAATTTCTTATGAAACTACTGAAAGAACGTTGCAATCATTTTATGGGAAAGTTTGATACAAAATGTGCTGCTGAAGTGTTATGCCAGACCTTTCAAAAAGTCTTCTTCATTAGATAAATGTGTTCAGAACAACAAATCTGCTGGATGGGATTAGAACGTGAGGCTGAAACAGCATTTTCTGAGATGCAATGTAAACAAAATTTCACTTGCAGAAGCAATTATTAGAACTGAGTACATTCTTTTAAACAAACAAAAGCAACAAAAAACAAACTGCCTCAAAAATAAGTAAATAAAAATTAGAACAATATAACTGAGAAGCATGAAAAACTTCTATCCTCCTTACATCTAGAATTTTACCTCTGTTCAACTAAAATGCTGTCATTCAGATGTGGGTGGATTTGTAAAAGTCTGGTTTCGAAATTCCAGGAAGAAGTCTGTGTTTGAACTTATGCCTCATCGTGTTTTTTTTGCACGCTGTTGACTCCTGGGGGACACAGTTCTGCTAAAGAGTTTCGTAACCCTGTATTTATTTCTAAATATGGCTATAATGACATGAGATTTTTTAATTTTACTACTTTTTTAGCAGGAAAAAGACAAACTTGTACTGAAGAGTGAGACAGAGAATAAAACAGAGACTCACATAAACAACAAATGAAGGGACAAAAATGTATGTTTAATTGAAAAAGTAGGGACTACAGATTATTTTCCAAATATGTCAAAGCAGTTGATAACAGAGAGAGGGAAATCTCACTGTGAAGTATAATCATTTATGTAGGGTTGGCATTATTTTGACACTAAACATGAACTATTTCCAGGAGAGCTATTGAAACGTTCAAGTATGTGCTTGCATTTTAGGACTGAATAAACTAGAAAATCTGCTTTGACATTGTTGGAGTCGTGACGCAGCCTGATGAAACGCTGACTGACATGTTTGTATGACGGGAGTTTATGCAAAGTCAGACCTCTGCTTGCAGAAACCTGCATGAAGCCTGAGCGAGCGCTCTCCAGCTGAAACCACCAGACCTGAACAGGGGTTTTTTTTCCGCACATGAACTCGAAACTTTCCCAGAGAACATGTATGGGTGGAGTGGGGTGGATAATTAATGTTTTCTTTGATATTTTAGAACGTCAGTCGTTGTTGATATGAAAAGACCTCAGTTAATGTTCCAAACTCTCAAATGGCAGTAGTGCAGAATCACTGGCGCTTTCTGCAGGTTTGCGTTTGACTTTTTCTCATTTTACGTTCTTCAGATTTTACGAGCATTTTGTCTGTTAAAATAATGGATCTTTTTTACGAGGTTTCGTGCTGGTTAGGATGCTGCCCCAAGTAAGATTTTAACAACTTGTGATGAGCAACCATGACAACAGGGAGGAATGTTTACATGCAAGAGCATCTGATTTTGATTTTTAAAACTAAACTGCTTCCTAGAATAAAACCCTAAATGCCACACAAAATTAACAGATGTTGGAAAAATTAAATAAATATAAACAAAATGCCATTCCTTAAAGTATGAAGAAATTTCTTCAAGGAATTCCTTAAAAGAATTCCTTTATTAAAGTCTGTCCATCAGCTATTTGTATTCTTCATCCACTTTTTACTTTTTGCTTGTTTTAAACATCAAACAATAGGAACAGATTTTTAGATTTAATCTGATAATTTTATTTTATTTGTCTATTTTTTCCAGAAAGAGTACAGCTTTTTTTTTTTTTTGGCTTCTCCAGTTTAGTGAAGAATAATTCCGCCCATCACAATATCCACAGCAACAATAAAACTATTGTTGGAACAGTTAGTAAAGTGTGATTCACCTCAGCTTAAATCAGCACATTAAAATGTTCACAATAGGCTTTAGAGTGTTTGTGAATAGGAGCAGGAATTCAGGCAGATTTATAACAATCACGTTCTTTATTAATCTTTAGAAGTGTGACTTTATTTTAAGCGTGTGTTACCTTTAAATACTTAACTTTAAAAAGTGTGAGAGTTTGGTGACTCTTTAGGGTATTTATCACTATAGCATGATGTGTTTATTGTTTTCTTTGTTTGTTTTTTTTTTGTTCAGTGCATAAATGGGAATTAAAATATATTTTAAAAAGTGCCTAAAGCTAAATTTTGATGGCTTGTTTTGCACAAATAAAACAAAGCGATTGTTGTACGGCAGCTGACTTCTGGAAGACCTCAACAGCCTGTTTCTGCCTCCGGCTCAGACTTTGCAAATTCAACATCACACTTCGAAGATTCCGCTCGCTACCCCCAGCCAAGTGTGGAGGCCCCCCCCACTCCCACTCCCATCCCCTCCCCTTTACCCTCACCCACCACACAAAATCACATCTTCCTGAGTTGCACGTTCTCCCCAGCATCTTGCACACACAAACCCTGCTGTGCCCATAAAAGCAGCATAGTTCTCAGAAATTCCTCTAACACCTCCTATCCCACGTGGACGCGCCCAAACACATTTACACAAGCACGCATGCTCGTGTGAACCCACACAATTAATGGGAAATCACATCCATCTTCCACCCTCCCGCCCCTCCGCTGTTCTCCATTACAAATAGCTGAGGATTGCATTCTCTCCCTCTGGCCTTGCCTGATGTTGTTTTTACATGTCTTGTTGTGTGCAGTATTCTCCCTTATGTAAGACGAAATTATCCAATCTGAGAGTTATTCTCAGTGGGGGGGGGGGGGAGGACTGCACTGGTGCATTCCAATCTCAGCAAGGGAAATTTAGAGTGAGGTGGAAAGAAAGATTATCTTTCCTTAATGATTATTTTTTTATGGCAGTCATGCTAGATGGTTTGAAACCAGAAAAAGGGGAGCGTGCTGCAAAAGTCAGAGGTCGGATTTGAACTCAACAGCACCTGCTGAGTTACCACGATTACATAGAGTCAACAATTCTAAACGGATTATTTCTTAGCAGATTTAACCCAAGCTTTAGCATGAGAACAGAGGATTCCTTGACAAACATTGACTCAGAGATAAGTCTGCAGCGAAGGCAGTTAAGATCCTGTTTACCCTGTAAAGAGTCACTGGAGACTGAAGTCCTGTCCAGAACACACTGGATGGAAGAAAGGAAAATATTCTGAGCATGTGTATGGTGAAAGGCATTAAGATATGTGAACGGGGAACTGTCATGGAGTTACCTAAAGTTTGTCACTTGTTGTTTTAGTTATTTGGTAACACCTTATTTTATTCAGAATGGAATGTAACCATATCAAATATGTAAACACATGAATTGCCAAATATTAAAAAAAAAAAACCCAAAACAAAGCATAATTTAAATTTAATACGGCACATTCACTCTCCGGTTTATTAAAGGTCAGTCCTGCGACAAATGAGTTTCATCTCTATAAAATGTTGGTGTTAGATCCGAATGTCTTACCAAACAGGTCACAATCCAGAAGGGCCCATGCACATTGGTTCTGGCTGGGTCATGTTCCTGCATTCTTTCATGCATGTGATCCAAACAGAAACGCTTCCAATCAAGTCATTCATTGTCCTCGCACTCCTTCATGAGGACTTCTCACAGACCAAGCAGGAGGCTGAGATACTGACAGAGACAGATCCTCTATTGATAAGGACACCAAAATATAACTCTTCTTTGTGAAGCACTGAAGTGTCTTTGTGGACATTAGCAAACCCACATGGGGAATGTGATGGAATTGGAGACAGTTGTTTGACTGATACTGGGTTATTGTTGGCCAAATGAAAGGTCTGCAATTGGTAACGTAGTAATATTATGGAATACATTTAGAAATGATTAAAGCAACAGCTCATATCTTTTTAGTGGCTTTTGTGGAAAAGTCATAAACACTATCTTAGTTATTTAAATATCCTAAGCTTTAAAAAATTAGTTATCATACCAAATTCAGAGCATGTACAACTTTAAATAGTAGCAGCAGCTACAAACGAATACAGAATCTATATAAAGAGCCAAACCAGCAGGCTGAATCAAATTTTACCAAATATAAATTGTACAACTAACCAATCTCTATGATTTCCAATAGCTGTTAATGCAAATCTGAGCCAGTCATATTAAATTAAATTAAATAACAAAATTAACTATACAAAATAAAAGGTAAACTCCCAACAAAAAGCTCATTACTTTTAACTATATTTGTGAGCTATCAGAAAGCTTGTCTTGACTGTGATGATTTAAGTTGTGTTCCTTCACAACAAAATTCCAATTTTTACACACTAGGCACACTGCGTTACTGACTTCAATGAACACTTAGAAATCCATATCTTGTTTAAAAACATCACATTTTCTTTCAGTTTTTATTTTTAGTTCTTTATTGTGTGCTGACATGGCAATAATTCAAATTTCTCTGCTGCCCAGCGGAGAGACTCTTGACACTGCTTCACACAAGCTGCTGACACAAACACCACAGAGTTTGCCTTCAACACTGCAATAAGTGGTTTCAAAGTAAAAGCAGAGATTTTTAGATTTGTGTGCACAATGAAACAATATTTGATTTGTGACCTCCTGTGGACCAGATGGGGACAGCTTATGGGCTGAACATGGTGTGTGAGCTGATTTTAACACCACTGAGGCAGACTGGGGGACTTCCCGCAGGAATTTCTGCCGTCTATTGCAAAACTGATGTCAATGTAACGACTTAGAAAAAGCATTTGCATATTTTTACGACAAATTTGAGAAGGAAGTAAGACAGCACCGAGCCATTTTGGTATTTTTGTCTCAGCTATCCTTGAGCTTGTCGATCTGATCAGAATTAAACTCTGATCCACTTAAAAAGACAAGAAATATAACTTTAAATTGATTATCATGAGTTCTTGTGTAAATAATGAACTTAGCTGACAAACGTCAACCAGAACCTAAAAGAACACAGTTGGATATTTAAGAAATTGCAAAAAAAAAAAAAATCAATACATCATTGATTAAATACAATTTTTAGTGTCCAACAGTTGTTTTTGGTCAAGCTACAAGAGTTGAGGAATCAAAAAGAAATTACCAGCCCCAACCTCACCCGTACACCCCCCCCAAAAAAAATAAAAACATGGATAACCTTTTATCAACAACCTTTTCGTAATGTGGGAGCTATTTCTAGCAAGGACAACATTTTGTAACAGTGAGTTAGGAAATATTCCCAGCCTCAAGTGAGATAAGAGAGTAGTTCATCCAAACAATACCAAACTGCATGGTCACAAGCTGCTTTGACCTTTACAGCTTTACAGAAGGTATCAGCAGCCAGTCACACCTTTCTAGTCTGTGAATCATGCTGTCACAGTTAAGTGGTGGACTCGAATTCAACAATTTTCAATGCATGAGGAGGTCGACATAATTTAAGAACTGAGGTAGTGATCAAAGGAGCGCTTGTTCGACCTAACTTAGCATCTGACTCAAGAATGGCATGTGGTCTGAGTATTGTAAATTTGCAAGGTCACGAGGCTTCAGTGAGCATGTCATCCCTCAAGTTGTCATGATTCATTATCAGATTAAGAGCTCAACCTCCAGCATGATCTGAAATGGGGTTTTTTAAAATTAAAGTAACACAGAATGTGATAAAAAAATAAAAATGGAAGGACATTCGGGTCAATATATTTCAATAAAAAAAGAATAATCTATAATAAATTAAAACTTTCAATGTGCCCTCGTGACAGTCACCAGATGTATGAAAATATTTGTATGAAAATCTGAACATGTTTTTAACTTTGTGTATGCAGAGCTATATTTTCATTTTAGACACAACATACTGTAATTTATCACTGTTTGAACAGGACTGTGACATAATGATCTCGTCACTATTAAACCATAAAAACATCTTAACAAGCCATAAAATAGCAGCACAGGTCAAAGGTTAAAACTTTGAATACTCTGGCTTGTTGGCACGTTACACGGATTATTTATAATGGGATCTATGGTTTGATGAACGAGTTCTCATGATCTCTCTTTCCATCTGTCTTTTGAAAGGCAAGTCCTCTTGCGGGGGGCCTCAGCAGGAAATAAAAGAGAGCACGCTGTCCACATTTACCAGTCCTCCTCATTATGGCCTGCCACCAAAAGGTGAAGGCAGCTGATAATGTTTATGTTTAGAACTTTGTCTGCTCAGAGGATGTAAAAATATCAGGTTATTGTTTGTATATAAAAATCCCCAAAACAAGTCCATTTGAATGATTAAAACTCGGTTCTTTTTTTTTTTCAAAATAGAAGTTTGTAACTATTCACTCAGCTTGGCTTGGAAGTTGGGAACCACTGTCCTATACACACAAATTTCTTTAGAGTAGGGTGTTGAAACAGTAAAGAGGAAGAAAAAAAACATAGTCTGTTTTCATAGTTATGAAGCTTCGTCACTTGCTGTGCTTTGGCTTGGAAAAGAGAAGGACAGGGAGGAGTGTGAGCTCGCAGGGAGGAAAAAGAACGGATGGACAAACAGGAGGAAGAAGGTGGGGTGTAGCAACTGGTCAAAGTGAGCAGCAGGAGAAGTAATTGTCAGGAGATAGCGCTGGGCCACATTGGGAGCGGGGATAGGATAATAGCTGAGGATCATGGGAAATGCTGGCCCACATACGTGTTCAAAGGCAGCTCACAGATGACAGTGCAGTGACATTCCAGGCTCTGATCTAAAGTCTCAGCCCGTTTGGGTAGAAACTCCTCTCATCTTTTTGATCGCTTTTCTCTCCCCTGCATTGTAAAACCACTTAGTTTCTGCTTCTCTTTCTTTTTTCACTTCCTCCCATCTTTTTTTGTTGTTGTCATTTTTACTTTCCCCACATTATCCAATTAATTCTGTGTCAATGCCTTTTTCTCACTGGTACTTATAATCAAATATGATCAGATCCAAGAAAAGGAGGAAACACTGACTCTCAGTGCAGACACTAGAGACAACGCCCTTCAACTGACATTTGTTTTCTCAATAACTTGTGGCTTTGCAGAAAGAATGGTAGATGTTCTACTCCCACAGAGTTACATCCATACACACACACACATGTGCACATAGCATAAACAGAGTATTAAAGAGGTTTAACACAGTGTCAACAAACAGTGTGGTGTTCCCAAGACACCTATAAGCTGGTTTTCTTAAAGACTATTGTTCACCTCTGGCTTCTTGTTTATAAATGAGCTTGGCCTTGTTGTCACATGTATGTCACTATATAAATGTCTGTCAATACAGGAAGTGTAAAAGTTGTCACAGTAAAATCTTCTTACTTTCTTTCATGGTGATCAATAAAAATAGGCTCCAGCAACACATGTCAAAAAGCATTATTATAGCTTCTTGACATGGACATGATGAAGGTTAGCCCCAAGGCATAGAAAGATTCAGGTTTTAAGTTAGACAGCATTCATACATCCCAGTCCACCTGACCGTTTGCTCAATCACAAAATCTGTTACTTCATTTGTGCATCCGTAGGGTTAGCTACATTTTGGTGACGGCATGGATTGTTCATGCCTGCAGACAGCAACGATAAAACTCTCATTCTACAAGTAACAAGTGGTGCCAGACACAATGTAAATACCATAAAAAAAAGAAAAGAAACAACAGGAAGAAAAAAACGTGAGTTGATAGAATCCAACTTTCATCTCCAGTTCCAGCACTAACACATGATTATCAACAAAACATTAAATGATGAAATACTTTTTTGTTTGTAGTGTCAAAATGTTTTATAATTACTCTGATTAAGAGACTCCTTGTGACACCAGGGTCTATTATTTTTCTGTTTTTGCTTTGCTGCAGTCCAACATTAATCATCTTTGACCATGCTTCTCACTGGCCTAACCCTTTGTCACCACTTCCACTGTTTATCCTGCCCACCAAGCGCATGAGCTGCCATAATGGCTGTAATTGCCCAAGAGTTTGCTTTAACTCTGAGTAAATTGTGTGCTACGTTGTGCTCTAAGAGCCATATGTCTTTCCTTCTCTCCATTGATCTGCTTTCCAGACACCGAATGCTGCAAGGAGAATGCTATGCACCTCATATATAAAACAAAACAGTCAACTCTTTTAAATGGCACCGTATTTCAGGATAATCTTTTTTTATGTTTGATGTCATACTTTGCAATGAGTACCTCTGACTGATGACACATAGCCCCATTAAATTAAGTTAGTGTGTTTATATTAATTGCACCAAGCAATCAGAATAAAACAGCAATATCTTATAAACTAATTTGTAGAAATGTATCTACAAACACAAATGAGCTGTCACACCTGACATTGGCCACTGTTGAACTGCAGTGCACTGCAAATAAAAAACATGGCAGTGGAAGATCTTTTCTCATCGGTATTCCAGAAATTGGAGAAATACTGCGGGTGTTTTGGATGTGCTGCTGTCCCCAGGTGTGTTTTGCAAATATTAAAAGAAGCAGAATTATTTTTCGAATGTCACTGTTTTGTATTTCAGGATTGCAAAGGAATGAAAGAAGCACTGTACCTCTTGATCGAGGAGGTTAATGTGTGCCTTTGCTCAGCTGTCGGATGTAATTGAAGGGAACAGCTTAAGAAAATGAGGTGGCAGGGATGAGGTCTTTAATTAGACCAAGATCACGGGTAGAAATGAATTAGAATGAGCACTCTCATTACCCACTGCAAAACTGGAGCAGCACAGCAGTGAACACTTCAACATACCTGAGACATTGTTACTGTGTAAATTAGGGTTTTAAAGAGGGAACTTATATGTTACCAGTAAAAATCTGTATGTTTTCACATCAGGTGGCGTATTTCCTCCAATAAACTCAGAGCTATCAATATTTCCGAATAAGGTTCTGCACGTTAAAAGCTTAATTTAGCTTTACTGAATGAAACACCATGGAACGCATACGCCCTCTAGTGGTGAGGTTTGAGGTCCGTGTCAAAGTATTTTGAAACGTTTTTGATTTTTCATTAACGTTTGTATTGATTTTGTAACAAAATTATAAACATTAATTTATAATTTTAAAAAAATCCCCGGACTGCCTTGTAAATAAGAGCTGTGATCTCAATTAGATTGGTCTGGTTCAGTATAAATAAATAAATAAATAAATAATATTAACGTAAGGAATATATATTAATTAATAACGTCATGGATATTTAAATATTTGACTCAGATGCGCATTCCCTGACTTACATATAAACACAAAGTAAAATCTGCCAATGTTATTGTTTCAGGCAGACTTTCTCCTAAATTTGAGCTGAACGCTGCCACCTTATTGGTGGATTGTTCGCCCTCCTGTGCCTGAGAAGTCAAGCGCAGGAGACAATTTACCGACCAAGCTCAAACTGGAAGAAAAAAACTTGCTGTACTTTAAAAAAACTCGCTCAGTAGTCAGTTTTTCTGCACGTGCTGGTGGTTCGACCACAACTATAAAGATTGATGCCTTACGAGGAGGAAAGCAATGCCATAAACTTCCGCTTTTAGACATTTCCCTCACCAAAGTTAAATAGGTGGGTTTATCTGTGTTTTATATCCTCGAATTTTTTGTAGCTAAACATGTTTTGCACAGTATTTAGTTACAACTTAGTTTGACGTAACGTTTTGATTGTGTGTCAAACATGTACACCAAGTCAGTGACTTTAAATTTTAAATTCTGTGTTGTTCCGAACACATTTCAAAGTAAAAATGTAGTAGTATAAACTGCTGAATTAATATAAAACTGAGTCTGAGCTTAATAAAGCACCTAATTTAATCTTGACAGATAAAACTTGTAAAGAGAAGGTGAACTAGAATAACACGACTTCTTGTTTTTCCGCACATTTTCCCGCCTTAATATTTTAATTAATGTGGTGAAGTGAGAGTCACTTATTTATTTATATTTAAATGTATTTATTTATAAACATAAACATGGGTGACTATTTTTTAAATTCATTGTTAAATAATAATGTTGCATTTGTAAAGGTTTGTTCAAATGTAATTTCATTGCCTGGCCAAAAGTGGTAAATACTCTGTTCATTATTGTTTTAATCTTAACCTTGATATTGCATTAACCTTACATCTTACAGACTGAACTCACTGAATTTGTTTTACCCTGAATTGCACACTTGTGGCGTTTAAAGTCACTTAATTTATCGAATTCTTGTTCTTTTTTTTGTGTTTAGTTTTTGTGTGCCACTATGAAATACATCCTGGTTACTGGTGGAGTTATATCTGGTATTGGTAAGGGTATAATTGCCAGCAGTGTCGGAACAATCCTTAAATCTCGTGGCCTTCATGTCACAGCCATCAAAATCGACCCCTATATCAATATTGATGCTGGAACCTTTTCACCTTATGAACACGGTGAGTAATTTACTGCAAACTGCAATGGGAATATTTCCTGGTATTGATCATCTGCTGCTTTGTTTAATTGCATCAGCCCTGCAGCCCTGCAATTTGGCTTTGAAGTGAATGTGCTTCAGGCATAGTTGTATTTTTATAATGGTAATGAAAGCACATCGAATGTACTGTTGAAACAATTCTATAAATGAACATGATGTCTTTTTATCAGGTGAGGTGTTTGTTCTTGATGATGGTGGGGAAGTGGATCTAGACTTGGGAAACTATGAGCGTTTTCTTGACATCTGCCTTATTAGAGACAACAATCTCACCACTGGAAAGATCTATCAGTCGGTTATCAACAAGGAGAGGAGAGGAGACTACCTTGGCAAGACCGTACAAGGTTTGAAACAGCTGTGTGTTTTGTTTAGTAATGTTTCTTTAGTGCTCAAGGGAAAACTAGACACAAAAAATATGGCCAACACTCAGAGGTGAGTTATTAAAAATCAAACGCGCATACAGTTTCATCAGAACATCGCTGATGATATGAGTAGTTCTAAAAGCAAACATTCAGCAGCTTTTTGAAAATGTCATTTGTAAATGCATACAAAATGGCATTACCACAGGCATGCTCGAGATTAAGGATTGTTTGCTTTGCTTTGCAAGTCTCTTATTTTGTATTTTCTTTTATTCTCTTCTTCAATATCTCTCAGTGGTACCCCACATTACAGATGCCATCCAGGAATGGGTAATGAAGCAGGCGAGGATATCAGTAGATGATGATGGCGTGGAGCCTCAAGTGTGTGTTATCGAGGTAAAGAGCTCTCAGCAAGCGCTTCATGTTGATATCCATGATTAATTTTGTCTCTGGAGTGAATAGTAACCCGCCCTGGTTTTGGCCAGTCAGAATGTCACATTAATACTCCTGCGGGTCATTCTTAAATGATTTGTGACCAAGACCTTTTCTTTTTTTGTGTGTTAGAGAAATTGAGGTTTTAGAAAAAGTTTGAATTCGAGCATACTGCCTGAAGTAATAACAGAATATCTGCAGCTTTCAGCAAATCACTCTTGTAAATGTGCATTTGACTGAAGCCAACGCATAAAATCATTTTCGAGAGGCTGAAACAAAATCAAAAAGGATAATGGATTTTTTGTGATCGAGGCTGTAAAATAATCCTGTTCTTTCAGACGGGCTGCTTCAAGCCAAGAAATAAAACAACCCATCAGTGTTTGACTCAGACTAAAAAAAGATAAATCTTTGTTTTATAAATCAGTTCTTTGTTTATCGGATCCACCATAAAGCTTATTTCATCTTTTAAAAAGCATTACTTCTTCATTAGCAGAGTTATTTTATTATCCTGCCTTCAGCACTTTTCTTCATAGAGGATACATCAAACCTGTTTGGACAGTATTATGGTCCAAATGCTCCTGACAACACAATGTTCTGTCTAAGACTGTCGGAGAATGTCGAACATAGAGAATCATCTACCTTTATGTTCGTGCATGCATATTTTGTGGTCTAAGCAGTTGTTTTGTGTCAACAGCTGGGAGGCACAGTGGGGGACATCGAGAGTATGCCTTTTATTGAAGCTTTCAGACAGTTCCAGTTCAAGGTGAAGAGGGAAAACTTCTGCAACATCCATGTCAGCCTAATACCACAGGTATGGTTCGCTAGTAAACATAGGCTTCGTGTAGTCTTCATCATGTACAACAAGAAAAGGGAAAACTGTAGCAGTTGTGCAAATTATGTTGAAGTTATTCAGTTCAGCCCGTCTGATAACTTGGAAAATTCATCATTCAGACAACTTTTTCGACCCTCATATTGTGTTCTTGATCAAGTAAAGTCGAACAAAAAAATATTACATAACAGATATACAACAAAACCTTTTCAACAAGTGTGTGTTTTTTTACACAATGTAATGTAAATACTTTTGCACTATTGAATATATGTTTGGTGTTTCAATTCAACAAAATGAAGAGCAAAAATATCTAAACTGACTTGCACTTTGCATTAAAACAATTTATTTGTTCTCAGCCCATCAGTACAGGAGATCAGAAAACCAAACCGACCCAGAACAGTGTCCGAGAGCTCAGAGGACTGGGTTTGACTCCAGATTTGGTGAGTTCTTTCACTTCTCTCCAGATGTAGGAGATCTGTGCCACAGGACAGTTCTTTTTGGTTGCAGCTTCTATAAACAGTCCTGTGTATCAGATGTGGCTTTATCAACAGTGTGACACACAAACGGTTTAGTTCTGTCCTTCTGTTGTGTAAGCCTGTCACAATAAATCAATTTATTGCATGATAAATGAAAATGAGGTTGATAATTTCCATTTGCCTTCTTGCTTATTTGCTTTGTGTCTTCCTCTCTTTCTACTAAAGAGACTGGATGATGAAAGACTTCACTTAGGTGAAGTGGTCTTGCCTTATCCTTAGCCTTCTCGTTTCCTTAGCATTAGAAAGGAGAGAACTCTTGTGTCAGGTATTTGTGAGGCGCATGGTCTCGTACCTCCAAGGTTTCCCCCATTGTATTATAAGGCTGGCGACCTGCCAGTCTTTACATGCTCTCCCGTAAGGCTAAGCTTTGTTTGTTTATTTACAGCCAGTGCGGAGATTGCGCCAAAAGAAGTGACTAAGACGTAGCATTAGCAACTTTGCGTTCTGCTCCATTACCCAGAGACTTGCCCCAAGCTGAAGGGGGTCCCCAAGGGACAATACTGAAATAGCCAAATGCAGCAACCATTGAAACACTGAGTATGTTAAAATGACTGGCGTTCTCGCGCTCTGCGTTTAAATAAAAGCGGCCCTGTGACTGCAGCAACACACGTTAGCGGCTTCATTTGACCCGTTTAATGAACTTTAGCACAGGATGTATGCTATTGTTAGTCTGGTGAGTGATCGTATTTTATAATAAATTAATATTATAAATCTAAAAGCTGCCACAAATATATTATTAAACTATTTAATGGTAGGTAATGGTACTACCACAGCAACCCAATGACCATAATGAACTTCTTAACCTGTGCGGGCTGATATCTCGCATTTGTTGTAAAAAAAAAAAAAAGTACCAACTAAAAGCGACAATACAACAAATTTGCATCTGCACCTAAAATATAGTTTATTTATTTTGGATATTTACAATGTCTTCCAGCTCCAGTGTTAATGTTCTTTAGAAGTTAAAGTTTACTGAGAGGATGTACTTGAATTATTACGTTTTTTTCATTATCTTAGTTTAAGATAACAATATATTATCACAATAATTTCTGAGACAGTTTATCATCCAGCAAAATTTGTCATTGTGACAGGCCTACAATTGTGTTTTAAAGTTTGTGGTAAAGATATACTATAGATTTCCTCTTTTCTTTTTCTCTTCGGTCTTCTCTAACTTTCACTTCCATCCTCACATCCTTTGCCTCACTATCTTACGTTACAGATTTTTGCTTTCTGCTCTTGTCACACCCTCCTTCCTTTTGTTATGATCAACTGATGCCGTTCCTAAAAAAAAATGCTGTCCTTCACACCTCTTTTTTTCAAAGACTATCTTTAGTTTTTTTCCCACGTTTTTTGTTTTAGTCCTTTTCTTTAGTCTGGTTGAACATGTGGGGCTAATGTGAACTATTAATTTTTAATTAATTTGCTCTTTTTAGATTTACAGCTCATTCGTGTTTGCGCCCTTTTAATTATAGCTCCCTTGAATAATTTAATCCACTCAATTTAAGCAATAAATTTGTTTAAAAGTACACTTTAATTGCTGTTTCCTCCAATCTGATAAGATGCCCATGATGATAGTCAGCCTCTCATTTCAAATTCTTAATTGCCAGAAATAATTTAATCCACTTTCAGAATTGATTAAAAAGACAATAATATTCAGAACATTTCCCTATTAGTGAAGGAGGTATGGAGTGAAAATAGTCTCAAAAAGATTTGTGTGTGTGTAAAATGAT
>JAVKLF010000042.1:5792393-5804591 GCA_034783495.1 Millerichthys robustus
GATCATAAACGCATGCATGAAACGTCAGGCGCATTTCTTCAAAAAATGCTAGAGCTCTGTTTTCTCGTTTTAGTTTTCTCTTTTTGTTTTTGTCTTGATGAGTTGGCTCAGGATTATGCTGCTTGTTAAAGGGTCACCGCTAATCCTGGGTTTTAAATGGGCTTACAAGTTCAAATCCAATTCAGCGGCCTTGTCATGGCACTAACACTGTTTGTCCTCCACATGATCGCATGAAGAGCTTTTGTCATTAGCTGTCGTCGGGTTAGTGCTGTCTCTTAAAACATTAACTAATAATGATCAGTGTTAATAACACGTTTTAAATTGAAATTACAACAAATTATTAATAGGAAGTGATACAATGTTAATATTTCTGGTTGATGTTTTATGTATGTGTCGGAGTGACGTGAGGCAGAAAGTGGGCTGTTTTGACAGACAGCCGCCGTGAGCGCTTTGGCCCTGACAAATGACAGAAGGACAGAGGCAGAAACTGCATAGAGCCTTTCGAGCCAGTGGATTTGCATACAAAATGCTGCTTTGGCCAGACCTGGCCTTTATGGGAAATCCTCTTAATTCAGATCCATTCAAACTGAAATGGACTTTCTTGGCAGTAACTACGACTCCCAAGAGCCAAATCATTTGCATGGTGTAATGTTTTTTTTGTATTTTTCTTTGTTCTTTCCTTTTTTTAAATATATTTTGTACATCCTCCTCCACATTCATTTGTTTTCCAATCCTTGTGTTTGGCTTATTATTTGTTTCCTCCCATGTTGGGCTCTATCTCATAATAGTATTGCTATTTCTGTGTCAACAATTCATCCCGCTCCCCTGCCATCTCATTACGCATTGTGTTAACAGTGTGTTGCCGCAACATCATTCTTTGCGGATGATTCTGTTATCTGGGTTATTGACTTGTGTCGATGCATGCTCATTCATTGGGATTACTGCTCAGGTAAATAGACTTCATTTAAGACTTGTGGGACGGTTCTCACGAGAGCCCACACACCAGAAGATATGTTTTTGTTTCTTTGTCCACCCACCAGTCTTCTTTTTTCTCTCGCTATCTTGTTCTTATTCACTATTCCCCATCGTCTCTCCCTCCACAGAACACCAAATATATATACTTTTTGCTCCCTTACTGCTTGTTTATCTCATCTGTTGCCACACAGTTGGCGCCTGATCTCCTTGTGTCTCCTTTCCTTTGTCAACAACTCTCACATGCTCTCCATCACTTCGATTTATATTCTTGCAGGGCTGCAAACAATCTGACCCAAAATGTCCCCCTTTTTTCCACTCTTGTCCATTCCTCACAGGGTGGTGACTGGATCTTGCCTTCTTCTACGCTGAAACTGAAGAAGGTGAGTGCGGAGGATGAAGGACAGTACACTTGCATGGTTGAGCATCCTTCGGTGGAGTCCCTTAACAAGAAGCGCACCATCCGTGTAACCCTTCTGCCCGGTAAGACAAGCCTTCACCTTGTTAAGGCTCATTGTCCTTTGTACAAAGTGTGGAGAGGTTGTAGACCTCTTCCTCTTTCAGAAAAATTGTCAGCTCTTTCCTCATAACCGTGGGGGAATTCACTTGAACAACAACAAAAAGTCCCTCTAATCTATTTGCTCTTCTATCAACCACTCAAATGTCACAATAAAGGTCAGGTATGCCAAAAGCCTTTTACATCACGAGGTAAAAGTTATCAGTTTCAGGTGTGCAACCTTTAATACCTACAATGTATGCAACATAGACGTAAGTTAGGAACTGATATCGAAGAATGGAAAAAGGATGTGATTCTTCAAGAAAGAGAAGGAAAGACATTTATTCAAATGCATCAGATAAAATATGACGAGAAATGAAACAGCATTTAAAATGTCAAACGTAAGGCGATCGTACCGAAGAACAGAATGCACATTAAATATCACAATAAGTGGTAGAAATGCAGTGACTCCAAAGGATTAGATAAAAATTAATTGGATTTAAAGCAAGCAATGGCTGTACTCGACCTTGATGTTTTCTTCAGTTCTCAAGTCAAACATTAGTGTGCTTCAGGCATTTTTTTTTTTATTTGTATCGCTCTTCCCTTCAGTCCCTACTGATCTAAAAACACTTGAGATTACCAGAACACACATTACATCATAATATTTCACAGTAGTACACGATAAAATGGAAGAGTGAGTGTGTGCCGTTTCGTAGAGCTATGTCTACGAAGTGACACTTTGTCTATGTCTAAAACTGAGGCTGTTCAAAGAGCTTTCTGCAACAGGTAAAATATCTATTGTTCATACATTTCCATCGGGCCCCACCTTTAAAGATCAGAACTATTGTCTTTAAATCAGACAAATATTTTCATTTCAGCAATACCAAATCCAATTACAGCACTTCATCAGTTTGCATCATCTTTATAACTGGCCTGAGAGATATCTGCTGATTTACAGCTGATTATAAACACACTCTTCCAGTTCACTTCATATGCTCTGTGACTTCCACAACTGAAATTATGTAACCCCCCCAGGATATAGTAGTGCATTATGATTTGGATTTCCCATTACTGCAGCGTTGACTTATTGGTCAGTATGCTCATCTGTGTCTTCGGCATCTTCTCCTATATGAAGTAATGATTAATATTATGTCTAGATGTTGGAATAGTATTTGCTCCTCTATGGTGTTATAATAAGAAAACACCCCACATCTCTGCCGTTCCTTTGAAGTTGCACCACATTTGCTGCACAAACCTTAAGCAAACATTTCTTTTGTGAGTCTTTATGGCTCCAGAGGCCCAGAAATCCCCTTAACGTGTGCAGAAGGGACAAACCATTTCTTTTCTTTAAATACTTGTGATTTTAACGTTTTCATGTTTGCTTTGACCACAATTCCAAAGACCAGTTTCATAAAATCCCTTTTTCCAACATTACGCATAAATTAGAAACACATGCACATGAAAGGGATAATCACCCAGCTTTTTGTTTTAAATTCATACACGCAGACTTCTTGCAGGTCATTGCTTGCACAGAGCTATGACTTTTCTGAACACCAAAAACTTTTTCTTTTACAAACAAGCATAAGGTTGCCCATAGACACTTTGCCTAGAGGCATTTTTGCTGTGCTGATTTTGGATTCTGTGTAAGACGTGTTTCCCTTCATGTCTGTCCCACAGAGGACGCTGCCTGGTATGAGACTACAAACGGGCGTCTCTGGTTGACGACCTCGGCCGCTGCAGTGTCTCTCCTCGTGTTCATCCTCTCTCTGACTGTGTTCCTGTGTCGAAGGGCCAAGCGGATCAAGACCAGCAAGGGGCCCATGTAAGAACTGTTTGAGTGTTTGTGTCTGGTCACTTTTCTTACCTGTGCTTGTTTTTATTTTAGGAACAAGAGATCTGTTTAACTTCCTCATTATTCTGATCTGATTAGCTTGTTTGAGGCAGAGCTAGATTCTAAGAGCCAGACATGAAGGTGATTTGTCCAGTTGCTGTCTCTTTACTAAAAGTCTTTCGTTTCCTCTTTATAAGCACTCATACCGGTTCGCCACTTTAAAATCACTTTGTTTAATAGCATCTTAAATCAGGTATAAAAACCTGATGGATAACATGTCTTTGAAAGCAGGTGAACGCGTGTGTTTGTTTATCCACATTCACCTTCTTATTTTCTCTAACTCACTTCCTCAATCTCCTCCAGCAGTTTGGACTTTATAGGACTGATTTAGCCATTATTAGGATATGTTATTCTGCCTTGAGTGATAAAATCAAGGCTATTTCACTCGCATTAAAATAGCCTCCCCGAGTGCAAACTTTTTGGTGAAAATCCATTCATCTGTACAAGGAAGTGGCTGTGTCTGAAAAAGTATTTTTCAGACTGAATATTAAAACTATCTCGGCAGATCAGACTTGCTTGACCTCATCCTTGATTTTTTTTTTATACTCTTGCTCCCATTTCCTGTACACGAAAAACAGCCTTTTAACAGCAAGTACAATTATTTGAATAGTGTGTGTTAAAACAGTAATGGCACTGGTAAGAAAGCTAATGGAAATCTTAATTATCCCCTTAGCTAACAGCATAATCATGCACACCATGACCTCATGCAGCTACATATACTGTATACCCATTAAGTTATTTTTCATGTGAACTGATTACACACTTTCTCAAGGTCTTAGTTAAGAGTTTAAAAATGGTGTGGATTTGTGGTAGTGTGGAAAGAAATAGGATAATTGACTTTCATATCTCCTGCCAGGTGTGTCTCCAGTGCTCGGTTCTAGACTATAATTTCCTCTCATTTTTTGAGTGCCTACTGCAAGATCGATAAACTGATAATCATGTACCACTGTCTCCCTCCTTTCTTCCTCTCTCCAGCGATGACCGCTCTCAGAAAAAGCCCATCTACAAAACAAGTGTGGAGTCTCTTCCCTCCACCTGCACTGACAACCAGCCCCTGGTGTGACGGCATAGGCGGGTGGAAAGATGAGAGTTGTGGGGGGGAGGTTGGAGCGAGGGATGAGAAAGATGGAGTGATTGTCCAAAGAATGAGAGAGATACATGTGTCAAAAGGGAGGGAGGTAAAAAACATTGATTTTTAGAAGAGTGCGTGGAAAGCAAATCCAAATCAGGAACAAGCTGGGTGTATAAAATAATACTGAATGATTGCTTTATAGATGCAGAAGCAGCTTTGCTTGTAAGTGTAGGCTGCAGTTCCGGATTTTGAACAGGACGGTTTGGCAATTTTCCTTTCATTTACGCTGCAGCGTGGATAATGGGGAGCTACATTCTTAGCAAAACGATGATAAAGAATCTTGTGTATTTGTAGAAGCAGGAAAAATTTTCCACATAGTATCCTCTCCTTTGAGTTGCAAATGTAACAGCCTGCACTGTTTATTATAAAATCAACTATTTGGGTGATAAGATAAGGGTTTTATTGTGTTGATGATTTCTCTCTCTCAACTATACTTTTCTAAAAGCAGAACCAGCTCAAACTATTTGAAAAGGTTATTATTATTATCTCTGTACTGTGTCTGCACTCAAGCACTTTGCGCTCTGAAACTGTACTTTGAATTTCTTTGATATTAAATGGCTTCTAAAAATATATTGCGTACTCTTTTCCTGTGTGTCATTGATTTTGCCCCATTTTAGAGATACAAAAGTGGTTGGGTAGTATTGACAATTTGATGAACACGAGCGCTCGCTTGACCACACATCTTCTCGATTCCATGCCATCTTGGATTTGCATCAGTTTGTTTACTGACCTTCCCTTTCAGTCTGAGAGACCATACTCTGAGGGAATGGTCTTTACTTAATGTTCTGCAGTCCTGTCTTCTTTTTTTTCCTGTCTCCCAAGTGATACAAAACTCCTTTTTAGTCAGTTTGCATTCACACATTTGGACTAACGCTTTAAGAAGAACCATAAACTCTGGTAATTTGACCATTTATTACAGGAGCAGGAAGGTTAGCTGCTGCTGCTTGTTCTTTTATTCAACTAAATTTAGTCATCTCCAACTCTCTCATTTTGAATCCAAAAAATAATCATCATATACAACAACTTCATCGTTTTAATTTTCTCCTCTGTTGCTTTGTACCCTTAACTCTGTGCTGCACCACCATTGCTTATTACCAGAACCGTGCTCATAATGCTGAGAATTTCATTATGCCTGTCCATTGAAGTTATGTTGGATTTTATGTGGTTTTATTATCGGTGTGTGGTTGACCGTAGGCCGTTGTTAATAATGGACAAAGCGGCAGTTTAACAATGACACTCCATTAGCTGTTGCATGCGCCACAGAGCACAGCACGGATAATGTTATTAAACTGATTATTCAAGCTCTCTGGTACAACTGCAGCAGCCGTCCTTTGCTGAGAATTTTGAAGACGCTTTTTGTATTTCTTTTCCAACTTTTAAAAGAAATCCTGCTTATGACTAAAGCCAAGCCTAGAAATGGAAAATACTCAACACATGCTCAGCACATGCTCAGCACTCAGGTTGTTAAATAAGGAATTAAAATGAGTTTTTGGTATGTTGAGGGATTTACTTAAACCTGTCATTAGGTGTGTGGTGCCTCAAAAAGGGCTTGGTGGAGTCAGGGAGTGGGGCTAAATTTAATGTTGTGTTCAGTTTAAAGCCTACATAGAATATGAATTTTATATAATTACCATTAATATATGTGAAATTATTTGGCAACATGTCTTGTAGGTGGCTCAGTTGGTAGAGCTGTTGCATCTCAGCAAGAAGGTCGCCGGATTGAATCCTGTCCGGGGACATTTCTGGGTAGAGTTTGCATGTTCTCTCTGTGTTTGCGTGGGTTTTCTCCGGGTACTCCGGTTTCCTCCCACAGTCCAAAAACATGACTCTTAGGCTGATTGGAAACTCTAAATTGTCCCGAGGTGTGAGTGAGAGAGTGAATGGTTGTTTGTCTCTATGTGTCCCTGTGATGGACATGTGACCTGTCCAGGGTGTACCCCGCCCCTCGCACTGTGACCGTTGGATATGGGCACCAGTGACCCTCAAAGGAGGATGGATGTCTTGTGGATAGTTAACACTCCTAAAGCAGTCTCTTATGTTGCATGTGTTAAAGTTATAACACGAAGCTACTGAATTAAACCTACCCAGGGTTGACTCAGTACAAATTTACAAATTGCAAATTAGGTTGTTTTCATCCCAGCAGTTCTTAGCGTGTACATTGAACTTTAAGAAAAGTCGAGCTTTTTCCATATATATAAAAAGTTGTAAAGTTGTGCTTTCAGAATCCCTCTCTGCATGCTAAACGTCTGTTGGTACAATCTTTTTTTGGCCTTTGAGTCAGTCATGTGTGAAATACTGAGTGCTCCTGGCTTCTCTTTGTTTCTGAGGCTTTACCTGGACGACTACAAACGACAATGTCATTTATCAGGGCTTTCGCTCAGAGGAGCTGACCCTGGGGGTGTGAGGCTCAGGTTTGGAGAGAGAAGAAGAGCAGTTTACAATAACATTTTGACCTCAGTGGTGCCTCACTGGTAAACCACAGGACAATGTCGTCGACTTGTACAAAGAATACAAAACAGCTCCAAATGTTGGGCTCGGTGCAGGCAAGACCCAGATGCTGTTCTGTAGCATTAAAGTCACAGTCACAGCAGAAGCCTTCATGTGGGAGTGAGCGATACCAAACATGACACTTCACTGACTGATGCATTGCAATGCCAGACATTTGTTACCGCATGTCTCTGCCTACTGCTGTTCTCGTCATGGTCACTTGGTTTTGCATGTGCGTCCTGCATATGCTGTGTCAAACGGCTGAAAATGAAGGAGTGGAGTTTGGCAGAGAGGCAGGTGTTTTCCCCTCATTACTTCTTGAAAATGCCCCATCTGGTGCCGGGGAGCTGCTGCCATCGACTCCCTGCCAACCTGGGAACAAACACACACGCTGACAGGGAAAAATGGCATGGGTTGGGAATTGGGAAACGATCGGGGCAGATATTATCTGAGCCAAAACAACTAGGTTGTAACATGTGTCAAGAGATAAGATCACTGAGTGCGGGAGAGTGTAAATCAGAGTTTTAACCTGTCTCACCGATCCATCTCAGGAAAGATCTGAGAGTTTTACAGCAACTTTATGAAAGTCTAAGTTAGCTATATTAATATTAATACCAGCATATTACTTTGATGCTTTACTGCCTGGTGGAAACTTTTTGACTGCTTGAACGGAAAAAAAAATGCCTGTAGGACTTGAGACAGATGAGATGCCAAAGCAGATTTGAAACCCATGACATGCAGTTCAAACTATCACCTGAAGAGGGCGGCAAAGATACAGTTGGGAAAAAATTCTGAATTGAGCCTCAAAGGCTACAAGTCCACGGTTAAACTGTCTGAATAAGGGAGGGGAAAATAAGAGATGTGGAAAGAGAAACAATTTTCATAATGGAGACACGCTCTCCAACTGGAAAACACAATTATGGACAAAGCGTGGCATGAGGACAAACTTAAATAGTCCGTTTAGCAGGACTTAATAAGCTCTGACTGCAGATAAACACAAATAATAATAATAATAAACAGGATTGTCCCTTAGGATTTTGTGCCAGATCATTACAGTCTTTGGGATCTAACCAAATAAACTAAAACCATTCAAGACAGGTATCATTTAAACTTTTTGAACAAAACCCATGATCTTTGTGTACTGAGCTCATTCACAAACTGTTTGCACAGTTTCTTTTGTTTCTGAGCACAACATAAAAAAAATAAAACCATCAAATAGAAAGTGTTTTCAGTTTTCATCCTAATGAAGATGTATGAAAGATGTAATTTATCAGCATATAGCTAATTAACCCCCCCCGCCCCCCAATGAATGCATATTGCCCACCAACTTCCATGATTCGGGTAAGCCACCACAACTCATGGGGTTGATGGCTCTCAGCTAACATCACACCAATGTTTGTGTCTATATCCATAAAATTGGCTACACAGTAAATACGGCTTTGTTAAATTACCACCATTGGTGTTGATTTTACACCAAACAGTTTGAAATGAACAATTGTTAGTGTTGATTTGACTCGGTTTGGTGTTAATTTAACCATTTAATCATATTTGTTCTAATCACCTCGACTTAGGTTGATTCCAAAAGCTATTTGTAGCCTAGATGTATACCCAATAACTGTTTTCTGAAAATGCAGTAAAAATCCAATCATTATTAGATATTTTGCTAACAGACAGTCAACGTGTTTAAAACAGATCTCACTCCAATCAGTAAGCACTTGGACTATGTGTTGGAAATGAGCTTTAGCTACCACACCAAATTAAAGCTCAATATCTGTTAAACTGACTTGAAGGCATAACTATTTTAATATTTGCCTTGTTCTCTTGGCTGCGGCGGCCATCTTGAAAGGTTCTATCTGTAAAAGTTCACCTGTTGTGACTACTTTCTGTGAGTTTCTTTCAAATCTGCAGAAAAGTTAGGCTATAGACAAATGAACACAAAGACACGTGCAAAATCATTATCACACTGCCTTAATAATAATATTAAAAAACAGACCTCTAAAGTCTTCATCAAACCGACTTAAGAGATCAGATAAGATAAGCTTTTTTTCTCCTCACAACTAATTGTCATTTCTATTTTGGACACCTCTACAACAATTAATTTGTATTTTTTTGTTGTTGTTTATTCTTGGGGGGGCTTATCAATCAGACTTGGAGCTAATTGCGTCCAATTAATTAAAGGGACCCCCCCACCCCACACACAAGTCCAGCCCCTCACTCCGGTCTACCTGCTCGTGCTGCCTGTCATTGGTCGGAAAGGCACGCGGACCCGCCCCGTTGGCGAGCTTTTTAAATATATTTACAATGTAAAACAACGAAGACAAACCGGCAGAGCCGTCATCAAGCCGAGCGCAAACACACGGAGAGAAAGTGCGCGCGTGTGAGAGGAAGCACTGTTCTGTTCTGCTGTGACGCTCTGAGCGCTCCACAAAACTCACACACACTCCTTCTTGCGCGTGCTCTCTCTCTCACACACACGCACACACACACACACACACACGCCTACTTAGGTGCACAGTCGCCGAAGGCTCCGTCGGGAGTGTGAACCTGCGGGTTCATGACACTGATTTCTCCGAGGAAGAGGAATACCCAGGAAGACGAGAAGAGAGGAATATCAACAATGGCTTTGGCGACCGTGTGGACCTACTGCGTCCCGCTCACCATCATCCTCACAGCCGCCTGCCTGGTGAACCCGGGTAAGACTTGGAATGACACGGTGAATGAGTGTGAGGTGAATGAGAAGGGAGCGATTTGTGTTTGTGGGGGCTCCGCGGGCAAGTTTTCCCCAAGTCCTCTGAGGAGAGGCTGATTGAATCCACTGTTCTGAGTTATTAAGGCACCAGGAAGGAGGAGGAAGAGCGCGCCCGGACAGAGAAGCACGTGCAGATATTCCTGTTAATGTTTCTCTGTTTAGAAAAAAAAAAAAAAGAATCAGTGCAGCAGATAGACTAATTAAAGCCGTCTGTGCAAGACTGTTTAATGACTCATCTTTTCTCTGAATGTTAAGCTGGAAAGACCCTGAAAATCACAGATCAAAACAAAAGTGAAAGCTGGGCTCGTGGTCACTTTGCTCCCCCCCCCTCCCCCGAGAACATTTTCTGAAGCAGTCTTCCCAGGCTCCGCTGACCCTGGTGCGTCACAGCAGCGTGTTTGGGCTCCGTGTTTCCCGGGACCTGCCGCGCTGAGGCATTTGTGTCTGACACACACAGAGAGTCTCCTGTGCACAGCCACGCTTTCCTGATTGAACACTGACAGCCACATGAAAGCACAACACACATTTCTGCAGTGGATCAGAGAGACCTGCAAAAAAAAAAGCAGCAGGGAAGTGTTTGTAGTCGCTGTTTATACTCTGCAGTAGGACTGAATAGACCTTTGAGATGTCTCCTTATCAGATACAATAACATTTAACAAGCTATTTCAAAGCCTTGTAATGACCCCTGCAGAGTCACTTTTACACCACCTCAGCTTATAGAAGCCATCACTGCTTCCTCCCAAGCACAATACAATTTGTGGTCATTTACTAACCCCCTGACAAGTGCACAGGCTGCAGAACAAGGATTTGGATCATCACGATTCAGAGCAACTTCAGCCTTTGCCATCTGCTTGTGAACTGAAATGTGAACTCATAATAAAGCCTGTTAAATTCTTCCTAAAGCACCAAGGGATCTCGGATGAGGATGATGCACAGATGTTGCCTCTCTGGCTTTTGTCTTTGTGCTGTGCTCGGTTTACACCGTCCCGGGGCTGTGAAAGAGTTAACTGTCAGGTCAAACACCAGCACAAGCAGACCTCCACATCTGTGCTGTTGTGATGATGTCTTTTGGTTTTACAGAGCGCTTTGCTGCTCCATTGCCATTTTCTTGCTTGGCACTGATAAGAACCTCACCATTGCTTGTATATTGATTTCCTCCCTAGAGAGTATTTTTGTGTGTGCGCCTATCTATTTGGACGCCCGCTCCGGGAACGAGGCTAGCTGATTTATATGCATGAGCTGTAGGTGTTAATATGTTGGTCTAAATGGAGTACTGTGTAAGAGGTTTGTGTGTTTGTCTGGGCATATCCGTGTGCGCTGCAGGTAAATGTGCTTGATGCTGCTGTGCGTGCTGCTTACAGTGCAGGGTTTTGGCTAAGCTGCAGGCACTCTCAGCTGGGGGTTGCTCACTGATCATTGTCATTAATCTAGACTCTGACAGGAGCCGAGGGAAACATGAGGCTGGGGGTTTCAGGGATGTTAAAGGCACAAGGTGCATAAATAGAAAAGGCAGAGAGAAGCAACTACACAGAGGCTTCTAAACAACATGCAGAGGTGTGCTTATCGAAGCGGTTTCTGATTAAGAAAATCCCACCCCTTATTTTGGTAATTAGTCTTTGCCGTTCTGGAATGAAGAAATTGGGGCAAGAAAACATCAGAAGTGCTGGGGTTGGAAGGTTGTTGTTGTTATGCTCGAATATTTATGAACTGATTATTTGCATGGTTGGATGGGTAAATAAGAGGGTTATCCTAAAACAGCTTGGCTGGAAGACTTGGCCATCCAATGAATCTGGAGCAGTCCAATGGACAGAGCTGAGCAGGAAAAGAGGAGGAAAGGAACAGTGAAAGAGGAAGAAGGACTTCACAGAGTGTATGACAGGCAGGCATGAGGGACACCTACACACACATACACACACAGAGACAAATACACATACAGAGTCAGCACTCAGTTCACGCACAGTTCCTGTGGAGGTGGCTGATCTACAGCAGCTGTTGGCCCAAACTTTTCGTAACAAATACTCTTAACTCCACCTCTGCTGGTTGCCCACCCATAAGCAGTACTCTCCATCACTTTCATTCTTACACCTCATCCTCATTCCTCTCTCAGGCCTCCATCTGCCTTATCCCTGTGTGTTTTAAATCTCCTCAATTTGTTTTTTTTTCTTTCTTTTTTATTTTTTTTGGAATGGGCGCAATAAGGGCCATTCGTTTGAACTTGTTCTCCAACATCCTGTTTGGACCTTGGCTTTGGCTCCGGAGGGTGAAAAATAGCAGCAGTTGGACGTACTTGTGGGAGGAGAGCTGAATACCAATTACAGTTGAGAAACGCTCGCAAGCATACACACACAGACACGCGCACACAATCTGAGAGGCCATGCATAAATCAATGTCGTTGTGACTCACAGAATAGAGGTTTGGCATGTAAACACAAACATCAAGCTAAATACTGTATACAACTAAACCCATGGACA
>JAVKLF010000042.1:5804691-5820109 GCA_034783495.1 Millerichthys robustus
ACACACACATAGGTGCAGAACAAATGGACGTGTTAGAGCCTCTTTTGAACGGAACAACATTGCTTTTCCAAGAATATGTCAGAGCCCAGTTGTGGTTTCTGGTGCTTGTCAGGCGCAGTTTGCAGAATACGTAAGTTGAGGTTGCCTTTATTTTATTTTTTTTTAACTTTCTTGCATGTCACACGAAGCTTGCTTTTTCAGCCCGTCTTTGTTGTTTAATGTGCTGAAAAAGCCCCGTAAGTAAAGGTTTGATCCTTTGATCCTAACCTTGCAGGATAATTCACCCCCAAAATGAAGTGAACTCATCAGCAATTTAATAAAAAAAAAAAGAGCGAGACCATACGCCCTTGCTCTCTGTCCTGCCATCTGCTGGTTCACGCTGTAAATTGGAGCACAGTGCAAAATCAGATTTCAGTCTTGCAGTGTTGTTGTTTATTTTCTTTCCCCTCTGATTCACTGTCTTTTGTAAGTCTAAATAATTGGACAACCTAAACTTGGCAGACTGTTCTGGCGTGCGCATCGACAGAAGAGAAGGAAGAATGAGCATTTTTTTTAAAGCTCTGCTGCCTGCTGCTGTTGTGCACAACCCTGTTTGATCAAATGATGCAGTCTTAAAGGGTCCTGACAGGGTGGCCCACTATCTCGGCTGAACAACTGCCTCAGCATAAGCTCCATAGAAAAATTGCGTTGCTTCTAGGGAAAGCCTTAGCTGAAAGAGTTACAGAGCTGATTCTGGGTTGTTTTTATTCTCCTTTGGGTTTTTATGAGTCCATTACTCAGAGGCAAAAGTCTTTAGGCTTCATGTTTCGTGCAGGTGATGTATTTTATAGTAATTATTTGCTAATCTGCCCTCCAGTCTGCGCTGCAATCCATAACTCCTTGTTTGGAACTTCTATTGTTTCTGTTGTCTCAATTACCTCCTCCAGCACTATTGTCTGGCTCAAAGAGAACTTTTTATTTTTACACCGAATTAAAAAGAAAAGGGGAATAAGACAAGAAAATGCATTTTGAGTCTCCTCTAAGAACAAAGATTTCACACATCCGTATTTTTACATCCTGTTTATTCTGTTTCAGTTTATGTTTTTGGCTACATGGCAAGGGTTCATGCAAACCTAAAACATGAAGCTCATTGATTGAAAGGGTCATGTAAAGACATCAATTGGTAATTGAATCCTTATATGTCATTTGACCATTTGTTTAATTGTCCATTAGTAAAACTTTGTGTCAGGTCTAATCAGGATGACGCTAATGTCGAAACACTCTTTATGGCTGCCACCTCATCTCCTTCCCATTACTATTCCCCAGACAGTGCTGCTTGTGATTATCATAATGGTGATCTATGTCGTCCTTATGTGTCGCTTTCTGAGAACAACTGGCATTTCACCAAATTCACTGTTGAAGTTTTTAAATGCTCCGTGGAATGCCAAGGACGTCTCCTCCATTTGCTGGCATCTGAAGCCTGCCAATCAATCCGTTGCTCTTAAGTTCACTTGATCTGATTGGCTTTGAGCAAAAGCAAGATGTCCCAGTGGGGTGCAGCTTTTCATACTGTGACCTGATGTCCCCTGAGCCAGCATCTTTTCTCTAGTGGCTGACCCCTATTGCTGTATGTTTGTATTTGTTGTGGGATTGTGAAACCAGCAAACAGCAATTGCTTTGGCAAAGCTTCTTAGCACGCACAAAGGCAGTTGTTGTGCATTTTTCTACAAGGTATATATGTGTCAGAGCTAATAAATGGTAAATTATGGTGTAATGAAAGGGAATTCTGAGTCTGAAAAAACATTAAAACACTGACACCATGAGGTATGCATTCCATCCTGTTAATAACAGTTTCTATGACTAAGAGTAAACGTTTATGCCTGCATTTTGGCTCTGGGCTTGTTTAACACCCTCTCTTGCTGCTGTGACACCTGTCTCCATGGTTCCTGCAGGGCGCAGCACTAACGTGGCTAGACAGTGGCCTCCGGTAACGCCAGTAACCAAGGTGATTATCCCCACTCAAGCAGTGCAACGGAGCCCTCACCAGCCGTGATTGGACTAGAGAGGCTGATTGAGCTGAAAAGGGCAAGTGCCTAAAATTGAAGAGCTGGAAGCTGTGTACTTTGCTAGTGCAAAGGCTAATGCGCATCCCATCTGGAAGACTTAATGTAGAGACAAGAGGAGGGAACGATGGCTGGTAATGAGACACTCGTTCAGGGGTAAGGAGGATCAGAGATGGACTTAAACTGTGGTGAAACTGTCAGACTGGGCACACAAACTGCCGACAAGACCCCATTTCTCTTTGCCCTTGGGAGGTCTGTGTGTCCAGAGGGGGCTGGCTGATGAAGAGTGACCAGGCTTAGCTGGGGCACTGAGGAACTGATGGGGTCACAGAGGGAGAGTGAAAGCATCACAGGGAGAGAGGGTGCTCCGGCTGGCTGCACACTGTATAAAAAAGCGAAGGGAAACGGCAAGGAGGGGAGGAAAAGCACCAGGGGCATGTGTCACAGACCAGTGGAGCAAAGGAGAAAGTTGGGCTGAGAGGAGTACAACAAACCAGAGAATGATTGCAGGATTTCAGCTTTAAAATAGAGGCGTTTGGGTGTGGGTAGGTGTGGGGGGGTAGGTGTGGGTGGTGGTGAAGAATGACCGATACATAAGGCCAAAAAAGGTGAGGAAACAAAGAAGAGTGACGTTAGGAAGGTAGGTCCATAGCTGGAAAAAAAAACGGGGTGCTGTGTCCGAAGAGGATGGAGGTTTGGAAGAGGAAGGAGTCACAAACGGAGAGCTGGATAGTGATCTTTAAAAATAAAGATGGAGAGGGAGAGCAAATTCTATGTAGGTGACCACACCCGAGGGACAAGTTGTCATGATCGATGAGGTCACAGAATGCCCATGCACTTTTACACCCACACACATACAAAAACAGCGACCCAGGCAAACGAGTGTAGAATGTTGTTCCCCTCAGACACTCGTGGCCAGTCCTCCCACTTTCAGCCAGGCTACGAGGAGAATTAAACACCCACACACACAGAGGGCTATTCATCTGTCTGCCATTTAGAATCCTTCTTCATATCATCACCATTAATAGGTTTGCTTTGATGAGATTGTCGGATGCTGGAAATTGCCAGTCAAAGCAGTGCACTATCTACTGGGAAATCAGATGGAGATTTTCTGAGCGCGGACACAACAATGCCAAAGAGGTCTCAGATGAGTTTTCTATCTTAGAAAACTCTTAAAATATCTCTCCCGTGAGTGGCAGATACTTTGCAGCTATTACTAAGTCTGGATGGATAAAATGGTTGTAACAGATACAAACTTCATCTGTGACATTTTCTTGGCTTTTTAACAGAAAAATTAGTTAGTGTTTTTCATTATCTAAAAACATCTGATAATGTTTTGTGATAAAGATAGTAAAACATGCATTTATTGGAGTAAATACATCTTTTAGATAACAGCGGCTGCTAGCAGATCAAATTTAGATTTTTGTCTCCATTTTGGAAAAAGGCCAAGTAATTGTTGACACAACTATCTAAAAAAATCTACTGCATTCCAGCTTTACTCCATTCATGCACTTCTTCACTCTCTGCACATGGGTTTGTTGCTTTTCTCATTACTTACTCTGGCAGACAAGAGCCCTACTATCAGGAGTATCAAGTGTTGATACATTTCATTAAGACACTGTAAACAACTGCCAATTAGAGGCAATTAATTGGAGGCACATGAAAACAATCTTCAAAAACATTGGACCCCCTCCTAAGTGCTTGCAGGTTGAGTGCATGAGAGAGATGAACTATGTAACAGTATAAAAAAGGAAAACCTGAGAAGGAAAAGGCCTGTGGTCATGCTTAATGTACTGGTGAGAGATTCACTGCAAAGATTTGCCGAGCTCTTTTGAGATTCATAAGGTCATCAAGTGATGATATGCTTTCAGCAGGGCTAAACAAAAGTGAGGCTATGAAGCCGCCTGCAGTGAGAGGAAAAGAAGCTCAGCCAAATTGGATTGGTGCTGCAATTGTTTCTGCACACATTGTTACAGTTGGCAAGAGCATTTAAAAAGTGGCCAAGCACCAATGACCTTGAGGAAAGCTTTAGCTGATTCTCTCCCAGGATTCATTTTCTCTTTGAGTAGCTGAAGGAGCATTCAAGTGCATGGCTGCTGATTCACCTTATGGCCGTTAACTGGTGCACTCCACTCACCTTCTATAAGCCATCACCAGCAGATTGAAGTGGTGCTTGTGTCACGTCCACAGATGTGTTCCTATCTCTGTGTCCATCTGTTTGGCGAATAATGTTATCGCTTACCACAGGAAGACCATGTTTGTCCTGTCTGGCCATTGCCTCAGAGGAGTGGAACAGTCAAACAATCTGTGATACTGACTGAGTTTGACAAAGACCTTGGGCACTGGGCGCAGTTGCAGAGAAACGGTGGTCCATGGCAACAGCCACCCGCTTGGCTATACTGGTGAAACGAGTTGTGCAGCAGCTTGGAGGGGCCAGTGGGGTTCTGTGGATGGCACCAAAGTCATTTTTAGCTCTCGTCAACTCTGTAGGCATAGACAGCAAGTGTTTTTTGTTTTTGCGATATAGATCCCACAGTCTGGAGAGCGACAGCGTAGACACAGCATGGCACTGTCGCCTCCTGACTGCGTATACAGGAACATAGTTTATTGCTAAAGAAACTAATAAAAGAAAGCTGTAGGGGAAATGTGCTTTCATTCTTGATTATTTTCTTTCTTCCCAAAGGCTATGATGGCTTCCATCTCTCTTCCTTTTATCAGAGCTGCTCTACCCGCTGTTTCAGTCAGCGAGATTTCCGTTTGCTGTACATCTGATGTAAAATGAATGACAACTTGACTGCACTGTTACTTTGTAAGATATTTTTTCCTATTAATAAAATTCACAACTTGTAATAAATATGCACCGCATGAGAAATAATATATTTTACTAAGTGTTAAAATGAAATGGCACAAAGTAAAATCTAATTATGATAATCGTTATCTAATAGGATACTGCACATATAAACATGAACTGCATGAATCTGAGATCATGTCAGGTCACTCTGAGGCAGAGAGTCTTTGATATATGTTGCTGGCGGTCTTAATTCAAAAAGATGAAGGCTCAACAATCTGAGAGATGAAGGGATGCTTGAGTCTGCAAAAATGAGCAGAAGGCAAAGTTAATTTCTCTACGCCAAGACTGAATCAAGTGAGAAAAGAGGAGAAGCATCCCGCATCTGGCTGCTGTTTTACTGTTTATCAGATACTCTGTGCAAAGCAATTTTTGACATTTTAGTTGATTACCCTATATCGAGATGATAGTAAAATGCTGAAATTCAATTATCTTCCTTATTTTTAAAGAGTCATTTATTATAGAAAAAAAATTATAGGTTGGAAATAGATTTCTTGTTTTGTTTTGTATATGCATGTGTCCAGAATGCTAAAGTAAGCATTTACTCTAAACATTGTGACATTAAAATTGTGGTAGTACTGACATCATACTTGCAGTTCAAACAATTTAAACTTTAAAAGTTTATTTATAAATGCAACTCATTGCTAATTTAAGTAAAATATGTATCATTTAATTTTGTATGGCTTTGTAGCGTTTCAATATAGTTATTTTCTGATAACACTGCTTGTATATGCAATTATAACTGGTGCTTGTTTACTATGGAGATGGATTTGAGTTGCGGCAAGTGAATCGATTTATGAGCTTATGGGAAAAATTAAAAACAAACATAAACCACTGGTAATTAAAAAGCAGGTTGAGCCTAAATGATGACTGTGAAAATGTATAAATCACTGGCTGCATTATAGAAATGTGCTTAAATCTGCAGCGTCACAGACAGACAGGTTGGCTAAGGAACTTGCACTCACACAAATTTGCAAATGCAGAAGTACTTAAAGTACACTGCATTACACTCAGGAGACTGTAAATACATTTAGAAACTTTCAAGCCTCTTTACTGCAGAATGTCTCAGGCTTTTTAAATGTCACACTCCCTCTCTGGTTTCTTGTTAGAAGCTTCCCTATAGATGTAATAGTCAAACTGGACACACCTAACCATTGTTTTCTAAACACGTGTTCACAAATGTACACCCGCTCTTTTCACTTTTACCTTTTGATCTCCAGCAAAACCTGCTTTTCACTCTTGATTGTTGCACTCCAGTTCTCCCTATTGCTGTTGTAAGTCTCGTTCACTATTTTTTTTTGTCTTGTGCCTTCTTCTCTGATTCCTCATTCCCAACTCTCCTGCTGCGTGAAGCCTGTTCAAGGGCCCCAGCAGTGACTTAGTGTCTTTTTGTTTAAGCTCATCGTGATCACACAAACGCTTTTTTTTTTATCCCTCCGACCTCTCCCTGTGTGGCTGCCTTTCTTCGACTCACCTTGTTGGAGCTTAAGTGTGAATACCCATGGCCATGCACGGCAGTTTTGAGCTCCAGGTGCTTGTGTCCACATGCATCTGCTCCAACTGTTCCTAATAGTTTGCAATGACAGTGAAGCTCAGTGATAGTTGGACAGACGTGTTTTTGTGACGTGTAAAAAGAATTTTCCATTGCCAAGGTATCTTGCTGATGGATATTTTGGCAGTCTCCCCGCCGTCTCCCTGCTGCTTGCATCCTATCCCTGCCTTCTTGTCCTTCTTCCTCCTACCTTTTTCACTGTCGCTGCAGGCTATAGAGACGGCAGAGCCAGGTGTGACTAGATAGAAAGCGAGATGAAGAGGGAGAAAAAGGAAAAACTGAGGGGGAGAATTGACGAGACCCAGGTGGCCAGTTGAACGCCTGTGTTTCAGTTTTTCCATTCTCATTTGCATAGACAAAATGGTTTTCTTCCTTCACCTGACTCTTTAGTTTTTCTCTTACTCTCCTTCCATTTACTCAGACTGCATCATTTTCATCCATCCATCCATTATCTTTTACCCACTTGTTTCTTTCAGGGTCACAGGGGTCACTGGTTCCCATATTCAGCAGTCACTGCGAGGGGCGGGGTACATCCAGGAGAGGTTGCAAGTCTATCTCAGGGCCGCCGCATTGTTTTATTTCAAATATTATTATTTTTGTTTCTCTTCCCCTTTTGTTATTATTGTCATTTATCAGAATTTCCACTTCCACTTCTCTCTTTGCTCGTAACTTTCTGTTCTCTAGTCAGTTGCCTTTTTCCAGTTTAAAAACATTTTTTGGAACCTCTGCCTCCAGGTTTACCTTCTCCCACCACCACTTTTGCTCTGGGCTAACTGAACTCTGCATTTTACCCTACACAGCAATATTCTGGTGGTTGAAACTTATTTTTAGCATGTGTGCCCTTCAGATACCTTTCAGTCCCCTCCCCATTTCCCATCCTGCCTTCTACTCTTCCCATTCCAATTTTTTTGCTAACCCATGCCATTCATTAATCTCTCCCAGCTCCTTTGAAGTTTCTAAAAGTCTACAAATAACTTTTAACTTCTAATATTCGTAGCAAAACAGATTGTACTTCTTAGAATTTGATTTTGTCATCCCTTGCCTAGCAACCTCTTTATAACTCTTGCAATATCCTTGCAATGCATCATAATTACTATTTGTTACTTCCGAAAGCAAAGGCGGACAATTATGTTTTTGTGTGTATTCATGTCCGTTACAAAAATATCTCACACAGCACTCGATGGACCTCAGAGAAACTCTCAGAAATGACTGCCTGTACATCTACAATGCATTAACACCTGGACTAGATTGACTTCAAGATGGCTGTCACAGCTAATAAATATTAGACACCAAAAGAGTGGCTATAACTCAGTCAATTTCACAAATACTGAGGGAAAAAAAAACTTGCATATGTTTTGGTAGCTAATGATGTACTCTGAGCTCTAAGGATTTTCAAAAGTAATTATTACACGAGAATGCACCTAAGCCCATTTATAAGGTTTGACTGAAATGTCTGGAACTTCATCCCTTCACAGCATTAAATAATTTCAGTCTAAAACTGGTGGAGCGTGATATATATTCCTTCAAGGAATGCTTGACTTTTAAGTTTTTTTTAATTGCTTAAGAAAGTTACCTGACTTCAGTGCACATCTAACCATCATTTATTGGAGAGATGAGCAAAGTTCTCACATGTACACTGTCACTGAGTACAGGGACCTGCAGTTTGCATACTTACAGTTCACGATATCTCCACACACGTCTGCATTAACTTCACCAACACGTAAACAGTGTCTCGCCCACAAACGCTCAGAAGAACGGGCATCAGCTTCCCTCAGAATTCCTGAATTGAGTGATGTAGCCTGTCAAACTCCCTGCTTTCTTGCATACACACACCCCCTCATAGATTCCTTCGATACACCCACCCTTCTGACAGTGCATATTTGGCATGGGGAAGGGAACTCAATTACGGCGAAGGTGAAAGAAGCAATAAACATGGCACAGATACAGTGAAGCGCGCTCAGCAGCAGCACAGTCAATCATAGGGCCAGGTAGGTAGCCGCTGCCGCTTTGCTCAGCCAGCTGTAAAGTGATGGAGATGGTCAGAGCTGGTGGATAGATGAAGGAGGAGTAAGAGAGGGGTTGGGGGCACAAAACACCGCCATCCAACTCTCCTGAAAATTATGTGGCTGTAACCAACTTACATGAACCTGCCACTGAGAGGACAGGAAGGTGGGACGGAAAGAGGGATGGAGGCAGTGGGAAATGATAACAAGCACATTCATTTTGTCCCTTATACACACACATACACACCCACACGTACACACACATCAAAGGTTAAGATCTCTGTATACACACACACACACACTTCTGACTATAGATTGCATTGTAGTTTAGCTACATGATTTGGGCAGCTCACCCAGAAAGAACAACATAATTACCACAAATCATCCAGTTTTTGCTCAGAATGCATTAATGTGTCTTTTTTCCTTTGTGTGGGTTGTGTGTAAAGCTGAAATAACAAACACCTCATTTGACATAGCATGAAAACATTTACTAACAACAGTTAGAAAAAAATATGTTTATCTAAGTTAGTTCCTAAAAATCTTTTTCTGTGTATACCTAAGAATTTACATGAATTTGACATATTTGGAGTTTCACATTATTTGTATTGCCTTTAATAAATCAACAAACCCCTGAACACAATATTAAAGATCACATATTTTTGTTGTGTATAAATTATGTATGATTCTGTAATTAGTATTTTTGCAGACAGATGTGGACAACAATTTAATTGCTGTAGGCATAGCAGTGATGAGAATAGTCATAGGGAGTTTTCATGCAGCTAATCATTCATCTTTTTTGATAAGCAGTTTAAACCGTGAACATAAATCTTTCATAACTGTGTAAATAACAGAGCTAGACTGCTTTTACCTGACTCATTCATCCTGTTGCTTCAATGGCTCACGCAACTTGTTTTTTTTGTATGTTTTGAAGCTCACTTGACTGTGTCTTTTCAGCCAAGTGAACTTGAAGTGGCGCTGGCTACAGCTGTTAAACAGTGAGCTAATTCATTCAGCTGGTCTTCATGCTTGCACTGAGACCGGTGCATCGCTCTTTAATTGGATCATTGGTTGCTATGATGCTGTCTGTCAAATTAATTTCAATTGCCTAAAGTTGTGTGTAGTGGGGTTGTCTGTGCACATTAATTTTCACAGACCATGCGGCAACCTGAGTAACATCAGATTAACATACAAATATTCCAGATCCGTAAATGACAATGATGTGTATAAAACGGCTAAGTTGAAGAAAAGTGTCCTTCGGAAAATGCAGAATTTGACCTCTTTTGTTTGTCATTGGCCCATTGAAAGAAACTGGTGCATGTTTGGAGGATACCACACGTCTTTCAGTAAGAGACTTCCTTATTCACTGCATCATTAATGCTTTTCATCATCATAGCTCTTACAGGCTATAAATTGCATTATTGATTGAGGGATTATAATTTTCATGCTCCAACTGATGAATGTTATACTGCTAATCATCACACTCAATTTAGTTTCTACATAAAAACAAAAAATGCTAGACTGCTTAATATTTATTTGGATAAAAAATACAATAAGCACCAAGAGGTGCTTATAATTATTCTCAGCAAACAGGCTTAAATCAGAGGAAACCGGACTTAAATCAATTATTGTTTGAAAACTTTTTCAACAAAGACACTTGGATAGGTGTCAAAACATTTTCAAACAAGAATTGATCCAAGTCCGGTTGCCTCCGATTTAAGCCTGTTTGCTGTTGCAATGACTCGGATAACTGAAAATTTGCACAGGCACATATGTATCTCTCCAAACACTAGATTTTGGTTGTAAGTCTAACTTACCTGGTCACAAGTGTGCTGGTATTTGTGGTATTTTGCAGCCTTAGGCATGTTCCCAAACTGTCAATGGATACTCTGCAGAAACTAGCCAGATTCTAAAATAAAATAAAGTGCAAGACAGATGCCAAATTCCATTCCATCTCAGCTATAACGTGCTCTATTTGGCTGAGGTGGTGTTTTTTTTTATATCCTATAGTGTCAAAGAATGTAGATGACCTCTTTAAATATTTAAATCCTGCGGGTATGGTAATTTGACTGCAATGTATTCCAGCTAAATATTCAAAATGTCCCTGTATGATCTGGTGAGAGGACAATCGATGATTTCATTCCCTTTATTTTGCATGCAAGGAGATTCAAGTCAACATATATATATATATATATTTATTTTGGATGCATGTATGTTACACGGATGTAGAAATGAGCTTATTTTCACAATAACAGCATTGCATATTGCTAAACTTTATAACCACAGTGGAGCTGGAGAGCGGAAACGACTGCCTACGGAGAATCTAATAGCTCCAGCTGCTCCCTCTCTCACCTCTGGTACCTTTCGATCCTATCTGTTTCCCTCTATATTTTATTTATTTCTGTTCCCTTCAGCACATCCGTATTTCTGCCTGCTTTCTCCTTCTCTGTCCAAGGTTCTCTCCGTCTTGTCCGCCTCTGAAATAACCACCAAGGCTCGCCTTTTGGCACCTCTTCCACTATTCTGTCTCCCCGCTCCGCTCCCCCTCTGTGCCTTTTTGTTTCTTCGCCTCTCTTTCTCTCCATCGTAATCTCTTTTGCACGGTCTTGGTATAAAATGCCAGTCTTTTTCACTTGGAACAAGTCCTCCCTCTTACTTTGCCCATTCTTTCAGAAGTTTTAGTTGGCAGAGAGTTGGAGGTTAGAGCCTAAACGATAGAAGAGAAGGTGTGAAAAAAAAGCTATATGTGTCTAATGAGTTTAGGCATACAGTCAAGGAGAAACCTGTCCTCTAAAGAACATCACAAATATGCAACCGCCAGCTTTATTAATCTTATTAATTGCTTGAGTAAAAGTTGAGGTTGTGACACACTTGTTAAAGCTTTGGGTTATTAATAAAAAGAGTTACAGAATGGAAGGGCCAGAATCAATAAGCAGCCTTAAAGGGAAATTAAATAAGGGTGGAAGGGGACAGGATGCATGGAAAAGCTTGGTGCAGCTGAGACATTATTAGTTTCTGCTGCCCTTTAATGAGGGTTATTTAATGGGCCAGAAAACTGGCACACAGCACAAACAGCAATGTGAATGCTGATTTGTCAGCTACAAGTTCAAACCAAAAGCTTTAAAAAGAAGAAACTTTTTAAAGGTGGACACAATGAAGATGAAACATGAAGGTTCTAGATAACTCAAAGAACTCGGCCAGAACTCGCTTGCTCCTAAGTCACATACATGCACTATCCTTTGGTTTTGTTGAATGTTTTTTTTTTTTCTCATTTTACCTCTCTATATGCTCTGAATCTTTCTTTATCGGCCTCGTCTTTTCCCATAGTGCCTTCTTTTATGGGAGAAGTATTCATTACAGGACAATAAAATCTTGATTGAAAAGAGTGAGCCATCTTTGCGGATGGCACGCAGAGAGAAGCAGACAGAGACATAGATGATGTGCAGCATTATACACTTTAATGGTTTCACTCAAAGGTAGCGCTGATTTTCCTTGCACTGCTGCTTACATCTCAAAGACATATCATGGCTCCGGTGATAGAACATTGTTTTTTACATCATTAGAGTTCAGGTAGGATTCAGCTGTGCTTTGCGGTTACACACGACAGATTTAGAGCTCTTCATAGGTTAGTATAAATGCAACACGGATTACAGAGACACTTTGGCAACGACATATTTACATTTAACAATTGTCTGGATCCACATACAGTATTTGACACTAGTTCAATTATATGATATGATATGTCTCCCCTGTGTAAACACAGCACAGTAGTGTAATAACTGGAGTATGATTCAGTGTAATAAAGACGTCTGAGAAGGTGAAATACAGAAATGTACAGGAAAAAGCCACCCTGGGTTATAAGTTTAAAGTTTGTTTTTATTTTGTCTCTCCTTTGATGACAATCCTTGTTACAATCATGTACAAACATTTAGCGTTTACAGTTTGTCATTTTTTATGAAATCATTGTCATAGTCATTTAACAATTGTCATCCTAATTTTTTCCACACTTTGATTCCCCAACTAGAGTTTGGCCATTTCTACACATTATGGTGAGCGTATATTGCACTTGCACAAGAAAATATGAAAGAAAATATAAAGTAGCTGTTTTTTGTTTTGCTTCTTGATGGCAAATTATTGAAATTGCCATTGGCCTTCTACACATTTGTGATGATTTTTAAAAGACTGTACCCAGGAGACATTTTTATTACGCCATCAGAAAAGCTCTATTACATTTTATTGGAGGCCAGTTTGCAAAATGACACAATAAAAACCTCAACACTTCACTACATGCACTGTCTAGTTATGAAGGACACATTGGTTGTGCAAAACGGCATTTACTCTGAAACACAGAGATTTGGTCCAAATGACTTCTCAGTAATTTTGGGCTCCAGCCTTTAGTGCTGTGAGGTTTTCTTTACTGTTCTAAAACACAGCTGATGAACAAACTTCATTAAGTGTAAATATCTTTCATTCACAATAACCCAACCTTAGACTTTGTATAATGAGAATGCCTGACCGCTTTACATGACGCTTTTGTGTGAATTTAGACCTTTTAGTCCAGTCAGTACCAATGGAAAGGCAAACATTTTGCTTTTCCACTGGATTTTGATTTAATACAAAAAGTTTGATTGCAAAACTTCTGCATGCATATTTTAGTTTACATTCACCATGCCATTGTAAACATCATGTTCTGTTCTTCTCTAAAGTTCTGTGCAATTCCGCCCCCTTCCCCCCCCCCAGCAAAAACAAATATGTTACTGCGTATTCACAGTTACTTAACAATGGTTGTCAACAACTTCCTGTTTGACCTTAACTGGGTCTAAACTTGCTCTGTCCTTATTCTGCCATTGGCATTATCATCTCACAGCTCAACAGCAGCTATTTTTGAGACTTTCCTAAATTAGATTCTTTCATTAGTCTGCCCATTTCTTGTGTGCTTCCTACTGTGGATATTTATCCATTTTATTCTTGTATTAAGGGGTTCACACAGTGATAAACTTTGGTAAACTTTGTGCATACATGAATAACATTCTCATTATGAAATCTGCTTGTCAATTTCCCCGTCTATAGGTTCATCCAGAGCTGCGTCGAAGATTGGTTAAGACCAACGGAGTGATGCGCTGGAAAGATTGAATCTCAAAAATAAAGTGTCGCCCAAAGGGCTGTGGGCCCACTTCCTCTGATGTGATGCTTATCTTTGCCATATTGCATTTTCGGAGTCAGCTCAGTACGCTAATGAAGATCTTTGCAAGCAGAGTATAATTAGATTGCTGTAACAACTCCTTCAAAGAAACATTTAAAAAAAAGTATTGAAAGCAAGGTTGTGCACAAATAATACATCCTAATTTCCTAATTATTATTTTAACTGAACATTTTGAAGTTGTTACCATTCACCCAAATAACTGAATGAAAGAAATGCAGTATAAAGGTTATTACAACTGATCTTTAAGTAAATCTTTGATCATAACAGCTTCACCAGCACCTAAACTGGTTAAGACTTTGTCAGTGCAGTACTCACACTCAAAAGATTGAATCAGCTCCTTTCTAAATTGTAACTTTTAGTGGGTTGTTATTTTGAAACCTTGTGTGTTGTATTTTTTTCCTTCACAAGCTTTGGAATTTTTCAAGCAGCTTCAAAATCCATCGATCTGTGCAAGAACTCGACATCACTAAACATCTCCTTTCACATGATTCCTTTGAGACACTTGTACAATTTTAATGCACAATTTTAGTTTTTAGTACAATCTAAAAGGCTGGTCAGGTTAAAAAAATGTGAAGAAATAGTTACATAAACCAAAGTTGTACCATACTTTAAATTAATATACATTATTTCTCATAGATTAAAAGTAAAACTTGAAAGGTCCAAGTCCTTTTAAAACCAGCCTCAAGATGCTAATCAGGAAACTGCAGATTTGCGCATTTTAATATAGGACTAATATATGTTTTACCTCTGAAATTGCTACTCGGTGGAAAAAAATCAGTTTGACTCCTGTAACGTGTGTAAACTGTTGAAAAAGTTCCAAGCAGCAGAGGATGATGAACCATCTTTTACTCCCAGTATGTAACAGAGGCGTTCTGTTTGCTGAGATAAGCCTGATGTCGTCATTATGGCATCATCAGGAGTAATTTTCTTAGACTTGACAAAGCTTCTCCTCAGCCACAGAAGACATCATGTAAGTGGTTCCGCGGGCTGAGTAGTACAACTGCACTGGGCCTCACGTTTAAAGTGTCCAAATGACACAAATTTGTCATTTTAAACAACAGAAAAAAACTCTCCGCTTTGCAAATGTTAGACTCCGTTTTATGTGATCATTAGTATAAGTTAAATAGTATTTGTGGAATGTGTCTGCTTATTTTATGAACATGGTTCATAAACACACAGACAATTAACATTTCTTGATTAAGCCATCATTAGTCAGTATGGATTAGCTCTTTGAAGATTCACCTCAGCTCCGTGGAAACCATCGTATTTGAAGCTCAAATGGATAAGTAATCTTAAAAAACCTTTTGATTTACCATCGGCTTTCTGTAGCAACCTGAAGCACTCGACACAAAAGGGAAAAGGGAAATGTTTTTTGCTATAAATCAGAAGAAAGATATTTTTGCCCGGGCATTGTTACTTTTGCTTTTTCATTTGAGCATATTAATGTGCTTCAAAAGAAGCAGGTGTGTGTGTGTGTGTGTGTGTGTGTGTGTGTGTGTGTGTGTAGAGTGGAATGATTATCTGTGTGTGCAAGGCCTGACTTATGTTTGTTGCTGTTACTGTTTTGAAAGAGTACAAAGAGCCCACAGTGGGAGTGAAAGCTCAGCCTCTAGTGCTATAGGCCTCCGATGGAGAGATTAGCAGAGAGAGCAGTGAAATAAAGAGTGTTAATTAAAAGGAGAGCGTGGGGGTGTGGGAAAATCAGGTGAGAGAGATAACATAAGAGTCTGAGAGAAAAATTATTTACCTGCCCACACACACACACCACACACA
>JAVKLF010000042.1:5888530-5910099 GCA_034783495.1 Millerichthys robustus
AAAAAACACACAAAGTTTGAAATATTCTGTTAAAACCTTCATGTCCATTTTACTCTGAGGCATTTACTCCAGATGCCCTGCTGGCATTCCTTTTTTTCTTGGCCCTGCTTCCATCTCCATGGTCCAGCAACACAGGACAAGAAGTCCCATCTGCACAGAACCGCCTTTCTTTCCCGACTGCAGTCCTTCCAGCAACTTTACTGCACATCTTTAGCTCAGTCTTGCCAACACCTAAAACTAGAAAGAAAACAAACCGAAAAAGACAATTTCTTCCTCCAAGGAAGTTTCACTTATTAAGTCATATTGAGTTTACCATCAAATTGTGAATTTTCTTTTATTAATAATGCATAAAGTACTTTTTTTTTTGCGAAATCATTAAAGTTGTACTACTTATATTTCTGCTAAGAAAGAAAGTCGGTCTTTAAAATGCTTGTCTGTTTTTTTGTGACGGGATCTACTTAAACCAACAATGACCCTTTTTTTTTAACACTCAAGCACGTAGTTTGTGAGCCTAAACTTGAAAATTGAAAGTAATGAGGTGAAACGAATAGAACAGCAAAAGGTCACGGTTCCCACCCAACTCTTTCCCCGGTCTCCTGGATAGAAGTCTTTGGTTTGATTCATGACTCCACCACGCCTGTGTCCTCTAAGCGCAGACTTTGTAGCTTCTTTATACCAACCTCATATTTAAATGGCTCATGAGTCATTTCCCTTGTGAGCCACCTGGATTCTTATATAGTCAGAATTATGAGATAATCCATCTTGTCAAGATTGAAGATGTGGGTTTGGAGCCAAATCACTGTTGTTCAGGCTAATGTGTGATTTATACAAGCAACTAAAGGCAGGTTTTTGATGTCAGTCAACAATGCTTTGTGCTTAAGTGATTTATGTAACTACTGCAACACTTGTTATACAAGACATGCAGAGGAGGTTTCTTCAGAAGCCTTTTCCTGCTGCTCTACTGCATTAGCTATAGAGCTTTATTTTGCAGATATATCAGCTGTTAGTTCTCCTTTATTCTAAAGATGGACATTTTGCTTTAGATAAACCGTAACAGAGAGATTGTTCATGTAATTACCTCACAAATATGTTATTTGACCGGTCCTGCTCTGATTCAAACTCTTTTAACATCATGACTTAATAACCAGGGGATTAGTAAGGTTAATATTTTCTTCGACCAAAGATTCTTCTGTTGACCTGTTCTCTGTTCTGCTACTAATAAGGCCAACTGACTAACGCTAGTCTAATATTATTTTTATCATTCTTTACGTTCAGTGAACATGACCTGTTAGAAGAACTGTTAGAATATATTTAGTCTCATTTATGCTTTTTAAGCTTCTTCCATTTTTGATTGTGTGTAAATCAGCTACAGGGCTTATAGTATTACATTTTTTGGTTTGTAAACGCTGGTTTAGAGTTGAATTAGTCTGTGCAAATTCCTCTAATTCCAAAGCAACTATTGTTCTTGAGGTCTTTTTAATTTCTCACACAGGAAAAGGTTTACAGGCAGTTCTCGCCTGTTATGGCTCATTGCGTCTGGAAGACAGATTTCCGTGGCTTTTGGTTGGTCAAACTCATAAATTGTGTCTGATAAACTTGTTTCTGCAAGGAGACCTTTTACCATTTAGTTTTACTGTGTAAAATGTGTTTCCATCTGTTTTCCTTTGCTAACTTGAAATACTTGTTTTCCCTGACTGTTGCTACATGCACATATACAGTATCTGTACCTGCTACACAAATATATTTTCTCTTTCAGCTCTTTTCCAAAATACAAACATAAACTTTTTGAACTGGTATTTTTCTGAAAATAGACTGCATACTCGCTCAAACAATTGCAAAGTTGCCAAGTTAAATAAAATGGAATAACACCGAACTTCTTCTATTCCTTTTTATCTCCCTTTCACAGAGTAATCTGTATTGTTCTTGTTTGTTTTTTTTCAAACTGCATCCATGTTTCAGATGTTCCATAGCACCATCCAAAAAACAGATTCTTCTTTTACTTTTAGAAGGTTTAAGATGGATTTTTCCATTGGACTATTTACAGTGAGATCAAGTGAATTTGCTCTTGAAAATGGGAGGAATGTGATAATGTTTTGTTTGGAGGGTCATTCAGGTAGTGTGAGAACTATGTCACACTGTTCTGTCTCATGCTTTGACAAGAGGCCTTCACCATTCTGCTCTATCAATACAGGGCAGATCCACTGGGGCACCGGGCTGAATACACGATCCATTTGGAGGAGAGCCTTTTCATGCACTGACTGTCTCTGGGGATTCTGAATTCTGTTTGTGTCACAGAGACATGTAGTATCTGTGTGTGTGTTTGTGGGTGTGTGTGTGTGCGCACGGGTCAACAAAAACTGATGACAGGCTGATGTAACAAGACCCAATGATGAGAATAAAAGCTAGCTTGGTCTGACAGACAAATTAATGGACAGAAGCCGTAGTGACTTACTGTGGCCCACTCGTGCTGTTGCTGTTAGACGGGTTTTTGATACCGAACACGTTAAACAATTGTTTCATTGTATATTTCTTTCCTTCCACCTCTTCCATCTCACTGTTGCTTTTACGACACCCGTAACACATTCAGTGTGCTCAGTTTGGATTAAAAATTGCTCATAATCAATACATATTTTATAATGCCATTTAAATGAATAAGAAATGTAATTAACAATTTGATTAAAAACTAAACAGTAAAAAGTATGAATTTTAGCTTCTTGGTTTTTTTTTAGTTTTTTTTTTAACTAGACCAAAAACAGTGATTGGATTATTAGTTCGGCTGCTGGTTACGGACTCAGGGGAACCATAAAAGCTACTGTGTGTGAAGTGACATTAAGATTGCAAAATGGAGTGGCAGAAAATGTTTCTGACAAAATGAAGAAAAAAAAAATAAGTGCAAACAGTCTCTTTGAAGTTTCCAAAAGAAAGGAACCATTGTGAGCCTTCAAAGGGTTGGCGTATATTTGTCCCTGCGGGTTCTCTGTGGGATGGTTTGGTCTTTTTGTGCTGCAGTCATGTCGGTGCAATAATGGCCGCTTTGACACTTCAGGTGAAATTAAAAAAAATATATATAAAAAGTTTACACCTGTGTGACAACTTGACCACCGGAGTAAGAAAAGATGACTACTGTATCATTGTGTAAAGTCTAAAACTCACAGACACCCTGATGCAGCAGCAGCAGCTCGTTTGCATTTTATCTTCATAGTTTATTACGTGAGCATTTTGTGAGCCACTTTCTTTTAGAAAGACCTTATTTACAATAGTCATAAACAAAACAACTTTTGGAAATAAGAAAGGAATTACATATTATTTATATTAGGTGTAAATTAAGCTTATGTTGATATATATTTGTATGTTAAAAACAAGTAACAAGACAGAAAAATTGGTTAAATACTTTTTCTTTTCCTCTCTTTCTCTCTTGCTGATCTGTAGACGGGACCACAGTGGAGATAAAACAAGGGACTTTATACTGAGTGTAAATATGGCCCAACACGTCTGCAGGTTTTTAGGTGCTCCTTTTTTTCTTTTTGGTTCCCTTATTAGCTGAGTTCTACTATCTCAGTCAGCTGAAGAGGCGGGGGAAAGAGGACCATTAACAAGTGCCAGGTTTTTAACTTTCATTTTCATTTTAATTAAGCATGAGAGCAGAGAAGGTAAGAAAGATGAAGACAAAAGCAGAAGAAAAAGTTGGAAATCCTTTTCAATTCACCGTGACCTCGGTGTTTCACAGAAGAGATGGGGGACGGGCGGCGATGGATGTGGTGGTGGCAGAAGTGACAGATGATGCTGCAGAGTGGGCCTACTGTAAATGGTAAACAATCCCAGCAGAGAGAGAGAGAGAGAGAGAGAGAAGTGAGGGAGGGCAGAAGGGGATAAGGGAAGGGATGGGGAGGAGAGAGGAGGAGGTGATAGTCAATTATACAGCAAACTGAGAATGTCAAAAATGCGTGGCTTCCTGAAAATGTACTGTGGTCGCCAACTCTCCATGTGAACACAAAGAAGCCCCTCGAGGTGACATTTAAACAGAGATTTGCGTTTATTCCTATCTCTTTGTTTCTTTTTTTACTTGTAATAAAACACAAGTCATTATTTTTGATCCCCCTCCACGTGATTATGCCCCGCCCACACCCACATAGTTCCACGAATCTATGGTTACACGCTCACAAACTTACAGTTGCCGCCTTCTGCGCTCTGCCTTTCTTTTGTCTCTCTGGTGAATAAACAATAACTCATCTTTGTGACAATGAAAGTTGACGTCCCACCCTTCCCGTGAGCATCTTATGATGAATTGCTCTCAACACAATGGAGGGGCATCGCACTCTCGGCCTGTCTCACCTCTCTATCCTCTGTACTGCTATTCTGCCTTTTCTCCTGTCCCTAACCCCTTTTCTCTGTGCCCATCTTCCTTCCTGGAGTCAAATTCAGATTGTGCTGGCTGCCTGATGAATCCATTGTTACTGAAGCTCTTCACAGAGAGAGGGAGCTAAATGCAAGCTGAATTAATGGGGGCTCAGGACCAAATGGCTTTCAAAAGGCTGCTCTTCTCATCGCTCATGTTCATCCCTCACTCTTCATTTTTTAAAGCTTTCTTACTCGTGCACTCATTTTTCCCCTCCTTCCTCTGTAGTTTAGCTAAATACATTTTCTACCTCTTCCTCTTCTGATGAAGATTCTCTCCATCTCTTAGCGTGAAGCCTTTCATCTCTTGTTGTTTGTGGTATTTTTATTTATCATGTAGCATATCTCTGCACCCCCCCCCACCCCACCCTCTCCTCATCTACCTCTTTGTTTTCCATTTCTCATTCTGTCATCACAAATTACCTCTCCTCTCAGTCTCCCTCTCAGCGCAGCACTCGCTCTCTTTCTGTTTGTAAGTTTTTCCCATTGGTTTCCATCTCCTAACCGCTTTGTTTTTTGGGGGGTTTTGTTTCCCCTCCTCTGCGTTTGCCCCACTGTTCTTCTTCCGTACTTCTATAAGCAGCAGGGAACCTACAGTCCTCCGGGGTGTATTTGGTGTCATAGTGAAGCTTGTCGCATCGCCGCAGGCAGCTTTTATCATCAGCTTTAAAAGAGCACATGCTCACATTCACACGTGTGCGTGACAATTGTAAGATGCTGACTTGAAGCAGGCAGGGGTTGATCCTTTAGGGACAATTTAGGCCTAAGGGCTGTGACATTATCAAAGTGCTCTTCACTCTCTGCAGTAAGCTCATGTATATGTGCACGTGTGTGTGTGTGTGTGTGTGTGTGTGCATGTATGGTGATCTGGCCACATACTCCACGCAGAGATCTTAACTTTTCAAAACTTTGCTTTATTCTGTTTGTGCACGCATGGCTGATTTCCCCAGTGAATTTATTGCTGGTTGCCACCAGCATCTACGTTGCATTTCATCTGTGAGGCTATAATTTTTTTGTGTGTGTGTCCCCGTTGTCCAATATTATATAGGAGCCATCATTTTGAATTGTGGTTTGAGTCCGCGCCGTGTGTGTGTGTGTGCGCGTGCGTGTGTGTGTCTCCAGTCAGGTACAATATCTAGCACCTCCACTTTCATGTCCTCTTGTTGAACTCTGCTCCAGTGTTCAACGCCATAACTGCCAGCCACAGGAACCATATCAATTGGGTTCTAAGAATATACACCATCATACTCAGACAAGGTTACGCTGCTTCACAATTTCCATGAAAAAAAAAGGTTCAAAGTAGAGTGTATACCTGATTTGCTTGTGATTTTTTTTTTTGCAATAACACGGAAGTAGGTTCCTATTTTTGCTGCCAACAACAAAAACTGTTTGCTAAAGCTAACATATTTTATTAGAATATCCATTTCTGTAATTGGACATAGCAAGGACTCTGTTAATCCTGATCTAAAGTACTAAACATTAAGTAATATATATTGCTCTAAAAGTTGTATTTATTTTGTTTAACTTAGAAAAAAAGAGAAATCATGAATAAAGGAGTGATGATGATGTTGTTGGAGTCACATTTTGAACCCATACTGACACCTGATCATATGCACGTATGAAATAATAAAAAAAAATAAAGGCCAGGCTGAAAAAGTAATATACCTGCAATGTTTGTAGGAGATAAAACACAGGACAAAAGGAAAGAAAGAGATCCAGATAGCGCAACAGATTACAAATACCCAGCAAGACACACGACACTCCGATAAGTATTAGCATGATTCATGGTGACATGAAGAGACGCAGGAGGAGGGGGGGCAGAGACGGAAAAGTGTTAGAGTCAAGGAGAGGTAGCACACTGGAGGTATAAGGTCAGAGGAAGATGGGAAAGAAGAGCAGAAGGAAAGACAGAAAGGGGTGTTGTTGAAGCAATGAGGCGAAAAAGCACAGCACACCAGGGAGAAATAGAAGTGATGGAAGGATCGCAGCTGAGGCACTCGTACAAATAGAGTGATAGAGAAAGGCAGAGGGGGGGATGAATGAGATGAAACGCGAGAGGTTTTTAGTGTTGCCTGTCACTAGAAATGATGGGATGACACTGTAACATAACAGCCATGTGTTTGATGGATTCTTGTAGCCAAGGCTTTTCACATTGATGCAACTACATAATTATTAGCATGAAGGTCCAAAGTGATTATGGGGCTCTTAAAACGAAAGAAGCTGCTGGCAGTTTAACACCAACCTCAGTCAGTGTACCTTTTTATGGTGGATTTAAAAAAAGGGTTCTCTAGTGAATTAAAGGTATTTGTGAGCATATATTGTGACTTTTAAATTATACCCATTTTGTGTTTTAGTAAAATAAATAAATAAAGGTTTTCTGTATTGTTCAGCCCCACTTGACTTTTTGATGCAGATTATTTCTGTCAATTTCTCTGAAATTACAAAGAAAACAAGTCTCTCAAAGTGCAAAGTCAAGAAGAGTGAAAGTTTACGAACAATAAATTTCTTACTTGTTGTAGATAACTGTGAACGACCTTAGTTTTGGGTGGTAAAGTTGAGTTTTGACTGAGTAGACAAGGTAATAGTCCCAGAATGGCCAAGTGGAACAATGAAAGATTTTTTGTTATAAATAGACAACTGACCAATTGTCCTAAATTGATCTGCTTTAGAGAAATAAATATTTTACATTTGGAGATTTGCTTTAGTGTCTTTTTAAGCATTGGAAATATTCTGCTCTTAATGTAAAAGGGGGTTTCTATAAAAATGTGTTAAAACTAAAATCTAGTAATAATCTTTACCCAACATCAGCAAGGATAAATTGGGGAAAAAAAATGGGATGCCCGTTTTGATTTTTGAATGGAATTTCATTTATCTGTGATTCAGATTTGTCTATTAGCATAGTAATAGAAAAACATGAAAAAAAACTTGAAGTTCATAGTTACTTCAAATATCAGTGCTGGATGAATGCAAAACAGGCTTTGGCTTTTAAATCATAAAGTGCCTACAGTACACGTAAAGGTAAAAGATCTGAGGAGAATAAAGTTAGAGGACTGATGTTAAAAAAAGTGGTAAAAAAATATAGATTTCAAAAATTAGCCAAACTAAGAAAAAAGAAGGTTTGCACTGACCCTATTGAAGCTCTATTGACCAAACCCACACCTTTTCTCTTGATCAGTTTGTCCCAGGGGAGCAGCTCACCTGATTGGCTGCCTTTCAGGGGCAGGCTGCTTTGGTCCAGAGGTGAACATGTTTTCTGATAGGCGGTTGCTAGGCAATGGATGTTAGTATGAGCAGCTGGGTGTGTAATAAAAAAAAAGGACCAGCTGCAAAGGGTGATTGTGTCTAACTCTGTGGGCGTGTGTAGGATTCTGTGCACGCGTGAGTGCGTCGTCTATCCTTCTTCCAAAATAACGTCATGATTGAACTGCTGGGTAGCACATGTATCAATTAAATGACGTGCGTCTCCGCGTGTGTTTGTGCATAAGTGCACGTGATAGCGTCCTGCAGGCAGAACTACGAAATAACTATCATTACCAAATCCTGGGCTGAAATTCGATTTTAAAAATAAAAGGAAATTAAAGGGGGCCTTCTGTCAGAACCATAGCAATCATAAAACACAGTAAGAGTCTCTGTAGATGAGTCCATGTGTGCTGGCAGATGATTACATACAGGATGCAAAGTACAGCCTGGCTTTTAGTCATCGGAGATTTTCTGAGGTCATCTAACCGAAGTGAAATTCTCTCATGTCTGAGATCTTTGCACACATGCATATAACTAAGACTCTGGGTGTGGAAGGCCCACATAGTGCCTTATTAGGTTTGTTTGTGTCTCCTGCTGCCTAATTTAGGCTCCTGCAGGGAGTGTTATTCTCCTCATTAGAATTATCAACAGGTGCATCGGGGGCCACAAAGAATAAAACAATGCCTAAAAGCAGCATCTCTGAAAGTGTTTGGAAGGTTAGCTGGGATGTCATCTGCTTCTAGGGGTATTTCCCCGAATCTTATCAAATCCTCCGCATTCTCCCTAGTGATGCTTTTGAATCAAATTTAATTAATATAAATTGTGATCATTTAACAAAAGAGAACATTGGCAGATAAAATTTCGACTGGTTAATTGTTGCGTGTTTGACGGATCCCTTTGCTTATACTTGACGGACTCTCTTTTGCACTGAAGTAAACAGAAGAATACGCACGCTCTTGTGTGCTGAATTCACCATGCATCGTGTTGTGAGAGGTGCTATCGGCTCATTAAATCAGTCTGAACAAGTATTTGCTTGTTAAGGCAAACAGTATCCAGAAGCCCGCTGCACAATGAATACGCAGAAAGAAAGCCCCGTACACAAACTGATGTTATTTCTTCACTCTCCTCGAGACGGATACAAGCGGATCCTCATTTTACTTCACTTGTCCTTGTCTGCGTCGGACTAAGTTTAGAATGACAGTTTTTGTACAACAAATAAAGATGGAAATGTTGGCCTTTTTTTCGTTTTGCATTGCTTTTCCTTTTCACCAATATCGATTGACAGTCTAGTTGAGAAACAATTAGCAGAGTGGAGAATCTATTTTAAGGTCTGCCAGTGTTTGGGTGTGAGTACAAACTTTGCGCTTTCTATTTATTAAATTGATTAAAACAGAAGATAAGACCACTTAATAATTACCACCCAGTTGTGGAAGTCTGAGGGGTACGTTTATCTGCGTGTATTTTGGACGTGTTCTTTTCTAGACAAGTGCAGACGAGCACTAAAGTCTAATATGTTGCCGAAAACACTTCTGATCAGTTGCAGCATAGGAATAAGCCAGACCTAGATAATAGTGAGAGCTGGAAGCTGTAAAAAGAAAAGAAAGAAGAAGAGGTGTAGAACATAAAAGACTCATGTGTCAGGGTTACTTGTGTGGAGGCAGCGTGGTGCTTTGGAACATGCCATGTTGTTTCTAAATACAATACAGATACATGTGGGCAGAGTGTGGAGTGTTGGTGAAGGAGGGAAATAGAAAAAGATGCATTTGAAATCTTGAGTGATCTCGTGTGGGCACAATAAACTCACTTTGAGCACACTAGAAAAAAATATCTGTTTTTTGTTTGCTGACAAAACAAAACATAAACAGAACAACAACAAAAAAAACATTAAAAAAGAGAGAACAATAAAGCCTGAAAATCAAATCAAATTAGCACCCCCTGCAAAGTTCATATTCCATGACTTGACTGGGCTTGTTCGGATCCAATCAATCATACTTTCTTTCTCTATCGCTAATCATTACTGTGGTCCATTCATCAGCCACAGCCTCTCCAACCACAACTGGTAGCTTCATCATGTGTCACAATTAGTGACATAGTAATTTGTCTGCATTGATCATCATTGGTCTGACACAACTATTTCACTGTGGAAAGTACTGCGAGAGTAGAAAGTGATAGAAAATACATTTTTAGAAAACAATAAAAAAAAAACCAGAATAATTGTATCAACAGAATCCCCACTGTCCGCTGAGCCCTTCAGTCAGTGTTGAAACGGTTGGCAATTTTAGTAAAATCAATTCTAACACAAATGTCAAACTGTCTTTTTACCGATTCAACGTCTGGCTCAAACAGGTCAACATCAGTTTTACCTTATCATGTAAAAAAAAAAAAAATAGAGCTGACCAAAATGTTTTACAGGTTGGTCAAAAACAAGCAGGGAAAGTCCATCACTGAAATAAATACAATAACATTAAAAAAACATTATTATAATAATAATTACATATAATTAAAAACACATTAAAATAAAAGAAATCACTTCAACATAAATGGCTCTAGAAACTCTAATTCTACTTGAATTAAAAGCCAATGTTTAAAAAAAGGAAGTTTTCAGGTGGAATTTCAATGACTATAACTCTGCAGTGCAAACATCAAGGGGCAGTTTGTTCCAGAATCTGAAAGCTGCCACTGCAAATGTTTATCCTCTCCGTACTTTATCTTAGACTTCAGCTGCACTGAGCATCTGGCTGGAAGATCTCAGCGCTCCCCTTTTTTTTTTTGGTTATAAAAGTTAAGAAAATCAGTTAAATAAATTGATGGCAAACCATGTAAAAATTTTAAAAGTAAGTAAAATTATCTTAAAATGAATATGACAATGAACAGGCAGCCAGTGTAAATCTGCTAAAACAGGATCGATGTGATCGTGCCTTATAGTTTTTGTTAAAAGAACTGCAGCTGCAAGGATTTCAGAGTTTTTAAAATGAATGGTTTTGAGATTTTGTTTCGGCAGTTTAACCTAACTGATGAAAACTTGTATTGACAACAGTGTTCTTAAATTTAAAGGTCCTCTGACATTGTTTACTGCATTAGTTAGACTGTATATATAGCAAACTGAAAAAAGGGGTCCCCTTTGTGTAGCTTAGCTACAGTTTGTTGTGAATTGATGTAAATGAAAGAGACGTTGTTATGATAAAAAATGGTACATCACATCATTTTTCCTGACTTCTAATATTTTCACATTTTGACCTTGCTGCGGTATGTTCAGATATTCTGTTTTCAACTATAATCATTCGGAATTAATTCATTAATGCTTAAAGGGTCATTTTACCCAATGATTGTGTACAAGTAGGCAAGATCTAAAGCCTCACATTTCTTGTCCAAAATCTAAGGTTCCAAAAATCCAACCTTCAGTGGCAGCACCTGCAACAAGATGTAGCTTCAGTCTAGTACAGTTAAAGTAGATAAAAATGTGATATCCATTTTTACATGCAGTCTTTGGTTAATTATCACAATTGTGATGAAATACTTGTTTTCTCAAATGACACTAATTTTCTTTCTTCAGGAGGCTGTTCAACTGGATTTCAACTTAGTCCATAGTACTTTTCTATTCTTATTGTCCACTCAAAGCACTTTTATACCACAAGTCACACCTAAGCACATTCTCACACACTGATGTGAAGATCAGGGGTGACCTCGAGTCTTGCCCAAGGACACTTTGGCATGTGGTGGGGGAAGCCAGGATCAAACCACCAACTCTGATTAACACATAACCGATCTAACTCACAGAAGTAGAGGGAGGAAAAAAGGGAAACTTCACGAGGTAAAATCAGAAGACCTGCTGTCAGAGTCACCTTGTAGGAGCAGCGAGTACCCCAGTGAGAGATGTTTGGTACAAGCTGGACTGAAGGGAAGAGAACACAGTTGAAGTAAAAGGTGATAGACTGACACAAGAGGTGGAGCACTTAAAGCACAGCTCTGTCAGACTGCCTCTTAGAGGGACAGCTGTCTTTGTTCGTGGCCACTTGGATAATGTTTCATGGACACATCAGAAACACACTCCCTCACATTTTGAGTTTTCGTTGATGCCCCAAGCTACTGTTGTCACATTTAGGTTGAGATCACTGTTTTAAAAAGAGAAACCCCTGAAAATAGAAGTGACAGGGAAAATGCTATTGGTGCCACCTAAAATTTAATTCAATAGCATGCTCAATCAACATCCACTGAGAAGAGCGATTATTCAATTTTTGGGGGGGAGTGGAAAGAAGAATTTAATTTCACACTATTGTGCAGGCAGTTTTGTTTACTTGCTACAGAAATAAGCCATCTTATAAATTCATGAACATCGTTTTAACTGTTGCATATTTTGTGAACGTTGACCGTAACTACTCAACATGAAATGATGATAGATCCAACACTAGATGGGTCCCAAGTCTAGATAAAAATTAGAATATGAGTGTCAAATTTCCTCTTGCCACACAGACATTTGTCAAAATGAAAATAATATTCACCCTTACATGATATTTTGAAGGATATAATCTTTGAAATCATTCCTCGTCTCTGTGGTGGTTCTCAAATAATTCTCTCTTCTTACTAAAGCAGTGCTGAAACAAAACCTGAATTGTAGTGATGGTGAATTGTACACATGGGGTGTGAGAGTGGTAATATTTGATCAGTTGGGTCTGTGGACAAGGAGATGAGCAGACAAAATCTGATCACCAGCGTTTTCATGTGGCCATATATTCTTCATAAACTGAAAACAGAAAACATTAAATAAGTAATTATTTACCTTTTGAACTTTACCCAGCTAGTTTTCTTCTTGTGAAAATCACCCAGTCAGCCAAACCCTGAAGATAATTTGTAACTGTCCAGAGGCTTTGCAAGAGAGTCCATGCATCGTTGTTTGTTATGTATCCTCTCTTTCTTCGTCGGTGTTCCAGATTTTTCCTAACGTATTTCTACTGAAAACAGTCATTATTACAGATAATTCCCTGGCTCATCTTTCAGCATCGATATTCTGTAAACATAACATACTTTGCCATTCTGTGTTGACTCTCGCAAGCTCTTCCCTGGCACAACTCAAGGTTATTGTGTACTCTACGCTTATTTTAATAAAAAATGGAGTCCGTACAAAGGTTGGGATTGTTTACTAGACTTACTCAGACTTTCGAACTATGTGCATGCTTTTAGTCGGTAAAAACTACACTCATTAATTATTTCTAATTTCTGGAACCAAAGTGATGAAGAACGTTTATCTTTGCCTCCGCTTGATTTAGGGCTAGCTAACAAAACAAAATAGAAAATCACACAACCTCAAAGGGAGTTCAGGGTGTTGGGGCCACAGTCATCTTTCAGGAGGGAACAGAGATTACTGGATTTGCCTCACGAGACAAAACTCCAGCTTCAACACAAAATAGAATACAGCCAGAATGCAGTTCAATGGGTTTTGAATTACAATTAGTCTAATTCGTAATCAAAATTGCTTAATTGCACTTAATTGACCTTAAGGGGGCAACTCAGCAGAGTTTCTGTTGACCTGGACCTGAATCTGTTGACCTTGCTTAAGTTTAACATGTAAAATAGCTTAAAATCTTTGAAAGAAGGGCACAGTATGATGTTAATTTACTCAGAGAAGGCAAAGAAATTCAAAGATGTGTTCAGTACTTCAGAGGTAATAATTCATTAACTTTAGGGTGGAAAAAAAGAGTGTCTTTACAGTCCTGGGGGAATAACTTATCTTTTACCTAAAATATTATGCACAACACTCATGCATGTTATGTGTGCAACATACACTCCCCATCACAGACGCAGACAGGCGTGAATAAGCTAATTAAACACACCTTTTCTGTCTTAGACACTGCTGCAAGTCCACAAAGCACCTTCAGTTTATAAATATAACTTTATTTTGCAAAGAAACAAATCAGAGATGAAACGAGGCCGGAGAAGAAGTTTGTGACAGAAAGAGAAGAAGAAAAGAGCTGGAAACATTTGAAGTGAGTGGCACTGAAATGCATGAGAAGGAAAGAATAGAAACTGGAAAGTGGGAGTGATAGGGAAGCAGTGGAGCAAATCAAAGTAAAATTAAGTACATTTACATATTTAGATGAGCGCTTCTAGTCACCCTGTCTAATTATTTCATCTCCATTTTTCATTTGCACGCCGTTTGATCCGAAGGCAGCAGGCCGTGAGGAAAGTTTCCCTCTCTCCCTCCTTGCCACGACTTTATCACACTCATCCTCACCCCTCTCTCGCTCCGTCTCTGACTCTCCACCTCTTGCGGTTGGCTTTTCGTTATCCGGGTCATTACCATATGCTTTTTGTCCATTTGCACTTGTTCTCCCTATCTCCTTCCCACCCCCTGCTCCTGCTGTCTCTCACTATGTTTTATGCATACAAGAATACTCGTGTCCAGAAATGTGTGTGTGTGTGTGTGTGTAAAAGTTCACAGCTAATGCCCTTTGTACCATTTATGTTTTATGCATTGTGTGACTTGGGCAAAGGCACGTATGTCAAAGTCCAGTGTGCACACTTGTGTGTGGGGTGGGCGGACAGGGACCTGGGGGGTGTCTAAGCACTCCAAAACCCAAAACTAAGCCCTTCAAATTAGCATGACATGTCAGGAGAAGCCAGTCCACATTAACTTTCTATCACTAATTTTCCTCATCACTTTCTTCCAGCCTTTCTTTGCAATTTACAAATTTGACTTTCTCCATGTGCATGCAATCTGTCTGTTACTCTTTCCTCCCCCATCTTTCCCCTCTTTTCACCTCTTGCTCCTCATGTGGTTTGGATCACCTTGCTTTTCTCATTTCTTCCTTCTTCTTAACACACACTCATTAGGTACGTTGTATGGATGTGAAAGTGTTTCTGTGGTTTAAAACCTTGATATATCATAGTTTGGCCCTCCTTGCTGGTAGTAGGCGATGTCTAAATGTATTTCCCTTCATGTGTTTTGCTGCAGTATTTGTTCCAGTGCCGCATGCATGTGTCAGGGTGAACGCAGGCATGTTTGCTGGCATAAAAGGTTGTTATGTGCCCTAGGTGTTAATTGGCCGAGGAGCTTCGTTAATATTCTCCTTGCGATCACGCTCGTCAGGAACAGAGCCCGACAAACTGATGAGTGTGTGATTTTCCTCCAGAGAGAGAAAGAGAAGGAGACAAAGGGGGAAAGACTAACGGGAGTGAGTCCAGTGCAGAGAGAGACTCTTTAAGGTCAGAGCGGGAGAAGATGGATGTGAGAAGAGGTTTGGAAAGAGGCAACAGAGGCAGAGAGGGCTTGCAGGGAGAGTGACATTTGTGCAAGAGAGAGTTGGGAAGGAAAACGACTGAGCGAAGAAGACAGAAGGAGATGTAGGTAGGGACAGAGCAATGTGATAAAAAGCCACAAAAGGTTCCATTGAGGTACTGGGTGAAAGGAAAGATTATATCATGCAAGGGTGAAATTACTCCATTGTTAGGCATTTGTGAATTGGCGTAATGGGGGGCAAGGCCGTTGGCAGGGCTCCCTCCAGTGAGGTGGCCCATAGCTGCTTGGTTCTAATCACCTACCTTATGCCACGACAGCAGCCTGCTTCCAGCTACACATACACACTGCAGTATACTTAGCATCCCCCTGCAGACCGCACAAAATGAACCATCATAAGCGACGGCCTTGGCAGGCCGATTTGGTCTTCAAAAGCTCATGACGTGTTGGTGGTTGAAAAGTAAAAGGCAAGAAAAGAGTTGCCTTGTGCATGTTCTGGTACAGTGACAACTATTTTTCAGCCAGACACACATCAGGAAACAATAGAAAACTGCAATCTGGCAACACGCAACTGTTAACACATGCACCTAGACGACATAGAAGAGAGACTGACACGTGCACAGTTGCAGAGAAAACAGTGAACAGAGAGTCATAGCCTGTCACTGGGAGGTGTGATGCCGCATGGATAATGAGTGTTACTCCCAGCAGGTAGCTGTGTAGCATGTGGCTCACAGCGCACACAGACACACTCGTTAGGCAGCTCCTACAGTAGGTTTTCAACTTGGCAGGTTACACTGTTTGCATTTATCTTACTGAATACGGGATGACTGAGTTTAGCATTCTGTTGCATCCCACTGGGGAGAACTTGCACAGAGATGCATAAAATATGCCTTGTAATGCGTTCTCTTACTTAAACTGTGGATCTGTTTTTTATCTGAGCAGGCATGGAAGCAGCCTGGAGCAGCAAGTGTCAGGTCTGTGTGTTAAAACCTTTCAGCCCTGATGGCCTATAAAGTCGAACACCTTATATCCAGCAGTTCTTTTTATCAGAGCAAATGAGGGGAAAAAAGCACAGCTACCTGGGTTCCTGCTGTACATTTCTTGAGTGCTAGTGTTACATGAATTATTTGCACTAGCAAGAGCTGTCACCTTCTCTGTATTGTATTTCTCACATGGAAAAAACAGTGCAGCAACTAGCCTTTCACAAGTGCATCTCAACTTTTTTGTCTTTTCAAGCCAAAGGTAGCTTTTATCGAACAAGTCTGTAGTGGCTTTCCAGACACTGCTGGTTTTAAGCACTTAGAATTTGGTTATTTAGAGTATTGTCTCCTATAAAACACAGTTCTATTTTTAGACGAAAGTATTTTCTGCTAGGTTTATTTTTACTGCCAGAGCCTTTTCTCTAGTTTTAAGAGTGTGATTTTTTTCTGTAAAAGCACAGTTGAAAGAAATTAGGTGTTTAAACATTGAAAAGCCCAAGACCTTATCATCGAAAACTGTTGTGTGTTTTAACTTAAGTGCACAACACTTAATGCATCGTCATTATATTCCATCTTGACCTTAGATGTTGACAGTACACAGTTCTACATATTCCTGAGCCCATTACATGCAGACTTGGTCCTGCAAGTACCGAGGTAGAACGGATGAAGCGGCATGCTTAAGTCCTTGACTGTCAAACAAGAACTGATGAAAACAAATAGACACAAACAATGTGAACATTTTCCATTTCCTATGCACAGGTTTACTAAAAAAAAAGACATTGATTGCATTGTTTTAAGACAAACCTGCCAATTCCAATTTTTTTAAATATACTCTCTGCTACCCATAACTGAAAATATCGATAAACATTTAGAAAAGATGAGTTGCAGCAGATGGATCAGAGACGCTGCACTTTGTAGACAGTCCCCAAACACTCATCCCACAGCTGTCTCTGCACAGAGACCAGTGGCATTTGTTCAGCTCATAAAATGGCAATATTTTTATGGAAATTAAGTTGTAGCTCATCTTCTGCCTTACTATGGATGGGGGAAAATAAGGAATAAGGGTTTTTAATAGTATTTACCGTGTTTTTTTTAAAAGCTCGCTGCACTTTTCACCAAGAACATTAGCGATATGACATTTCTGTTTATTGCAGCACTGTTTGTGTATAAGCTGGACTGACCCAAAACCAGATACATTTGAGCCTGATTAACTGGTCACCAGCCATCACCAGTTAACTGCATCACTGAAAAACAAGGCTCATTTCAGAGCAGTTTAAAAAGTCTCCTGTTGGTGTTTATGCCTTAAAATCTTTTTTTTACTCTCTCTCCTGCTAATGTCCGCTGTGGCACTGAAGGGTTTTAGTTACATTTCAGTAGGTTTTAACTGATATTATTGTTTTAAATAACTGCTGTTCAATTAAGAGAATTGAAGGCAGTGAATAGAACTTAAGTATAGCTTTTTTCCAATTTAGTTAGCTTTAGCTTCTGTCATATACACAGCATCATTCTTCATCGTCACTTTCGGCGTTCTGAAGTTCTGTTCTAAAATGTTTCTCTTTTTTTCTGTTTAATTACAGACGAATAAGTGCAGCATCGTAGAGACAATACTCTAAGATGAACTACAACTCTCCTAAACCAATTTATTTTTGCTCTTTTGTAAGAAATGTAATGGGCATTAGATGTAAGTTAAATGCATTGTGGAGAGAAATTAATAATCAGATTTCATAAATGACTTTTAGCTCTTTTCTTCTACACTATAACTAACACTAGTTAAAGAACAGTGCCAAGAATTGTTTAACTAAAGTAAGGGATTATTTTTTTTTTGTGCAAACCTACAAAAAATGTTAAAAAGTTGTAAATTAAGACTTTCCATGACTTTCGTTGTTCATGTGTGTTCATTCATCGGTGCAGTTTTTGAAAGGTAGTGATTTAGTCCCTAATATCTGTTTTGTATTCTTATTAGCCTGTCATGTGGAGAGCAATATTGATTCTTTTATGTGTTTGCCAGACTCCTCCGCTGTCAACAAGCTTTGAAAATAAAGGAAATCAAAACTTTGTAATCCTAAATTGTATGAAGTAAGAAAGTGGGGTGTCACTCGAAAGCTGTCCAAACGATTGGGTCATATTGATCCCTTTGCCCTGGAGCAGGAGGTGAGTCTGAGTTGTGCCTCCAGAAAATACATTCACTGACTCCGTCCACAGATTGGAAAGCTGTGGCTTTTCTAATTAGAGAGTTCGTAACTGAGTTGGATTAACTTGTGCATGGCTCTAGGCAAGCTAATAAACCCAAGTGAGCCAAACAAACATCAAATCAGAAAAGTGAGATGAGAAGGGGAGCAGAGAGGCCTGGAAAGACCAGCAGAGCATGGCAACCCTGATATGAATAGATCAAGACAAGAGTCAAAATTGCAGATTTTATTTTTATTAATCTTTAAAACAGTGCATGTGGACTTAAACCTTTTAATTGTGCAGTGTCAAACAACCATTTTGAGTGTGAATTGGTATCAGAATGAGGTCAATCTTGAATCAAAGTATTTAAAAAGAAAACTATTTTGGGGGATTTCTTATTATAACATGTGCAACAAGTCAGTAAAACACATTTTCGAATAAAATAAAGCCTAAAAACTGTGTGAAATCCATGCAGAGTAGATAGAACATCAAGCACATAATTTAACATCTTCAGCATCTATTTTCAAGCAATTATCCTTAGTTACCCGTAAGCCAGTTGTTGCCTGAAGCCATTTTTGCAAAGAGCAAAAGAGCAAGTAGGAGCAAAAAAAACCCAGCAAAGATAACAGTGTTACACTGAACTAACACTGCTTTCTCCTAAAAGAAAATCGAGGGGAAGACACAACACTTTGACACTGAGGTTGAAACCAGGTCCCCAATTTAAATGAGCAAAAAAACTTTTGACTATTACCCAGTTTGTTGCTTGTTTATTATTGTTCATTTGCTGCCGGTGCTGAGTAATGCTCTGGTTAATGCAAACAAATGCCAAAGATGTTTTGTATCTCAGAAAAAAATGTGACTTTGAAAAGAAAAATATCATTCTGATGTGTTTTAGTTGTGAAATCTGTGTTTACATGACTCTAACTTTGCTAAATACTTAGTTCACTCATGGTGAAACACCCTTGAGGAGGTCTTCATTTGATTTATCATTACCTTTCAGAAGCGTATGCTCTCTTTTGCATTTTGCCAGCTAATAAAACCCCAGGATTCTCATCTACCGGCTGATGTGTGTATTTACAGCTATCCTTCCCATCGCACAAACACAACCACGTTCTTACACACCCACACACATGAACACATGCTCATACCCACTTGCCCGCAACAACCTCAAGGGAGACATAAGAAATAAATTCGACACTTCCGCTAACCCAAGAAGCGCCTTAAGGACAAAGAGAAATTTAATCTTGGATAAGCCTCCCGATAGAATCTCTGCATTAGCCCTCTGCTGCTGGTTCACAGCTATCCCATCAACCCTTACCTCCCACACCTTGGCCCAATTCCCTCGTATCTCTCCTCCAGTACATTGCTTGTTTCTTATTCTTTTATTTCTTTCTTTCCTCCTGCCCCTCCCCAAATATCTCACTGCTTATTTCCTTGTTCTCCACTTGTCATTAGGCTTCAGTCTGTTCTTCTACTCTGTTGCATTCCTTTAACCATCCCTTGTGTCCTTATGCCTTCACAGCCTCTTTCCATTCTACCAACCAGCCTTCATCTCTTCATCTGCTCCCAGTTGTGGAACACATTGTATGTCTCTATATTTCTGTTCCTCTGTCTTGTCGGAGGGCTTTAATACCATTGGTATTAAATGCTGGCACGACCTCCTCAGCATACTTAAACAGGCAGGGATCCTTGTAAGGCTGTTTGAGTGCTTAATATTTTCAGCACGCTGCTGACTTAAGCCCCTTAAGTGCTTTGGCAACACTTATTCCACGGTGGCACCAATGAAGCCCATTAAAAATTTGATTTGGTCGAGAAAGAGAGGGAGAAAGTAAAAAGAGGAAGGGGGATAGGGGATACAATTTGCCATTGCTGCCTTTCCTTCCGCACACACTGCGACAAAAACAAATACACCCAACAGGGGACTGCTCACACAGGGACGTTTCAGATATACAAATACACCCATGCTTGCCAGTGGTGCAATGATTTGCAATGTGTTTTCTTTTTGTCTGTAATTATGTCATTTGTTGCTTTATAAAACACGTTGTGATGACCCTATTTTGTTAAAAGCACTTTACAAATGAATTTGACTTTATTTGACTTAATAACAAGGAACACCCTGTTTCAGACTGAACACATAAAGATGTTTGTAAATGCAACCTGCAGCAAATTAGAACAGATAGTTTATGATCAGTTGATTAAGAACACGCAGAGGTGCTAATATAAAAGCAAAGCCGTGTCGCCATTCACATTTTACAAGATAATGAAAGTCATAGACACAGAGTCTTGTGCAGTTAACTCCCACTATTGGCTTTGTATTGCTGCTTTTATTATCAATATAGGTATATGTGAAAATCTGCCCGAAAAATGATATTACATCATGCTAGATGTGTTGGTAAAAATTGGGCTAAAGGTTTCAATTAAGCTGTTTCATTATTGTAAACAAATACAGAATGAATTTAAGTTCTCATTCATCCATATTGAAGTATGAAACATATAAACATATCATTTGAATCTCCTTGCATAGAAAACCCTCAGTTTAACATAAAGGCTTCCTAAAAAGATTCTCTGTGTGTCTGTGTGGATTAATGAAAGGGTGTTAAACAGTGAAAGAGGCAAACATTCAGTCAAATTCAGCCAACACTGGACAGTTAAACACATTCACATGCACACACACACACGGCCACTGTTTTTTGACCTGAAAGCCACCCATTGTCGCTGACTCTGTCCACAGAAACACATCTCTAACCTTCACAAACTAGAATTTTAAAATGTGCAGACACAGATCCCACACTGACAGGCACATTTTCTGAGCAAGGGGAGGGAGGCAAGGCTTATATAAACAAGCTGAGGACAGAAAACGGACAGATGGATGTTGATCGACAGCGTTGGGATTTTAACAGGTTTTTGTAGATTAAAAGGAATGAAGAGAAATAAAACAAGGACGCGCTTTTGGGAACTAACAAGCTGCTACGGACTGGAGGATTGAAGCAATAGGACTAAGCGAGTGGGGCTAGGACAGATAATCTAAACACAAATTGAGAAGATCAGTTTGAACAAGTGAATGCATTTAGTTTCCATCTGTCTGCTACCAGGCCTCAGACCAGCCACACCAGAGCTGCTGGTGTACACCAACAGAAAGTAATTTTCTCTGCGTCAGCCAGCTGAACGATGAAGTAAGCGCTGCGGAGAAGACTTGTGATGATCCACTTTCAGCTTTGCCAGGAGTGTCAGGGCCATCGTCGTAGGAGCTCATTGTGTTTGCAGGGGGACACTGAAAGAGAGCAGGCGTGTGTGCAGTAATGCAAAAATGACACCTGCACTTTATTCTACCAGATAGTGCTCAGTGAGGTGTGTGGTGCAGCTCATCAAGCTTTGTTTCTACGCTCCAAACACACTGACATCTACGCACACAACACACCTCCACAGACACACCAGCGGCGCATCAGGTCTTGACAATCAACGGCGCTCTGCCTGGACCTTAAACACAGCAGGTTTCAGATCAGTGCGTCTCAGTAAGTGTAAATCTGGAGTGCACCTAGGCGCTGACTGTAGCT
>JAVKLF010000042.1:5952105-5962139 GCA_034783495.1 Millerichthys robustus
CTTTTGCTCTCTGTGTTGGATAGTCTACCATTTAGTTTGAAAGAAAAAACAGCTTTACCTGATATTTTTTCTTCTCAATACAAGTGTAAAGGAAAATATGGTTCTCTTTTCTCTTAAAATACTGACGACTTCCTCCATTCTCCTTTTTACGCCCGTTCTGCCCCACAAGCACCTTCAATTAGTCTTCCTCTCTGCCCCCCTCTATCTTCACTCCTTATGTTGGCCCTAATGAGAAAAGGATTAGCATTGGGCTGTGTTTCTAAGGAAAACGAAAGGAATATTATTTGCGAAGACATTAAAAAGACGCTCAAACCTTTTAGAAAGTCATTAAGAGGATCAAAAGGTTTGAAAGTCCCTTATAAAATTAGGAGGAGCAAACGAACGAACAAAACAAATGGATGTTTTTTCTGAACGCCACCATTCATATGCAGCTTCATGCACACACTCATACATACAGTAAACATGTTGACAGAACAAATATACATATCTCTGAATTCTTTGTATAAAAAGACCGGTGACATAAATTAAGTTAAACTTTTAAGAAATAAGAAAACTGTTTACTATTGAAAAGCATTATGAAGCAACTATACTAACACAGAATATTAGCCTATAGAGGTGAAAAGCCGAACAAACTACTGTCCAGTGATCTTTAAAGAAAACAAAAAAAATGTTTAAAAAAAAATATCATTTGTCTTTATGAGAAACCACAGGTCTTATTGTTTTTTTTTAATAATTATTATTATTTGAACAATTCTGATTGTTGTTATTGTTATTATTATTGCCGTTGTTATTATTATAATTGTAAATGTTAAAGAAATGTAAACTTCCCATGGTTTGTTTTGGGTTTTACTATAGAAAAATATGCTGTTGATTTTCACTCTTTTCCTCTTACCTTTGCTCCCTTTGCCAGTATTTTGCTCTTTGTCTCCTGTGCCTAGTTGTCTCTTCTCCTGTCTTACACTCTTGTTTATTTTAGAGTCCATGTGTCACTGTTGATATATAGCTAACTATTTCTTTATAGGGGAAAGATACAAAGCACGACAAAATAAAAAAAGAACCCAAAAATAACTTTATCAGACTGGTTTTTATGTGTGTTCCGTGTAATCAGCAGGTACTGTTTTTGATCTTTTCTAAGTAAACAGTTGATGGAGCATATGATTAGATCAATAGAGAAAGGTAAAATTATAGGTGGGATGATAAAGGTGATGGAGCCAGCTAAAACTGGCAGCTCATGCAAAATAAACAAAATGGAGCGTTCCGAGGTTAGGTTAATGAATCACACGAACAGATACCAGGGACGAAAAGGTGACAGGAGGGTTAAGTCAGATGCACAGAGAAAAATATGACTCTGCCATTAACTTCCACACAATCAATACCCGATTCTGTCGAGGAGCACTCAACATGTCTATCTGTGTGCAAGGCTAGATTTGAAAGCCGCTGGAGGTCACAAGGTGATAGATCGATGTGTTTCTCTTCCATCGATGGTGAAGCTCTGCAGTCGCCTGTCATAAAGACAGATTGTCAAACGGCAATCAAAGTAATGGACTCGCCAAAGCGCCACCAGCATGAGTTGACACTCCTGACAGCAAACAATTCAGTCGAAACTAGACATATCTTCAGTTTATGATGACGCAGAAGCGGCTTTGGTAGCTCCCGCTATCAGACTCGCCGTGGTCCATGAGCAATAAAACTGAGAATATTGTTCCTTTGAATGTCTTCGAAATAGAAGCGCATGTCCTTCGAATGAAGGTCGTCAAAGGCTCTTTTTGTGAGATTGAGAGCACACTTTTCTGCCTTTGGTTGTTTTTTTATGCCATCTTTAAAAAAAACATCTTTAGTTAGATTTGCAGTTTTGTATTTGGTATACTTCAGAAAAACTGAAAAAACTGGAGACAGGAAGGCAGTCAAGTTACTCCAGTTGAGGCCATGTGCATTTCAGTTTGAACTCCACTTTACTGCTTGCTCTTGTACAGATTTTTTCTTTCCCCATTGTTTTTTTCAGTAAAGGTAAAAGCACGATGTTGATGCTTTGAATTTACTTGTCCCTATAACAATTTGACAGCACCTTTAAGTGGCCATTAAATAAATAAACAGAAAATGGGACAAGAAAATGGTGTCAGGAAAAGCCATTTGACAATGATAATCATTTTAGAATTTATGCCATCAAGTCATTATATTGTAGCAGGTCTATAAAGACAAAAACAATTTTATGCATTATGTTTGTTTGTTCTCTTTGATGTCACTTTTACCAAGTAATGCATTGAAAGTAGATTACTTGTAATATTTTCCCAGTTATAAACCATTTGTTGCATCATATTTCATTTCAGATTTGCAGTAAGTATCTCTAAACTCGATCCAAACCTAAACTCTAAAGTTTTTTTTTTTTTCTTTTTCGTGGCTCTAGCATGGTGGAGGAAACATTTTAATCTATCTTTTAAAACCAACCTGAACACAGTTTCTGTTCTTTGGTCTTGTCAAAAATGTGTGTGCGTGTGTGTGTGTACGTGCGCGCGTGTGCATGAGGCATTGATTGAGGTGGCAAGTGTCTCTTGATCTTGTATAATCAGAAAGCAGAGTGCTTTCAGGCAGATAAAATAACTGAATGGACAACTGCATGACAAAAGCAAAGGAAGTTTTTTTTTTCCTATCTAGCTTTACCAGCATGCTCCATCAGTACTGAGCGTTTTACAGGGCCTGAACCCATACCATTTACATGTATATTTTAAGCTGCACAGAAGGAAAATGGAGAGTAAGAACAGGCATGACAAGGAATGAAATCATTTTATTATGGGAACAAGCATGGCTGAAAATAATTAGGTAATTATAAAAGCTGACAATTCAAAACTTTGAAAGAAAAAGCAATCAATAATTGAGACAAACGGTAGAGGGGAGGAAAAAAGACATGACTTTTATGTCCATATTGTATGCAGAAAGAAATTTATATTTTTTTTCCATAAGTGACTTTCTTACACCAGCATGGTACAAGATGCACAATCCAATTATTGTGAGCAAGACTCTTCGATTTTTTTTTACCAAGGCATCACACTGTATTCACATGGAAAATTAAAACAGATTTGAGATATTGTGTTATAACCAGGTTAATTATGCTCTAACTACAAAGGCAATATCTAGCTTGACCATTGTGTTAGTAAATGTTTAATGAAATGCTACCACACATACTTTATCTACATTACTGATGGTTTGAAGCTCAAAAGCTCAAAAAAAGACCCATAGGATACAGTCAAAGAAAGCAGACATCTGTGATCAGAACATCTCTCGTCATCTAGAGTCCTAATCTTCTCACTGACATTTGGTGTGGGACCTAATAATTAACTGGCCTTTTCATTTGCAAGTAAGATGTTATGTTTGTATGCATGGTGTTGCAGATTAGATAGAAATCCAATAACAAACAGAAATGGTTCTATAATTAATTGGTCAACAAGTTGTAGCTATTGTATATACACATAAATACATGAAGATAACTTTGTCCTAAATGTATCTCTATGCTCTAAGTTATTGGAAACGTTAGCAAATAAAAAAATATGCAGGCTTTATAATGAGAATTTAGACTTCTGGACAAACTTTGGCTTTAAGAGAATGCTTTGCTGAAGACCACGGAGCTGATTGCACTACCTCACACAGTGCCATGCGGACAGATTTTCCCTTTGCACAGGCTACTGCTGCTGTAAGGTGGGAGACAGCGAGGGAGAAGGATATCCGCTCCTTTCCCGTTCGTTTCCGAGGAGGGGTGAAGAGGATCTGAAGCACAAGACTGTACAGCTGAAAGAGGAAGAAAGCAGATGCACATGCCCAAGCAGGTAGATGAATATCGGGGGTGAAAAGCAAGAGAGCCTCAACAACATAGAATGGCAGGCAAAGCAGAACTAAAAGACAGATAGACAGGGCTACAAAATGGACCAGATGGGACTCGTGTTTTTGTGTCTCTACATGATTACTATGAGTCTTTTTTAACTTTGTGCATAACAGGTCAAAGTAAATGGCCAATAAAAAAAACATGGGCAGGATGAAAATTGTAACTCCGTGGACATAAACTATGAATTGATGGCTGAGAATAGTGTCTGGTGCACACACACCCCAATGGCTGCTGTGAATCTCAGCATAGGTGAAGTTCCGTATGTCCTCCACATAAAACTTTGACAAGAAGCCACCATATGGAAGGTACTTTGCAATGACCTTCCGATCATGGTGGTACTTTGGGAGTGGTGTCGGGGTAAGATGAGGTAAAGAGGTTGTCCAGTTTCCACCCAGCTCATGGCTGTCTGTGCCTGGATCAGTCCCACCATTTCTCCAGGTGCGGAGGACATCTGTGCCTATAAACTGGGCAAAGGACGACAGAACTGACCCCACCCAACACAACAAGACTGCACACAAAGCTCTTCGACGAGTCACCACTGAAGAGTATCTGAAAGACACAAAAATATTGGAATTTGTGAGTTCATCCTGGTACTGCACGTCAGTCTGAACTAAAGAAAAAAAAATCAGAACAATAAACTAACCACTGAGTGTTAAATGTGACATTTGCCTTTCATTACTATCATAGATACAAAATTGTTTCAGAAAATATTTCTTTAACATTCAACATCTGAATCTGATTCTAATTTACAATGTGAGTAAATTACAAAAAAAACAACTTTGTTACAATAAGTTACTTGTAAACCAGTATTGCAATTCAATTGCATGAAAAGGCTGGTTTAAATCATGGAGTTGTTTTCATTTTAAATGCTGTTTCATCTAACAGATTCAAATCTCTATAGCTATTTTATTGCTTTCAGCAAACTATTCTAAACCTGAGAACATTTTAAATGAAAAAAAAAAAAATCATCCAAATTGTTATTCACATGTTTGGTCTACAGTCTCCATGAACTCCCACTCTTGTTGTAGCTCTTTTTTGCTAGAGTTAGTACAGTACATCATTTACTCTGGAACAAGGCCAGTGGCACATTTAAAAATCAGAAATTACATTGAAATCAAAAATTCACAATGTTCTAAAAAGATTGTTAGGAGCACCAAACAAACAGCTTTCTTATAGAAAGGTTTCATACAGTGGTGCATTTTGACAAGTTATTTTTTTCATCTCACTTTTATTGATTTTCTTTATTTCTGACAGAATGCCTCAGGGTGCTGCATGGTTGTCTTGCTACCCACATATTCACCTTTTCCCACACGTGCAGAGGAGTACTCAGGCACCACATACACCTTCAGTATTTTCTTTGATTTTGAAAATGAACATTTTTTTATGTTGGCATTTTAACCCTTTTAATGCTTGACACTGTTTTACTTGTTAAGCGAGATTCTAATTTCTCTCCTGTTTCAACTTCTTTGTGCGACATCTAGACTCACCTGTCGGCCAAATGGTGTTGAAGGTGGGCATCCAGCGTCAGCAGCATTAACAGGAACATGGTAAACTGCCTGATCAGCAAGGGGCAACACACGAGGGTTATGCAGGTGTACAGACACTGGGGTGTTCGCAGGTTGAGTAACACGGTCACGGGGACTCCTAAAGCTCCACCTACAGCCCCAACGTATCCCAGGCACAATCGAAGGCAACTGGAGACGCTCCCAAGTTGGGCTCTGGCACCCTGAGTTCCTTCGGTTCTGCTGGTGCTAACGGCCATGCACAACCTCACACTGAAGATGATCACGGAAACTGACAGAGTGCACTGGCATATGGAGTACAGCCAAATGAACTCCATATCTGTGGTAAATTATAAATAGAGACCAAACGATAAATACAGATAAATAATAGAGTTTAAAAACAGTCAAAAAATGGAGAAATCAATACTTTTGCAAATACAGTTTGGCTTGATCCCATTTTACCTGCTACCAGTGCCTGTGTTTCCACAGAAGTCTTTCGCTAAGAGGATGCTGAATACAATTTTTAAAGAATGTTCAAATGCAGGCAAAAAAGTCAAAGAAGAAAGGAAATCTAAATGAGACAAGAGTGACACACAGAGATGAGAAGATTTTGAGGCTAAGCACAGGGGTGCGGGGCAGAATGCTTAGAACATTCAGCATGAATAAGAGAAAGTGGACCGAAAAAGTGATGCAAGTTTGTGCTCGCAGCAGAGAAGAGGGCATGGGGGGGAGGTAGAATTTTTTGATATGTATCGGAGAGCCAAAAACGTGCCTGGAGAATGAAAAGGTCAGGCCAGACCAGACTTGACATAAGTTCCCCGCTGAGGATGTGAGCACCATGCAAACACGGAAAAACATGCAGCGAGCTGGGAGGCAACACATTGTTAATGCTCTCGTCTCTTTTCTTTCCTGTTTGGCTTTGTTTTACCTCTCCCCTCACTGTGTCCCATCATGCCGTCATTCACTTATATTCTCTCAGACCCAAATAGACCCAGACATTTATGAGTAAACACATTCAATTGTGGTGCTTCACACTCCCCTGATGAGTGATTTTTAGCATTCAGAAATGATTGGCAGCTAATTTGAGAGCATTTTCAAACAATGGTTTCCCAAGAAGCCGAGTGGATTATTATTAAACTAACAGCCCCAGTATGGCACCTGTCCATTTCATGTAATTAGTTTGACCTTTTTGAAACATTTGCTGTTAGTCGTCACTTCCATAATAATCATGACTGGCTGAAATAACCTCTATATAACACTTCATAATCACTTTACACAGTTGTCTCCTGTCTCACTACTTGAATAACCTCAGCAAAATCGATTTACCAAAGTAATTAGTGGAGTTGAATCCACCTTGTAAGAGTTTTCAATTCGAATTGTTGCTCAGGCACTCAAACTATCATTAGTTAACTTAATTAATCAATCAATTTCTTCAAAAGTATGGGGGTCAAACCTTTTTGCATTGTCAAAGCCTGTTACAAAAAAAGCTGAAAAAGAGAAACTCTTTGAATGATATTATTCCAAAGAAGAAAATTAGAAACAGGGGGAAAAAAAGCTGTTACCTGTTGTGAGGCCCTGCAATGAGACAGACAGATTACGCAAAGCTCTAATCTATCTTCTGTGTGTCTAGGCTGCCTTTTTTATTTCCCCGCAGGAGCTTTGTCTCTCTTTCTCGCTGTCTACCCTCCCTGACAGAATAAACCTGATTCATAAACATCTGCTTATCAACCCACCTCCTATCTTTCCCCTGTCTCAGCAAACATATCAATTGTGTCAATGTTAGAGCATGGATGCCCTTTCTATCTAAGATGTGCAAAGGGCAACATCCTCTCTGCCTTTCAGAAATCTATGGAAATACAGCTGTGCAGCACAAAAATAAGAGTCCGTTTTTTACTCAAATTACTGATATACTTTTTAAAATGCTGTCTTTCAAGTGGAACGGGGTAAATAAGATGCAGCTCCTAATGGATTCTTTTGATGGAATATCCATGATTATGGAACAACAAATTAAGGACTTTACAAAACATGCCATAAAAGCACCCTTCAAACGCACAGCACATTCTATTGACCTGAAACACTCAACAAGTATTGTATGGCTTGTGTTGTATGCATTTTTTACTTTTGTGATTTTAGACTATTCACTCATTTATTAAAGATTATATCAAATTTTAGCAACCAACAAAACACAAGCCCAAAAGCTTCTGCAACTTTTAAGTTGTGTCCTTCATATAATCTTTAGGCTACGTTTTAATTTATTTACATGCAAATAAACTTTACTGAACTGGAGGGCTGAGCCATAATTCCTCAAACTAAATATGTGTGTAAAAAAGATTTTCCAATCCTTCACATGCACCATGCTCTGGGCAGGGGCACACCGACCTGAAATCAGAAGGCTGCATCTTATGAAAACATCCACAACAAACTAGGTTCAGAAAGCAGGAAAATGCCCAAAATAAGATGTAATGATGAATACAGAAGCAGTGTGTTTGTTTAAAAGTAGCCTACAAAAGGTCAGGAGGATGATATATATTAAGGTGAAATAATGATCAATCACCAGTGTGAAAAATCTATTATTTTTTCTGTATGACTTAATTTTAAGGCATATAAAATTAGCAACTGAACGAATTATTGCCATCGCCTCTTTTTTTTTGACTCAATGTGTAGAAGGTTGGTTAGTGACAGATTAACTTTTATTGGCATGATGGAATAAAAAGTTTGATATTTCAACATTATTTATTTAAAGAGCCAATTTCTCTGAATGCAAAGTAGGTTAAAGCCATTTTTATTCTATTGAAGCACATCTTGAAAGCAAAAAAAGAAAGTTAGCCTACAATCTATAGACCTGCTTTTAGACCCCTTTTATTAAAACGGTACCGTAATTTCCCCGCAAATAAAAATTAACTTCAGTAGCCAACGAGGTTCGTAAAAGTTCGTAAAAACGGCATCAAAAACTAAAGAGTTTTTATAGCATTACAGCTATTTTAACACAGAGCGTGTGGTAAGTGTGTCAAAAATGACAAGTAAAATATCGCGAGAATAAACGGGACCTGTCCATTTTAACTGGGGAAGGAAACCCCGTTCCACCCTCTTTTTCGTCGCTGTCCACAAGCAAGGTAAAGCGCTGTTCTTATATCGTAGAGTTTTTTAAATTAAAATTTGCTCCCGGATTGATGTTTTTGCCTTTTAAATACATCATACAGGGACATAACGTGCAGATTTATAATGTGGTTGAGCATTGAGACAAGTATGTCGAAATAATTTAGAGTACCAAAGTATTTTATCTGAGGGAAGCTCTCGGAGAGGCGCTTTTAGTAATGGCTGCTCCCATGTTGCCTCGTTTAGGCCTGCTAGCATGTGTGCCAATCTGATTTACAGATATTTTGTATCGTTGAGACGTTAATCTGGATGTTAGAAATCTGAATTCACGCGTTATTCATCATGTTCTCGTTTGAATGTGTAGCAAAATGTTAGATTTTTCTAAATATAGCCTGAATATCGGGATGCTCGTTAGCCGACAGGCAAATACTGAGCTAACATAACACATTCTGAGCTAACATGCCGGTTTTGTACGCTTCGAACCCTACATGTTAAGAAGAATCATAGTAGTGTGTTTTCATCTTGGTGTTTTTGTGACGTGGATTTAGGTCCTAACTATGCCATCACTAAACTTCCTAGGATCCAACGACGATGTATTTTATTCAACGGGGTACCATGATGCTGTGTTTAATTTTGATCATCTATATTGCGGAGGACAGCGGACATTGTTGTGGCTTCTTTATTTTTTTACACAGACATCTGCTTCAGTTGTTAAACATTAGGAAGTGCATAATTATACTAAGCATAGTTTAAAGACCATATAAGTCCTAGTAACATTTTAGATTGCCTAGAAGTTTAAGGATGAAAACAAAATGCAACTGCCAAAATCTGTCATGGACAACACTTTCTAATCCCTCACAAGACTGTTGGCATTTTAAAGTTTATCAGTAGCAGACCGTTTCAGCCATACATCAGAGAATGTTCTTGCAAGAGCTTTCACTTTTTTAGTCCCATTCATTATTAATAAGTAGACACCTTTGCTGTATGCATATTTATTTTTGCTATTCAAAATATGTTTTTGCTTGTATATATAATCGCATAATTCCTGCTACTTTTGTGTGCATCAATTTTTCATGTTTTTTTTTTTTGCCATTTAGATGCCTGGTGTTACAGTGAAAGACGTCAACCAGCAGGAGTTTGTCCGTGCTCTTGCAGCTTTCCTAAAGAAGTCAGTATTGCACATTACATATTTTTTGACCTGCGTCTTGTCTAAATTTTATATTTATTATATATTTTTTATTACAGTTAGTCTTGTGTAATTATAATGTAAAATAAGGTTTTGTTAAACTAGTTAAAGGTGCATATAACATTAAAACCTGCATACTGGATTCTGTAATGGTAGATTTTATGCTGAAGCATTATTTTTTTTTCTCGTGTTTCTAGGTCAGGAAAACTGAAAGTACCTGACTGGGTGGACCTTGTAAAGCTGGGCAAGCACAAGGAGCTGGCTCCCAGTGATGAGAACTGGTTCTATGTCAGAGCTGGTAAGTCCAAATACAGTGGGGCAAAAATGTATTTGGTCTTTAAAAATCCTACAATGTGATTTCCTGGATATCTTTTTT
>JAVKLF010000042.1:5974134-5987636 GCA_034783495.1 Millerichthys robustus
AGTCTTTGCATGTTGAAGTTCAAGGTCTGGTCATTTCTCAGGCCAGGCTGAGTTTATTCACATGAATCTTATTTCATTCATTAAACCTTCTGCACATGAGGAGAACCTTTGTTTCTGTGTGAGAAACTTTCGGATACTCTTAATTTGGTTTTGCACAACTTTAGGTTTCAAAACTGTGTTTGCCCGAGATGACTTTCATGTTCCCCTTATTTTTAATCCGCTTTTCATCATCCGTTTTCTTATTTTGTGGCAGAATGACACCATTTACCACATTTCTCCCTTTTACCCCAAACATTCTCCCACTCTTGTCCCCTTTGCTTTCCCTGCTGGTGCGCCAGCCTTTTAAAGAGTGTTTCTACTCTCTCTCTCTCTTATTTCCATTTCAATCCTCCGTTCGCAGCTGAGGCCAAGGTGCTCTGCATGCAGATAAACACGAAGTTGACTGTTTGTTTGTTTGTTTGTTTGAACTAATGATGGGCAGAATGGAAGTGAAAAACAGGAAGATGTTAGGAGCTAAAGAATGATATAAACTCTATCAAACATAACGAACAAAAATGGAAAGGAATCTAGATGAGTTAATATAAAGGCAATGTTGATTTATTATTATTATTTTCCATGTGTTTAAATTCAGGACAGTGATTCAATGCAGTAGAAAACTCCAAAGCAAAAGAATGATCTTTTGCAATGTAATAAGACTAAGTATTCAATACTTAAAGATTGTTCAGGATCCTGTTTTTTCAGTAAGAAAAATAAGTCTCTTCGGTGTATATTTTAGTTCTTTGAATGTTTCTTTTTCTTGTCTTTGGGAACACAGGAAAAATTGAACAACTAAAATATGATCTCTTTAAAACTAAAGTCACAAACTTATTTGATCTAGATCTTTTTGTTTAGCTTTTATGCGAAGAATTCTGACCTTGCATTAATTTCCCATTGGGTTTGGACCTAAAACAAATGGGGAAATGCCTGGTGTTCTGCCATTAAGCGAGCTACAGTAAAAGTCTTCACATCTGATCTTTAGTCTTTAAATAATTAATGCCTACAGACTCCCAAAAGCAAAGCCAATATCTCCAAATCAACAAGCCAAACAGCAAAGTACTATTTTATTATGCTTCCTGGTTCTGTGTTCTGTCACAAAGATGTATCATGATCTAACAAAACATTCAGTTCAATGCTGCATCTCATACATCCTGAAAGAGATGACAAATGACCACTAGGTCATCTGCAAACATCCCAACCAGAATGCTGCTGATAATACCACAGTTGAGTTTTGTCCTGAGATGAGTCTTACTGGGCCCAGAAACGATGAATACGGAGGCTTGTTTGGCTCTGAATGAACCCAAAGGACGTGATCACATGATCTGCCAAGATCCACAAGATAAATAGGGTACAGATACAAAAACCACTCATGGACATGATCACTAATTGATGTTATTGTTGTGGGCCAGGGCCCCCTAATGCACTCTGCTGGAGTGGTATACAGCTGACCACTCATGTTTCAGTTGAATTCCTTTTATGGGCAAAACCATCTGCTGTTAATTGATTACAGTAACAAATATTGATTTAAACAGACAACTTTAGCTCTAAGCCAATGGTTCCTTTAAGTAGTCACCCGTCTGTTGATTTAATTGAAGTCCTACAATTTACGCACAGACATTTAAAAAAGCATTTTATTTACCCACAATTCAGCTGGTTTCACCCAACTAGGTTCCTGTTCTTGTACTGTAACAGTTAGGTGAAATATAGCTCCACTACTTGTCTCATTCCCAGTGGCAGTTTGCTACAGAGTTGCATTAAATCTCATCATGCCAAACATTCTGCCCAGCACTTCAAGTCAAGCTAGACAAACTGCACAGCACAGCCAGTTGGGGCCCAGTGAATTGTAAACGCTCTTTCTTGCATTTATTGACAGAAACCATCACTTCCCGCCTCTTGTCTCTTGCACTCTCTCAATGTCCTGGCCCAAGTTGATTTGCTGCAGTCTGGAACACATTAGTCTCCCCTGATTCCAGTTACCCAGTCCTTTTCTGTGGCTGCACTCTCCCTGTTTTTTTTTGTTATTGTCTTTAGGACATCTAACTCACATCCTGTACGTTATCCCTGCTTTGTACAAATTAACTCTCCACACTCACTTTTTTATTTAACTCCTCTCTTTCACTTTTTGCTTCTATTCTCCTTTGTTCCCTCCAACCCATTTGCCCTCCTGCTGAGTCACAGTAGTCTGCATTGATGGCAACACTTGGCCGTGATGTGTGAGTGTGTGTCACGGTTACTCAACCCCACAATGTTGCTGTGATGACATAATTATCCTCACATTACAGACAAGAAAGTCAGGAGAGAAATAGTTTCAAAAGAAAAGAGAAAAACTGGAGGACAGTGGAGGTGATGAGAAATCAATGAGGCGATCCAGATAACTTGATTAGAAGGATTTTAGTGGAAGAAGATGTTGGAGTTTGAGGTGATTGGTATGTTGGTTAAAACTCGTGCAGTTTTGTGGAATTTTTTAAATCTGTGTATTCATAGCCTTTCTAAAGGTGGGTGGCCTGTGTTTTTGCACTGTTGTGGAGGTCCATGCCAATAAAGATGCATCAGTTCTGGCCTCATTAGATACACACAGATGGGACTCTTTTGTTGGACAAAATCGCACTTCAATCAGGGCAGCAAATCATCTGTTGATTTGATTATAATTTCACTGGGTGAAGAAGTAACACAGCCACTTTTGTGTTTTTGGGAAATAAACACATAAAAAGTGAATGCAAATGGCAGTGTGACATTGCTTTGGGTCACATCCATAAACCCACTAGGAAGGCCTCCACATGCAAATAAGAATGTGCTGTCATAAAATACACGATTTAAGCCTGACATATTTCTATTGTAACTGCTGGGGAGGACACAGATAAATTGCACTCGCTTGCATGTTATGCAGTGGTGGAGGATGATTAATATTCCATAAAATAGTTTATGTATTCACATTCAAAGCCTGCGGCGTTGAATATGAGGACAACGCCAACGTTGACTTGGTGGAGGCATGATAAAGTCCACACAGCCCAGCAGGCACGCTGGATTGAGGATATGTGTTTACGAGCAACATGAAGCATAAAGCTGAAGAAGCACTGGAGACTTTGAAGGCAGAGAGCTGATTCCTAATTAATTTCTCCTCTCAAAGCTACATTGAAATGTTTTACTGAAAAAAAAAAGAATATATGGAGGAAGGCTAACTGACAATAAAAGCTGTTTGAAAAGAATAAAAATGTACATTTAGAGTTTTGAAAGAGAATTTGGGTTGTTCTTCCAATTTAAACTGTTCAGTCTGTTCCTTTTTACTCAAGTAGATAAGCTTCCATATTTAATTTTCTGTCAAATTGGGATTAGTAGAAATACACTGCAATAAAACCATGTAATACAACTAACCTTTCTTGAGGAAATCTGTTTTGCCCATTGCCTTTCCTGTCAAAATTCCGACAAAGTACTTGCACGATCTGTTCACTCTCAGTGTATATGATGAGGATGACTCTCAGCTACTACCACACCAAGTTTGAGAGTAATATTAATAACATTGACTAGCTTTTCATGTGTTTGTGAAGTTTGATAAAATGAAGTGGGCACCTTAAAACCTTGACTTGAAAGGTAATCAGTTGTAGATGTCATTATATTGTTTACTTTATCATTAAAATCCATCAAGTAAGTTATTAGATATTTTGCTAACAGGAAAAACACATGGCTTCATAGTCACAGGCAGTTATATTGTTGCTCATTTATGATGGTGGGTGATAAAAATATATATTTTTAAACAATGATGTAAAAATCCTGTGTTTGGCTTTTCTTTTTTTTAAACAAATGTATAAAAATGTATAATTAAGATGACATTATACTGGGTTAGTTTACAATAACTAAACTGGTCTAAATCACAGCCCTGCAGTGTGCACATATAAGTTCTGAAAACAAGTCCATTTTATTTTATCTAGAACAATAAAATCGAACTTGTTGCTTCAAATTGCTTGTGACTCGCCGTGAAGTTTAATTTGACAAAATGAAATAAAAAGACCTCTAAATTATCCAAATAAGACATTTGATTATGTAGTCTTGGGTTGATGCAGCCTCAATAATGTACACAATTTAAAGGATTTATGAACAAAAAGCCAGCCAAAACAAAATCAGCTTTATTCCCTATGAGTATAGTGCAAATAAAATATGAGTAGCTTGTTGAAAATTATGTTTGATGAGGCCTGGGAATGTCTCTGTGTGACTAAATAAGTGAGAGAGATCAGATTATTTGTGAGTGCGAGAAATAACACTACAGGAGCATACAAACGAATCAGAAATGATCCCCAAACCTCAGTTTTATCACAGTGGCTTTTTGTTGTTGTGCACAAAAAAGCTTTTGTTTTGTTTTGAGCAGCTGTAAGATTGGGCAATGAATAAACTGTGACTGACAAAGTTTCACGTAAGGAAGACAATGTGCGAACTGTATCACAGGTACGATCCCACCCTGCCCCGTTCAAAAACTGTGAGAACTGAAGTGTCAAAATGACTTCAGTGTTCATGTAACTGACCACTTGACCACAAAGATGACCTAGAATCTAGGTCCTAGATCATGACGCGACCCGCACTGTGGCCACTTAGATGATTAACTACTGCATTGTTCTGCACCATTTCCTGAAGCTTGGCTTTTATTTATTGAGAGCTTGACAGATATCTCCCTTCACACCCACAAGGTCAGTGTCAGAGTGGGTGGTAGTTTGTCTGCCATCCAATCTGATAGAATCAACTCAGATAGACACAAACACACACACACTAAAAGCATTGTTCCATACAGTGACACTCTTGAGGAGAAAGTGTATTAGAGCTCAAATGATACCCCAAACTAAACTGTAAATGCATCATTTTAATTGCATCAGATCCAAGCCATTAAATGAATCACAGATTTGTTTTACATGCTGTGGTGAATCACACAATGAGATCAGTTTTGTGACAATATGTGTTGATGATCAGGGCCAACTGACAACAAAGACAAGTCATTTGAGAATGCAAGTGTAATGTTGAATTCCCAAAGAAAAGATTCTTCACAGAATGAGTCCGTCACCGTGACTCATGCTTTTCTTGACTCACAGTCCACTATGCAACAGTGCCTGGAAAAGAGCTTCGCTTTTGTTTGTGGATCAGCCGAGAAGGAAAGAGGCTGAGTGCAAGGAAGTGTAATAAAGAAATATTGAGAGATTAAAGAGCACATTGATGAAGGGCACATATAGGAGGAGAGAATAAGCAAGCGAAGCAAAGGGTGAGATCAAAGCATCACAAGGATATCACATCACTCTGCTGCGACAGTCAGGACACAAGAATTAATACAAGATTACAGCTGCCTTCACTTTTCATCTTCCCCCTTCTTATTTCTCTCTGCGTATACTTTGTTATTATTCCCCATGGCTACATGTTACCCATCCCCTGACTTTGGAATTAAAACTCTCTCCTCCTCTTCCTCCCCTAATCTGCTCTCATCATTATTCTTTCATTACACATCCCTGTTCCCTTTGTAGTGCCTCCATGTCTCTGTTTCTCTTCATCCCCTCGCTTTAGGCTGATGTGTCAAATATTCTCTCTGTCAGGTAGCCTAATTTTCAAAATGGGGCAAGGGTGGCAAATCATATAAAACCGAGCTCTAAAAAGTAGGGCTGATTGATGTTTTGAAGGTGTGACGATTTTCTTCAGTGAATGTCAAATCTAACTGCTTTTGGACGTCTTACATGTTGGGACTTACAGAAAGTTTAGTTTTAGTAGAGGTGAAATTGTGTGACAATCACATGATTGTATTACATTTCTTCATACCAATAAAATGATAAGTCACCAAATGCCAATTAAACCAAAACAAATTATTAATCACATCATCAAAAGTATTAAAACGAATAAGGACTTGTGCTTAGTCATGATAAAATAAAGTAATAGAAATGGTTTTAAACAAATCTGATTAACTCATTTTACTTACTTCTGTTTTTAGATAACTCAGTTGTTTTTTGTTTTTTTTTTCTTGACAGTTCTGTTAGAACTGTTCTCAACATTGTTTATGACTTGGTTTATGGGAACTGGGTTTTCTGTGTCATCCATCTACCAGCCTCCTATCTGATTTCTGCATTTGGCTGCTCACCTTTCTGCGAAGTCTGAAACATTGGATTTAGACAAGTTTTTTTTTTCCTTTCTAAATCTAATCATCAGAAACGCACTGAGGTTAGAAATGGTGTAGTTTTACTTTTCCATTTCCAACATTAATGTATTGTGAAATAAAGAAAGCAGATAAATGGAAAGAATCCTAAATGAGGCATTCTCAGCGTAGCGGCAGTCACGTAGAAAAAAGTTGAATATAATAACCTTCAACATTCAAAAGGCTCCGTTAATTTATTTTGTTTGAAAGTCCCTAGTGGAGAGTATCAAATAGTGTTTTTCATTAGTGATGTGAAGATAAAGTTAGCATCAACAGGCAGGTTGTGATGATTTTAGTATTGATGCAATACATCTTACTGTTGTGCAAAAGGGCCTCATAGGTCCAACGGCAAAATCTCTTCATCTTTTTGCTAATCTACATTCCATACTTGTTCAATGGATATAGAAATAGCAAACTGATCTACCAGCTGAACTGGTTCAGATTTCTCTTGCAGGGTGAGTAGGCTGGACATCTAATGCCTAAGAAAATGATTAATGTTCTTTCACATTAAAAGTTTAAAGTTGTTGAGACATGGGAATCGCAGAAGAATGTCCTTTGGATAGATCACCATTGGCGGTATTCTGGGCATGTCTGTTCGAAGCAAACTGGGGAGATTAGATCCCACCTGGCCCGAGAACATACCAAGGTAGAAAGACGTGGAATTCTTTGCATAGCTTGATTTAGTTGCAATCTGGTTTTCAGTGAGCCACGGTAAACAAGGTTTACTCAAGTATATGAAGCAACTGCAACTTTTTAGAGACAAAAATTTTATATGCTAATTAAAAAAAAAGAACATAAGCAATGACTTGTTTAAAAATTGGCCTGGCGGTGATGTCAGATACAAAATGAACAACAATGCATTACAGCAGTTCTATCATATGTCATACACGATGTGATTCTGATTTTAAAATGACAACATTTGAGCATCCTTTTGTCAAGACATTGTGTGAGAGTACAGAAAACACAATTAGTTTGAAGAAGGATACTTTCCCTGTCGTTACTAAATGTCTCATGACTGACATAAACAGTACAAATTAGGTTCAGGGCTTCTTCCTTTTGATGTCTTCACTTTGCTTCCTCTAGACAAGTCTGAGAACGCAGCAGAGAACGTTTGTGTTTACTTTCCATGCTTCCTCTATTAACTCACCTTTTTGCTCTGCACTCATGTTTATATTCCCTTCATTTCTCCTTCACTGTTTCATCTACCATCCTGTGTACCCTTTTGTTGAAATCGCCCCGTTCCTCCTCTGCTACTCCATTAAGTAATGAGCCAGCTCAATAAATTACAGCTACTGTCCATTTGACGGAAAGCCTTGCAAAAAAAGACGCCCCACGCTTGGCTAAATCAGCATTATCCACAGCTCCGCTGCATGGTCCAGTTCTTATGTAAGATATAGTATAAGGCTCATGTTGTCCTTCACCACAGGACAGAGGACTTGTTAGCGGATCCTATGTCTCTACAACATGGGGGGATGATTATGACTCAGTCAATATCGAGAATGAGTGGCTACATTGATGTTCGATAGCTGCTGGGAAGACTCTTCTCCCTGTCCTGCTGTGATATCCAAGAATAGATGCAGTGAATGAGTTTTAGACGATAACAACAACACAAAAGGTTTTCGATAAACTGGCTGTCTCAGTTCCATCTAACCTGCAGTTGTCTGTAATTTTTTTCTGGAAGTGGGATCATAATGTGAAAAGCAGCATTATAATATAGAACAGGTTGCAGGTATAGTTTTTCTTATTAAAACAAGGCTGAGAAAATATTACCAACTGTTATGGACCAACAATGTTTGGAATGTGAGTGCAACTGCTCTTCAAAGGGCTATTGTTACTTGCAAAGAATGTTGATCATTGAACCGCTCCTTCATTGTCGAACAGTTTTTAGTCTAAAGAAACTCCAAGAAGATAGATGTTTATGTTGCCCATCTACAAGAACAAAAGTGTTATTACATAGGTGATAGTGAATTAATCGTGTTTCATGTTTCCCAACACTGAACTTATCGTGTTTGGCATAATTCATCAGGTCAAACTATGCATACAGTATGGCAATGAAGCTGAACAAGTCACTTGCACCCACTAGATTCTGAGCTGTAAATAGCTAAGTGTGTACCTCACCCTGTAAATTAGCCAAACAGATCCAGAAGGCATTGCATGTCTCGGAATGGTTGGTATGTCTGTCAATGACAGACAGCTTATGTTACTTAGAGCTGGCATCCAGTAGAGTCAAAAGTTAAAATCATTATTAAGAACATGTGTAAAATGAGGATGTGTTACTGTCTAAGCAAGGCAGGGAATTTGTTTATGGAACAAGAGATTCGAAGTAGGCTGATTGTTTTTCAATTTTTAAGTGTGAGTAGATCTACAAAAAATACTCATTACTTACCTGAACCTACATTAAAGGGTGAGAATTTTTTATGTGTACAGTTGCAAAATTGTTTCAATTCCTATTTTCTACCATAGCTCATAGCTCCACACCAATCCCTTTAACTCTTTTTTACAATATGTCATCATTTACATTATTTCCACCTAAAATATCCTGTAAAGTTTTTGCTTGTGTAATGCTTATAGTATTAAAACGAGTGAATCATAGAATTATGGACTACTTTTACCAGCACTTGATAAAACATTTTAATATTGTTTTTTTATTCCTTTCATTAAGGTCACTGAGAAAATAGGAATCATTTTGCCAAATTAAACTTTTTCATAAATATCCACAGTTCAACATTAGTTGTTTAGTTATTTTTGTAATGCTGAAGCACCTTATAATTATACTGCTACCTCCGTGCTATTGTCATGTTGTTTCATTTACCAGGTACGAGCCAGGTTCATTGCAATGTTGTTTAGAGCCCACATAGCCCAACAAAACATGTTATTCTTGTTTGTTAAAAGAACGTCCACCCGGTATGGCAACATATAAACATTAATTCATTCAGTTTTGTGTCATCGAGCAAGCTTTTTTGGATACTGTGTACAAAGGTTTACTTGATACTATGTTCTTTCTGCTGTTTGAGCTGCCACAAAACCTCAAACTTCTAATGACAACCCTTTAGATGTGACACTTTTGACCCTTTGATTTTAAGAACCAAAGTGTGTTGAACACTGTGGCTCTAATTAGTGTTACTATCCCCAGTTTAGATCTCCTAGTTATTACTGTAATGCCTTGTCATCATATAGCTATTGATGTTCTTGTGTCTTTTTAAAAAAAATATCATTTATGAACTCACTTTCAAGCTTTGATGTAGACATGCAGAGAGGCACTGCTGGATCTGAAATGTTCTGGTGTTTTTCTGTAGGCCTAATTAGACTTCAACAATCTCATTGGCACTCAAACACACCTTTATACGTTTAGTGTTCTGTTAGCTTTGTTTGTAGTGCTTTTACTCTGTATTGTCACACATAAAAACAGCCTTATTGACTTGTCTGGTTCCAAAAAGAATGCTTTTATTTCGACAGGACGGATTTGGCGCAGAGACGTGTTTTACATCATCTTAGCTGTTCTCTTGGAAACTCGGATATCAATTTTTTAAAAGGGCTGCTGTGAGTCAGCGAGCCTCATGATAAAATCACTTTTAACTTCCTTTAAAGAAACCCCGCGGGGCCCTGCAGATCCCACCATAGGCGCGATTAGTCGAGCACGTATTTTCACCGAGCGAGGTGCAGCGCCAGGCCAGGGGGGGAGGGAGGGATAGGGGGGAGGGGGCTGTATTTGGAGGAGAGGGGGGTCACCTTTTGTGCAAATATATCAAGCAAGTAGACTGCCACCAGCAGCATCAGATTTCTGAGTGCGCGGGTGTGTGTGCGTGTGTGTGAGAGAGAGAGAGGCACTGCTGATTTTTCTTTCTGTTTTTGCAGAGAAGGAAAGAGGTGGAGGAGAACTGAAAACAGAGAAGTACTTGCTGCTGATTTTATTTTTTTAACTTTACGGCCACACAACAAAGTGACTTTGACACAGAAAAAAAAAAGTTGAAGAAGGCAGCCATGGACGGAGTAACACATGGACGCGCGTCGCTCCTGTGCACCTTGCTGCTCTGGACATTTCAAAGTAAGTCTCTTTGGCATCTTCTGCTGTTTTTAAACATTGCATCGCTTCCGATGGACCTGTATTATGATTGACGTGATGCAGGTAGACTTTTCCAGCCTGCAGGCTGTGAGTTTACACTTTTCCTGTTTCGGCTCGCCCGGAGTTTACCGCAGACACCCAAAAAACCTGTCAGAACGCGCCGCAAGTCGCGGGTTGTTAACTTCTAGCCTTTTGGATTAAACAGTTCAGTTTGATTTATTTGTCAGACATTCGTTGTTGGTGGTAAACAACCTGTTAAGCGTCTGAGATTTTACAGAAGAGACTAGAGAACAAGTGGAAACGCGGAGTTCTTTCAAAGACAACGTGCTTTCCTTGAGATGGAGCAGAGCAGAAAGATCTGCCCGCAGGGAACGTTTCAGGTTGCGCAGCTTCTAAAGTGCGGTGTCTCCTGGCGGGATGAATAAAGTGTTGAATTTGGAGACTTTCAGTTCAGAGAGACTTCTCTGGACCCAGGACCGGACTCATTTCCGCTGGACGCTGCAGCCGACACGCACTTTCACAGAGTTTAAGTCCGACTTTTATTACCAGTGAGGTTAAATAACAAAGAAATACAACCCCCTAAAGAAAAGCTTTCAAAAAAAGGGCCTGATATCTCCTGAGTAAATCTCTTCCTTTGGAGTGAGAACCCTCAGACCTGAAGCTTTTATTGTGAAGCCGCAGTCTGCTGGATCAGACTGCTGCGGTGCGGTTTCCAGCACTTTGATGTCGGATCTGCGGGATTTATGTCTCCTGTGTTGGCAGTGAGCCTCACCCTCAGCTCTACCTTAGTGCTGCCTTTAAGACTGGGCCAGCCTAAATACACTTTCTCTCTTGTTCCTATATGAAATTCATTAAAGAAAAGTTTGTCCTATTAAACCAAAAACTCTATAATCAGTCAGACTATATTACTGACCCCATTGTGCCAAAGTTCATTAGGATTTACTGAACTCTTAGGAAGCTATGGTATCAAGGTTGATCAAAAGTATTTTAAGATTTCTATATTTATAGGGCTTTGTTCACTGTTGGATGTTCATAGTTTTAATTAAAGTCTAGAAACACTGTTTTAGGGATTGTCTCTTTTCTAGCATTTAGTGATTTATGGTTTTTGGAGGAAAAAGGCAGGATTTGGTACAGCTCTGCCCCTTTTCTCAACCATCCAACTTGGTTGAAGGGTGGGGCTTGAATGCTAGACCTCAGGTTTTAGTTTTCTACCTCTGACTAAACTCCATTCATGCCAGCAAGATTTTCCACTTTTAATTGTCTTTCTGTTCATTTTCAATTCAGATGCAGCAAAGGTTTCTTTTGTATCAACCTCTATCTTAAAGGAATAGTTCAGATTTTGGTGAGGTTAAGTTTGGGACTAAATCAGTTGCAAATAGTTCTTTAAATAAATTCAATTTAAAGAAAGGGAGTTGAATTCTTAGTGGTCTGGTGAAAGGTACACACTATCCTTTCTGGTTTAACTTTCCCTTCTTTTTTTTTTTGTTCCATCATTCTTAAGTTCCCCAAAAGTTCATGTTTGTTGGTTTTTGCCTTACATGGAACCTAATAAAAACCAAGTAAAAGTTCCCTGTAATTGATAGACTCATGTATAATGTACAACACATCCCACAGCTGCAGTGTGTTGATTAAAAGCCTTGGCTCCAGGTGCAAAACCCCCTCTTTCTCCCACATACACCTTCATCCCATTCTTCACCGTTCCATGCCCTGGAAATTTTTTACCAGAATGGAAAGCGAGAGAGAGAGAGAGACAGACTTTTTTCTTTTTTTTCCCCAAATCTCCTCTTTTTTGTCTCCCTTGAGCGTAGTTATATCTAACAATAGCAGCCCGTGCTGGTTTTCAGTGGAATTGTCTGACAGACCTACATTCTTTAGATTACTGGTTGCACATTTGCAACTTTGAACACAGTTAAGCACAGATGTGAACTAAATTGAGCCATAGAACACAGATCAGTGAGATGCCTTATCTCTTAAGAGTGTCTGGGTCTGTGCTGCCGTAATAAAACGTCAGCATCAGTACTTTGCAGAAGCAGAGTTGCTGACCCATATTTATGGCAGCACCTGGTGAACAAGTATCTCTAGAAGTTGGAATAGTTTTAGTGGTCAAAATTTGTTTTCACAGGATTAGAATTTGGGGCATCTGATCCGTCAGCACTTGGACATTTTAAAGAATCCATCTTGATTTCTTATTATATACATACATATACTCTTCCATGTTAGAATTGTGTAACTTTTACTGCTTCTTTGTCTTTTTTACATCAATATGGGGCTAAAACAGACACCATGACATTACAGCACATTGACAAAAGGAGAGTCAGTCGTCAGATGAGTTTGAGCTAAAAGGTAGAGACATGTGAGGAAAGTGTAAAGAATCATTTTGACAAACACCAGTTCAGATCAAAGTGTTAGCCTCTCACATGTAAAATCAGCCTTTTTGTCAAACACCGCCTTAATTCTCACACTCATTTCCTCACTTTTAATTTTTCCAACCCCCTGCCAGCACAGCATCAGAAGTGCACCCCCTGCAGCCTTGTGCAATTATTATGGTATTAGGCCAGAAAAAGAGCCATTTAGCCACAAGGAGGTAACACTGGAGGGCCGCTTTCACAGCTGTCCCCGAGCATTTTCATGGTCGGCTGTTTTGTAAAGTCAAACATATTTTCATTCAGTGTATAAATTGTGCAAATATTTAAAGGCATATTCATTTAGGCTTCTCTAAATGGAGTGACACAACCCATAATTAACTCACATGACACTTGGTGATACCCACCCCTGGAAACCTCAGAACTAGATAGCAAGAGTCAGGCTGCCTGTTTGCCCCCTTGTCAATTAAAGTCTCTAGAGAAGTAGGCTTTTGACTGGAGGGGCCAAAATGATTGTATTTGTGAATTTGTGTGACTGCGAGATAATGACTGAGTAAATCACTGAGTTGAAATAAGTGGCATTCCTCAGGACATGTTGCCGCTCGCTTTGTAATGTGTGTTTTTTGTTTGTCATCACCTCAGATTTTGTAGGAAAGAGCTTCGTTCTTTTCACTTTAAAGCTCCTTCAGACCACAATTCACAGGTACTAAACCAAACACAAACATGCAATCACAGTGTTTTTTAATCTCATCATCTAAAGGTAGGATTATAGGAAAAAGCTGGAATCTGTTTTCTTTTTGTTAGTTGGTTTGTTTTCCTTTTATCAGGTCACATTCTCTAAGTTTGACTCAATTGAACAATGTCAGGGCACTTAACAGTAAACTAC
>JAVKLF010000042.1:5987736-5998170 GCA_034783495.1 Millerichthys robustus
TTGTTTTCCTTTTATCAGGTCACATTCTCTAAGTTTGACTCAATTGAACAATGTCAGGGCACTTAACAGTAAACTACATTTAGGTTGACTTGTGCTTGGAATTTCATTAATCATGCACAGAGTAGTTTCATTTTTGCCCCAACACACTAAAAGTCAATGTATCAACAAACTGATCCTGGAAATGCTAAATATCCCGACTTTAGTACACTTTATCAAGTCCCTACGGACTCCAAAGTCCTTGATGCCACAGTCATTCACCCATTCAGTCACAGTTAAATAAAAATAGTTTATGGTTCAAATGTCAAAGTTTATTTCTCTACATTTTGTTCTTTGAAAGAGCTGCAGCCAAAACTGTCATTACACACTAACCTCAACGGGTTTGAACTAAAGGTGTATTTTTACCAGATTAGCTTTGTCTGTGTACCCTTCGCTGTCCCTATTATTTTATTTGATCCCTCCCCTCATTATCTTTTATCTGCCTGCTTCTCTTTCTGTCTACGCTCTTGCTCTGTTACAATGAGAGATTAGTTGCATTCACTCCTCCCTTTTGTGAGTATTTAGTTACTGTGATTTAATGTGTTTTTTTTAGTTTTTTTGTTTTCTTGTTTTTGCCTGTGTAAGTGTCACTGCGCTTTTTTTGTGTTTCTAATGGTGAATGACCCTACATAACATCAGGATGATAGCCCACTGTGTTTTAGTGGGAGAGGGGCTCTGTTTGCCTTTACGCCCATCCCTAGAGCCCTTTTCACAATAGATTTATGGCCTCTATTAATGATTTTAAAATAAGACTGACCATCCTCCCCCCTGCTGGACTTGTTTGTTTTTTTTTTCCAAAACTCACACTACACTGTTGTGTTGTGTCTCTGCCATGAGTTGTATTTTAATTGTTTCATGTAGTTTAAAAGGTCTGAAAAGTAGTCAAACCTAAAAATGTTGAAAAGTAAACTTAGTGAAGATGTTAATGTGTGGTTTGTTGTTTGGAGCCTGTGCTGCCTTATAATTACAGGGAGTTGTAGGGAGGGAGGAAAGGAAGGAAGCAGGGAGGAAGGGATGGACAGAAAGGATCAAGGAGTGGGATGAGAGATGATTAAAACTGGCTATTGTTGCTGCCACTGTGTAGCTTTCTTGTTCTTGTCTCGGGGGAGGAAGTTGATGGTGATGTGCAATTTCAGATTCAGCCTTGAAAAGAGGTTTCATGTTGGTGTATGTGTGTCCTTGTCTCTGCACATGTGTATGTGATGGCAAATTGGGTTGGGGGGTTGTGGAGATACAGTTTGCAGTGACACAAAATTGAAAATTCACAAAGCTCTTTCATGAAGCGAGGTTAAGTGTTGCCAGCCTACTTAGCAAGAGAGAGCTGTAGCAAGATGTAAGAACTCCAATACCTATGTGCTTTTTTTTGTAGGAATGTACAAAATCCGTTAAAATTTGCTTAAGCTCTTTGAATTGTTCCACCTGTTTAAAAAAACCCCAGAAAGGTGCATTAAGATGGTTTACTTGTGATTTGCAGTATTTTGATTATGACATCCCCAGATATTCTGATCAAATAACATTTGGAAGGCAGTGACAGCAGATGAGAGAAGTGGATTGTGTTAGGATTGAGGAATACCAATTAAGGATGGGGGATGTCTCTGAGAAGCCTGGATCTGTGGCCAAGGAGATCATTTTCCTGGCAGCGAAGAAGAAATCCTAACCCCTGTGCCCCTCCAACCCTAAACCCACCATCTGACTGCTGGCTGGGTGAGGGTCCTCTGGGAGCCCCACAAGCTGTTGCCTTTCAGACATCAACAGTTGCCTCAGCAGCAGTTGCTGAATGCACTCCTCCTAAGAAACCCCTTTCTTCACGCACACACTCTCACACACACACTTGGGTGTCATTATCACCTTGTGTCTTTCCACACCAGTGGTTTAGACAAGTGTACGGAAACAGCTGCCAAATTTCTAAGTTTTGTTTAGATTTATTCAGATTATTATTTTTTTAATTGCTTGTATAATACATTTATCATTTCTAAAAAGATTCTACACACTTACTGCTGATGTTTTGTGCATTTTTTATGCTACTAAGGCAGAATTTTATGATTGGAAATTATGGAAAATATCTCTGACCCATTAATGGTTACTTCCTTTGAAGAAGGGTTTTAGAATGATGACAATAAAGCCTTAAGCAACTCAGTTTCCTCTTATATGCATCTCAATGACAAAAAAGGAGAACAGGGTGACGTTAAGTTTACTAGGCTACGGAATAAAATACATGTTAACCTGTGTTTGTGAGCACATCTACTCCAACTATATCAAAGATAGTCACAGTGAGTATTCTTTCTTTTAACCATTTTTCACGGTCAGTCAGGCTTTTCTACATGTCAGAACATTCCTGTGCACTCCTTCAACTTTAATCTAGTTAATGGTTAAACAGCTGCATTAACCTCCTCAGTAAAGGCCGGTCACTGTTTGACAATAAGATCGTGTTGCGTTAACTAGGCCTGGGGGACCTGGGAGACAGGAGCGGCAGCATTAATCCTCCTCACTAGGAAGGAAGAGGAGGAGGGTTTGTTCTGGTGTTTGTGTGTGAGGTGTGGTGTTTGCATTACAGCACCTGCATACTAGGGTTTTGCTGCGAGTGTGAGTCTGTTTTCAGTGACATGGAAGAGAAGGGGGCTCCCCTTGTCATGTGAGAACAAGTCGGGATCATTGATGACCGAATCCAGTGTTGGTTTTCAAGGTTTTTGAGTCAGTCAGTTAGCCTGAGGAGATAACTCATCTTTGTTTTATGGAGGGTTTTTTTTCTTCCTAGAGCCCCACTAAAACTAGAACTAAGAAGCTCGAGTCTGATTACAGCTTGTGTGAACTTGACTGGAACGAAAAGAGTAGAGGGATAAAGTAATCATGCTCTGACTATTAATATTCTCCTTTAGTCACATCACTAGTTTTAGTAAGTTTTTTTCCTGTTCATTTTCTCTTTGGATTTTGCTTCAGTCGGCACTGCTCCTCTTTATGCCTAGTTCTGAAATTCACTCATCTCTATGTTCTCCCTTTTGCCAGAACCAAATGCATGCATCCTGTCTCCCCCATACCTTGAGTAGAATAAAATTCACTATGACCTGAACATTGGGAGTTAACAGAAGCCAGTGATTAATTGTTTTGTTTTGTACAGCTGTTGTATTCATATTCCAATAATGCAATACAAGTGAAAATACATTATGCAATTTTTCTTTTTAATTTAGGAGAAAACAACATAGACCAGTTGTCTCTCAGTCCATATAAATATTCGATTAAAAATCAATACCATTCAATTGGATTATGACCCCATCAGGCTAAATGACTCCCAATTATTCTACTGCACAATCCACTGAACAAAAAACTTGATGGATAGTTATTTGGAGATAACGTTAGAATTACAGAGTGCTTAGCTGATTTGGACTCTTGTTATTAAAGGCTAAAGTGATTATAACCCAAATTTTTGTCTCCAGAGTATATTACATTATGCCTCTGCAGTCTTGTTGCTGAATTATGTCTACATTTGTTCAATGAGATTTTATTCTGAATGAATATCAAGTGTCAGACGAATGCATGTTGTAGTGCTTATGAATAATGAGAAATGTGTTTGGTTCTTCCTTGGTGTTGTGTTAAGTTCTGAGAGAGTCTTAGAGGACTAGGACATATGGTTAAGAGGACCCCCTTTGATCCACTTCTCTTCTCATACACCGACATATACTTTCTGTGATTCATCTCAGTGGAAAATGATGAAAGATGCTCCAACTACTCATGTCAATTAGCAGTCCAATTGTGTCAGCTGCACATTGTGTACATGCGTGTGCTTGTGGATTAAAAGTGGTTCGTGAGGGTGGGGTTGGTTAATGGCAGAGGCAGAGAAGACATGTCTAATAATAAGGGCTGACAAAGGGGCACAAGCAGAGGGAGGGTCCGTGGGAGGACGGGAAGACGATGAAGCATCTAGTATGTCAGGGCTTTTCATTACCTTTCACTTCTAGTTAGGTCTGAGAATCAATATCATTATATAAATGAAATATTTTCCCACACTGAACAAGATGAGTCACTATGCAGGCTAGTGAATAATTTAGTCCAGTGCAACAAACTGGATGTATTAAGCAAAAATACAGAAGGAATCATTTTGCATAAAAACATTAGATGTTTTTTTTTTTTAACTACTAAACTTAAACTAAATTCACAGTAAAATGAAGTTATATAAAGTCAAAATACTGGGGAAAAAAACAATTGGCATGTAAAGATATCTTGCTTGGTCCAATCATTAATCTAAAATAACTGAGTGTTAAGTAAAAAACAACAATGAAACAAACAAAACAAAAACTGTAACAGTTGAAGTGATGAATGAACCCAAAGTACATGAAGTACGCATATAAGTTTGAAATTAACCTTAATTTCTCTATACTTTAATTCAAGATCTCTAAAGGTTTTGCTAAATTTTGAAGTGAACCTTGTTTGTGCCACCATATCATTGCAAATGTTATACTCTATTATCCTATTCTTATATGGATTGTATAAAGAAATTGGAATGAAATGCGTCTTGGCAGTGGGCTGTAATAAATTGCCTAAAGATCCACAAAAACATGTTTTTCCCAAGTTTCCTGTTATTTTTATCTGCAGGCACAGCATTGGTTTTATATTTGAGTTTGAGTCCTTTCTTGTCTGAATAAACTATTGGTTAAAGTTAGATGACGTAACAAGTTAAACAAAAACATTTTTAAAATCCCCTGAAATCATTTATCTAAAACTGGTCAAATACTAGACTAAAATTAGTGAATAAAATCACCCAAACTTTTCAGAAAGACATTAATTGATCTTCAAAATACCTGAAGAACTATTGATCAAGACTACATTAAAACATAACAATCATTTGTTTCTTTTTGAAAGACAAAATCTGTATTTTATGATTTTCTATGTTATTGTTATCCTTGTCAGTGATTTCCTGTTGGAGTCTGCAACAAAAACAAATACACCTTGCATATTCACTGCAAACCATAAAGTCAGTTCAATGTAATTTGTACGATTTATGTTTACGACTCCACACTGCAGCACTTTTTCACGTGTTCTTCATTGAAATCTTCCTCTGTCTGCACCTGAACAATGCTACATTGTGTAGAAATTCCTGCAGGCTGTTGGAATGCAGGTATTAAAACTGGGCTGATTACACACATAGCAGAGACAGGGGGAGAAGTGAGAACAGGAAGGACAGAGGAGGTGCAGAGAGAAGGGAGTGAAGGAAGGCAGCACCACGAGGCACAGTGAAAGGGAGAGCCCGATGAAAGGCGATAGCCTTTAAAGTTTAAACTCTGTAGCTGCACACAGATGGTTGCATGATCGTATAAATGTGTATGTGCTGATTTACATAGCTGCAGGTGCATGGTTTTCTTGAAAGTGATGTGTCTGGAATACATTCCACATTAAGTGAGCTAACACTTGAGTGTATATGTGACAAAGGGGGAGTGTTAGCATTTGGTGTGGGACCAGACTTCGCAGTGTGTGTGGGCCCTCATCACTTGGGGCAGCCAGGGTTGTTAAGAGCATGTGAACATTACTGCAACCCCAACATAATCTGGAATCCGGGCCTAACAGAGGTTATAAATAAGTGTGTGTTTGTCTGTGTGTGTGTGTGTCCAAGCTCACTTCAAGGGAGTACCAGCTGGTGATGGGACACCATTGGGTTAGTTCTTGCAACCCCCAGTTTTTTCTGTTTCATTCACTTTTTTCTTCTTTCTCACTAGCTTTAGCTTATTTGACACAAACAGTTAAACAGTTAAACTTTCACGTTCCTGTACTTTTATGTTAAAACAACGTACACCAGTTTTTATTAGCTTTTAGCTACTTTGGCTGTTTACATATTCCATACTGTGCCACCATAGTTGTGGCTTCTTGCATAACAGCTGGTGATATATAATCCAGGCTGTCAGAGTTAAAGCCTGTTCTCCTTGGCAAGACGTTGGTAAAATAAAGCTGGCCAAAAAAATATTACCAAGGACTGCCTGCACCCTTATATCGAGCCCTTCACCCACACACACCCCACCTCGCCCCATCTGTTTGAGTGTATGTCTGTGTGTGTATGTGGCTCTGGTATACAGGCAGTTGGTGAAATGGTTGAGGGGAACACAAAAACCCAGCCCACCATCGGCATGATACAATAAAAAACAAAAGTCAAAACCTTGTATGCAGCAGAAAGCTTAAGCTAATGCTACTGCCTCATTCACATTCTCTGAGGTTTGCTTTATGCTAAGGAAGAAGAAATGAGGCCAAACAATGACATACTTGTTCTCCTGTGGTTATCCACCTGTTCTCTGCAGTCTTGCTTTGGTTGTATCTAAGTGTCATTACAGGAACCTTCTGTTCTTCAGCACACACTTTATTTCTTTCTTTTCCCACCAATTGTCTTATTCTATTTAATTTCGATTATAAAACCTTCATGGCACAATACGCTTGTTTATCAAGACAAAGCAGAAAATGACTAAAAAATAATAAAGTAAATAAAATAAACTCTAAGGATCTTGATGTCTGATTTTCAGTGTTTGATTTACTTTTAATTCATTGTCACCCATACCTTTTTTTGCTCTGTTCATTATTTTGGATGCACCTGCTTCCTCTTCTTGGTTGCTCTTCTCACTACCGCTAACAGATTTGTCTGGATTAGATTTTTTTAACCCCCTTGCAACTCACTACCAGTCACTCATTCGACTGTTTCTTTATTCAGGCCTCCCTGTATGCTCACTTGACTATGTGGTCAGAGGCCCTGCGGTGGATTAGCGGTCAGTTGACTCGCAGAGAGCAGACAAAGCTTCCAGCAAAAACATGAGACAATATCCAAATGATTGGCCACTTGGCTGTTGACTGTGGAAACAAGCTGCTATATCAGACTGAGCCAGGCTTGATCCACAGGGGCTGCCCATGAACCATATTTGCCAGTAATATTTATTATTCACTGCAGTGCTTCTGTTTGTGTTTTAGCAGCTGTGTTCTGATGCAACATGGAACAAATCGGCAGACAAACACAGAAGCTATCATTGCTTTTTGAACACATGGGTGGAAATAGGAGTTTGGATAGCAGAAATCATGTTACATAATGTTGACAAATGTGTGTAGGGTACATTCTTTTTAATTGGTTGGTGTGTATTTGTAGCCATTGTGTTTTCGGTTTGTTTCTGTTTCAATGTTTTACTTTCTGTATTTTTGCCCCCAAAATAACTAATTTGAAGAAATAGTGCAGAACTTACTTTCATTCAAGTCTCATAGACTCCATAACCATTGTGTTTACAGTGTGGCTGTAGCTACAACAGGATGTTTAATGCAGATTAAGCAGCTATTTTTTCATTATTTGCCTAATGGGGAAAAATACTCCTGCCAAAAGTTCTTAAAGCTAATGTTTTCTCATATTACCTGCTTGTTTTATTTGTAAAACAGACCAAGTTTGAACATTTTCTGTTTCAAAACAGAATAAAACAAACATATTGCAACTTACCACATTTCAGGTAGCAGTTTGTCCTTAAAAGTGGCCAGTTTTCAATGTCATTTCATTTATTTTACTTAGCGACTAATATATTATAACAGCTCCGGTTCCTATGAAAAAGTTGATTGATCATATACTTTTTAGGCCATAGTACCTATATGTAGCAACATATTTGTAAAACCTTTCAGATGAAACATCCACTTGTGATTTATGAGAGAAGACGATGGTGACCATCTGGATGCAAGTACGCTGTGTGTACTGTAACGCCTCTTGAATCATGGGAACACCTTGGCCCCAATCTACTGGGTCTTTCAAGCCCATCTGCCTTCCCTTGTGCATGGTGAAAACTAGAGTTTGAGCATCTCCTCCATGCCTCTCCCTGCCATCTTCACCTCTGGTTCACAGCTCATTACAGAGACTCGGGGTTGGCTTTTCTGCCCTGCAGCAAAGTTCCTGCTTGGAGACAGAGCGCTGAAGTCATGGAAAATTCTAGATCTCTGCAGATGACGGACAGCTTCCACATCTCCTGTCTGTCATTGTGGCTCACTTCTTTTTCCACATTCCTCAGATGACATTTCGTCAGTCATCTCGCTTCTTCCAGGTTTTGACAGATTCACCTCTCTTTCCATTTTTTTTTGTCCTTGCTGTGTCCTCACCTGTATAGGCAAGCTTTACCTTGCCGCCGCAAAGCTTTAAAATAACCTCTTCTTTACCCTCCTCACCGTAAATGTCAAAATTTGCCTCAGGGTTGCGAACCCAACTGCAGAACGTATCTAATTCTAACCTAAGCCATACAAAAGCACACTGTTCTCAAATGGCATTTTAGTGGCATGACTCAAAGGACTCTTTCTGAGAAACTACTCAATGATGAATCATGTTGTTACAATTAGAAAATCTCCTAAAATGTTAATGTAACCGCTCACTCATGATCTAAGAATTCCCAAATAACATCTCTCACAAACACCATGTGATATTTCTTTAACACAGGAATGATAATTATTACTTTGCATGATGTTGATGGGAGGTCTGGTGCAGCACCATCTTGTTTAAGTTCACCTACATGAAGCACACTTGATTATTCCATGCCTGCTTTTATTTATTTTCTATTTCTCTTCCTCTCTCAATTCCCAACCTCCCACCCTCATTGGTTTAATGAATAGCAAGGTCCGTTCAAAGCAGCCAAGAATACAGAGATGTTTAGCAAAATTGAGGATATCTTTCATGTCATCATTTCATTTTTTTTCCAATAAATCAAAGTTTCACTTGTAACTAAAAAAATAGCAAAAATATAGCCTAAAGGTTTTATTTGGCAATTTTATGTTTTTCCATTTTTAACTTTTTTTTTCTTGCTTACTACCCTTATTCCCTATGCTTTCCTCTTTTTACTTTCATGCTTTGGACTCTTTCGTCATTATCACCAGATTTTTGGAAGTGGGGGAGGTGTATGAGATGGTGCCAAGGTAGACAGGATCCCCCCTACAAACTCACAGAAACCTCCGCCTCCTACTGTAGATAGACACGCATTCATCCTTTTTGGCTTCCCACCATAAGGTGCTTTTTTTTTTTCCTCTTCCAATCTCATAAACAAACAGTTTCTGCAACGCCTACCTGGACCATCTGCTTCTGCAAACACCCACAGCAAGACTTATTTGTAAGGTCACAAGGCAAGAAGTTTTTCTTTCAAAATCGTCACTGGATGTTCCAACATTTTCTGTTTCAGTTCTCCCTACCTTCACAGGGTCCATGTGTTTTCAAACAAGGATTGGTATCCATCAGTTCAAGTCTCTGCATAACTGTTTTTAAATCTAAAATAAAGAAAAAAGTACAAGTATATATTGGCTGTCAGTAAGCTCCACTCTGCCTGCCTTTGTGCCATGCAGTAGATGTGGCAGAAGTAATACAAGGACATACTGACATGTTTATTTTTCATGCTACATGCCTCCCTTGATCTCGGCATCTTTGGTCTTGCATTTTTGGACCAGTATTGTTACTCAGTGCATTTCTTTTTTTATGCATCTTTTCCTTTCAGTATCTGTTTTTCTTCTGGTCTTTTCAAGTCTGATTCCATCTGATCACGTGATCACTTGTGCCTTTGTGACTTCATAAAGGTATTGTCTTCCTTAAAGCGTTATCTTTATTTGTCTGAGTCAAGACAGACTCAAAAATGTTTCAATAGCAGAGAGGAGATTTGTTTCTTGATGTTTTCTCCAACTAGTTGCATGAAAAAACAAAAATAAATCAGTTATTCAGGACTTCATAGCCTTATCTTTAAAATCTTGGCAATCTTTTTTTATTTGCCACCCACCTTTTAACATTAATTGCAAAAACTCCTCTCACTACTTTTAAACGTTCTTTGAACGGACCTTTTCTGCAGATAAAAAGGCTAATTAGGATGGACTTGGCTTTTGTGAGGGCAACATAGGGAAAAGATGTGGGTAACCAATATTGACAAAATGTCATTATGGAAATGTGAATTTTGCAGGTGTGTGTATTTATTTATTTTACATCAGGGTGACTGTGTGTGTGGATGCAGCACACCAAGGGGTCGCAGGCCAATCTGTGCTGAAATCTCAAGGGAACTCAAGATCTCATGTCAGCATAAAGCCTTGGAATTGCATATTTTAAAGAGTCAAAAATTGATTTTGTTTCTAGATCTTTTTTTTCTTGAAAGCAGATTATGAGTACTGTTTTAGCAAATTAAACTATCTGAGAAGTTGTTACATCTGGTTACGCTGACTGCAGGAGTTTGTGGTTGAACAGGGAGAAGAAACAGACCTGTATTTTTTCCCAGTCCTCTTATTCTCTTTAACCTATTCTCACCTCCGCTCTTGCATTCTTCATCGTCTTGTTTTCCTTCCATGACGACACCCCCGTTTATCAACCGCTGTCTCCAATTCTTGCAGCCCTCACCTGCAACCCCCCCCCCCCCCCCCCCCCCCCCCCCCCCCCCCCCCCCCCCCCCC
>JAVKLF010000042.1:6123085-6134056 GCA_034783495.1 Millerichthys robustus
TGTTTTAGCCATGCTTTCCCAGCCACTAGACAGGCATTAAGTGTCAAGGAATACATAAAAGCTTTCCTAAGCAGTTCAGGAGCTGTGTCTTCTCTGAGGGATATTAACTTTCCTTTGTGTGGATTTTAAGCTTTGTAAGTTTGAACAACTCCTGCATGCACTAAATGTTCACTGGGAGATAGAGAAAAAGGCCCAGAAAGCAGAAAATTTCTACTTTAAATTGTGCAAATGACAGAAAAGATGGATCGTTTCACCTGGGGTGCCAGATGATGGTGTCAGTCTTCATGAGCTGCTCTGTTCCCTCAAATACACGAACGTCGTGTTCTCCCAAGAAGACCTGCATGGCATAAGGACTGGGAAAAGGAAGAAGAAAAACATTTAGAACAATATTTTCTGTATTTCGGTTAACCAGTCATTACTAATTACAGCACCTATTAAGGATATCAAGACATAAGCTTTAAAGTTTCCATCATGATTTCCAACAGGAATAGATAATTTATGAATTCATTCATAATTTATTGTCTCATTTTCTTTCATTTTAGGCATGATGTTGGAATTATACTTCCTCGTGCATTCGCTAACTTGATCAGGCATAGTGTGCTATGCCTATTGGTAGAATATTGTGCAATATAGAAAATGTTAAAAATACATTTTATCACAAACAACAGTTTGATTTTGGGAGAAAACCCAGTCCCAAATGGAGCTTTAAAGATCGGGTGTATTTCACACAAACATCATTCACAGTTTAAATGGGTGATACAATGTTGGACTTTATATTAAAGGACTGACATTTTAATATCTGTATTGTTTTTTTTTGTTTGTTTTTTTTTATTCTTAACTCAATTGCAGTTTAAGTTTTTGAATTTTGCAGAATTTAACACACTCTTTGTTCTCTCGAGTTTCATTTATTCTTCATACTTACTTGTACCAGCAGTGGGCAACAGAGAGCACCCACTGGTTGTTGATGAGCACTCCTCCACAGAAGTGGTAGCCATAGTTCAGAGAGGCCATGTAGGGCCGAGAGTGAGGCTCACACTCCTGCCCTCCGATGATCCTGCCATCATTTCTGGGCACTGCAGCTGTCCATTAAAGAAAGAGAGAATGTTTAAATCTAGTCTGCAGTCACAACAGTTCATTAGGAATGCTCATGTGTGTGTATTAACAGATTTGTGTCCTTCTGTGTTTTTTTTTTCTTTTTTTTACCAGCAGCTCCAACAGCCAACAGAAGACAGAGCAGCCTCATGATGTTAGGTGACCAGAAGGCACCTGGACGCACTCTTATATATACCTCACACGCCTGCTACGCTCAACCTTTTTCCCCACCTCTGTTCTTTACTCTTTTTGTTGACCCCATCTGCGTTTTCACACCGAGTTCTTACTTTTTGGTGCTAAATGTGCTTTACCAAATCTGCTTTTTATCAGGCTCCAATTTTTTTTTTTATTTGTCCACCCTGGTCCTGTCACAGAGTTAGTGTTTTTTTGGATATGTCATCTGTTCACCTTCTCAAAGTCTCCACACATTGAACACCGATTTGTGATTCTCTCACTCACTAATTCTTAGAAAACTGCAGCATAAAACTGTGCAAACAGTTAAACAAACTTTTGAATAAAGAAAAGGTTAAAATGTAATAATTACAGTCTCAAGTCAAAACAAAAAATAGGATTTTTGACAAAAAATGTTCAGGAAAAGTTATGAAAATAAATTTGCTGTGCTTTCGGCCACCTTTGAGAAAAAGCCAAATGAGGTGAAAATGAAGCCATCTGTTGTCTCTGAATCAGCAAAGTTACAGAACATTCTGGGTGGGGCTTTTTTTTTTTGTTTCTTTGTTTCTTTGTTTTTTTTACAGCTGAATCAGTGTGAATCAAATAGAAAATCTAAATGAGAGTTGTTGGAATATTGCTATGCAATAACTGGTCATTTACTGTGGTGTTTGCTGAAAAGACAGCTGCATATTCATATCTAAGACAGGGACTGGAGTGGGAGGAGTGGACAAACAATTGAAGGAGGGTGGTTGGGTTCGGGCAAAAGGTGTTGAGGAGGAGGGATACCTGGGAGGTTACAGAGAAGTTAAGTATAAATGCAGAAACAGGTCATCAACACCAGTCTGACTGTGGACAGGACTGAGTCAGCCTAATCATGATTGTCCTGATGGTTTTTATGCTTCTGGGCGCTGCGGGTAACAACTGTTTAGCATTTCCGAATGTTTTAGAATAACTAAAAAGGTGAATATAATAAGCAATAAAACTTTCCTCTCCCCTTGATGCAACAGCTGCAGCTCCTATGGATGACAAAATTGTTGGAGGCTACCAGTGTGAGGCTCACTCTCAGCCCTGGCAGGTGTCACTCAACATCGGATACCACTTCTGTGGAGGCTCCCTCATTAATGACCAGTGGATCATCTCTGCTGCTCATTGCTGGCAAAAGTTTGTACCAAATCCTTTTCTTCAATCCCACTTTAAAAAGCAATGCGATTAGAAGAACTACAGTCATGTATATTTGTTTGGTATCCTATTCAGCCCCTTTTCACAGATTGCCATCTTGGGAGACAACCATATCTGGGAGCATGAAGGCACTGAGCAGTACATGTCTGTGGATGCCATCTACTGGCATCAGAGCTACGATTACAATACCCTGGATTATGACATCATGCTGATGAAGTTGGCACACCCAGTCACTCTGAACGAGTATGTCAAGCCTGTTCCTCTCCCTAAAGCCTGTCCCACACCTGGAGACATGTGCACGGTATCAGGATGGGGCAACATCTACTCAGATCAAGGTGAGCTAAATGAATCTTGGCAGTGAATGACATCAAAAAGGTTCCTATTTGATGATGATAAACTTATTACTTGCCACAGCAGGTGCAGATGTGACAGAACCGTTTAAAATACATAATGAGAAACGATAAGCAATCCTGGATTTCCAGTAACTAAGAAAGCAGAATAATAACACAGTAACACTGAAATAAAAGTTGAAATTTGAAGATATTACATTGACATACTTTTGGACAGTTTTTTCTTGGTTTTCAGCTTTTTATTTTTCAGGATTTGCGTTCGTAATTGAAGGTCCATCATTCTGTGAAGACATGCATACCACCTGAAGTCTTTTATAACAGAATTTTGAACTAGGATCATAAAAATTAAAGGAGTTTTTGCCTCATTGGTCAAATCTTGAAAATAATGTCATATTTTTGCACACAATATTGTGAGGTAGGCCACTATTTGTTAGCACTTGGTGTATGTGTTGGGAACGACTTCACTTCCTTTGGGACAAGATTTTAGCTCATTGTCTAAATAATTAACTTTAGATGTTTTACGGTTCATTAATTGTGACAGATATCTTAAAATGGGGTAGATTCAGAGGTTAATGTCAAAGTTGTGAATAAAAACCTCATAACATCTATTAGCACTGAAACGATGTGTTTGGGATCACTTGGATGTCCTACCAAACCGAAATGTACCTCAGTGTTATGGATACTTTAGCATTTGCTGATGTTAATTATCTGTGACTAATTCATTTCAAATTAACTTTAAAATCCTTTTGTTTTTATACAAAACCATTTGTTTTGACAAGTTTTGTTGATTTAAATGCATAATATCACAGAACCTGAAAAATCAAAAGCGTTAATCACTAATAAAATCTTTATTCTTTAACACCAGATCTCCAACTTGATTTAACAGCAAGAAAACAATCAGAGCCGCTGTTCAGACGTGTCAGTGAGGAGATCCTATGAGATATTCTGAGATGTTCACTCAAGATTTAAATTTCTATTCCATCAAACTCTGGTTTTAAATTCTTACTTATTGCAGTCTTCAACCCATTTTACCTTCAATGTGTGGAAGTCCCCATTTTGTCCAACAAGGACTGTGAACCCTCCTACCCTGGGATGATCACTGAACGCATGGTGTGTGCCGGGTACCTGGAGGGAGGCAAGGATGCTTGTCAGGTATACTTTGCATATTTAGCTCAAGATCAAAATATGGTCTTTAACAACTCCAGAGAATAAAGATTGATTTGAATGACAAAACTGCATAAATGAGCACTATTCTGTCATTTTGTTTGTCTTTGTCTTGCTCAGGGTGACTCTGGTGGCCCCCTGGTGTGCAACGGCGAGCTGCAGGGAATCGTCTCTTGGGGTCAGGGCTGTGCTCTGCCCAACTACCCGGGTGTTTACACCAAAGTCTGTTCTCTAATGCCCTGGATCGATGAGACCCTTTCCAGATACAGCTAGGCTGTGATCTGCCACCACAGAACTACATGAGAGAGAAGAGAAACAAAACAGAGAATGAAACTGGAGGAGACAGGGACAGCAGGTGGTTGTGGGCAATTTCAGAAACAAAATGAGCAGGACAGCAGCAAAAAAAAAAAAAACCCACAAGGAGTGGGAGAGGAGAAGGAGAGGAAATGTCATATTTCTTCAATAAAATCTTTAGTTTTGTCTTGCATCACTGTGTTTGATAGTGATGGTGTGGATCTGTGAAATTTATGCAACTCTTTTTGACTCAATATTAAAACAACACAGTGAATTTTATTGTTTTATTGAAGAGGTAAGCTGTATTTTTATGCTTCTGTTCACTCAATTTGACTACATTAAAACTTAATAATTACCATTGAAGTAGCTGTCAGATGGAAATAAAAGGGGATGCAAAAACCAATAACAGAGTCTGATCCACTACAAAGTCTGTGTTTTCTACACTTGCATTATATTTATATGAAACAGCTTTTGTGTCAGGTCATGATTCCCAATCCTGTGTATGGGATCATAAAAGGTTCTGATTGTAGAGCCCAGGATGTCAAGAAACCATCACCAGTTATACTAAAGAGGCTAGTTTTGGCCCAACAAAAAGAAATGTCTAGTTATTATGATGAACCATATGCTCAAATCAAACAATAAAATAATTCAGACACATTTACTTTTTTCCTAATTATTTATAAAAATAATTCTACTTATAAATTAAATTAAGGTACTTATTTCAGCGCATCAGATTAACTAAAGAAAAAAAAACTGCATTAGGCTTCTTTATTAAACACTTTTAGCTGAATCAGTTAGTTTCTGGCCAGTGTGCCCCTCAAGGTATTCAATAAAGATGCAGACCTGTAAATGAACAAGTCCAGTTTTACAAGAGAGAATCTGTGGGGCACTAAATTTGGTTAGTCAAAATCAAATTCTTTTATTATTTTTTTTTTAATAGTATTTTCCTTGTTGACACCCATTCCCCTCGCCAGGTGTTCAGTAGAAAACATGGAGTCAGTAATCATTTCAGTTTTTACAAGGCCTCTAGTGAAATGAAAAGCCTTGCATTTTCTGAAAGAATGCACATTACTCACTACCTTTAACAAGGTAGGGGCTGACAAACTGCTTGATTCTCTTGTCGATCTGGAAGTTGTGCTACCCCAGATGCGCTGCAGTATTGCTAATGAACAAAAGACAGAACAGATATGTGCATTACAAGAACGGTCCGCAAATGGTAATCTCAGTCAGAGAAACACAAGAAATAATGCACACTTACAGCATGAGTCAATATGTTTAAACACCCAGTGGGGCTAAGAATTGGGCTTTCATAGTTGTCATCAAAGGCAACTGAAACATTCAGCAGCAGTTAAAATGTATTTGCCTCTTGCCATAAGAGTAAATTACAACAAAAACACAAAGAATGATGCATTTGTATAGCTATGGGTTCATGATCATGTTATCACACTGAGATGCTGAAGCCGGATCAGGTTTATTTCTGGGACAAAAGCCAAGAGGCTGTTTGCAGACAGAGACACAATAAGCTACAATAAAACTTCACACCCCCCAGGCAGTTTCAGTGAACAGAAAAAATGACCAGAGACCTTATGGTTGTTATGTGATCCTGCTGATAAGAGACGTTCACCTGCAGCTGGGATTTAGACCTTGAGAGAGAGCTGCCCCGGCTTTCTGAGCATCATCATTGGTCAGGAGAGAGCCTGTCTGTCTGTTTGCTGGGTGGGGGGTCTGGTTGATTGGATTTACTGATTACAGCCAGGTGTGCTGTCAAGATTGCAAAGCAGCTGCTTATACAACACTACATTTCTTTCAGTCCTCCTCCGAAACAGTAGGTGCTGCTAAAGACCAAACCAATGATTACAAGCAAAAAGAGCATTTTAACAGAGTTAATTCTGTCCACGGTTCTTAATTTGATCCATTTTAAATTATTTGAAGACATTATGAGACAGAAAACTAAAACACCCAGGAAAGATTTTTAATTTTCATTGACTATGTTTCAATGATTCTGCCATTTTCAAACAACTCCAACCTGAACAACCTTTACTCAGATCGCCACTGAGACCGCAGCAAGAGTCCATCTGTGGGATCATCTCTAAACCAAAGAAGACAAAAAACTATACTCCTAATATATGGAAAAGAACCAAGATATTTGGGGAATTTCATAAAAAAGGAAAACTAAATGAAAGAATGTAAGAAGTAGGGGCACCTGCACCAACTTGCCACATCATCAAAAACATTTCTAAACCAACGTATTGCAATCTGTTTTACATAACAATTAAACTTCAGAATAAATGTCAGATCCTAAAAAAGGGGGGCAGTATGGTGGTTAACACTGTCATCCCAAATGTATTTCTATACTTAAATTGATTGGGATGTACTGATATTAAAAACTTTTTCAACAGATCCACTCGTTTATTTTGTTTGAAACTTTAAAACTTTACCACTTTTAGGCTAAAAGTTGTGTTTCTTGTTCTTTTTCGTCCTTGTCCGAATGTTTAGTGTGTCACTTTTATATTTAGGTGTATTTGAGGACAGTATCTCACAGCTGTGAGTTTCCCAGCAGCTGTTATCTGTTACCTAAATTTACTTGCGGAGGTTTGGGTTGCTTTCCATGAAACCGCTTTTAATTTTAGACCTGGATGAATCTCAATAGAACTATAGCACTTTTACAATTTATTTTTTGTACAGACAAACAAACCACACAGTTTTTTAATGCAGGTGGTCTCTTATCTGCATGTACCATGGTGTTTTCTGTTTCTGTGGTTTACTACAAATATATAAAAACATAAATGAGAAACAAAACTGTGCCTGCTTGTGAAAGAAAATGCAAACTAAGTGATGTACTGATAATGCCATCGTGCCAGCAAATGTGCAATCCTCATTCTAGTTAATCTGCTCAGATTTAGCCTTTATAAAAGCACAGGCGCATTTCAATACGGCAGTTCAGGATGGATCAAGGTCAAGTTGTGAAAAGGAGAACAAAAAAAAATTTCACAAAAAATGTGTCTTTTTTAATATCATTGAAATTTTTTATATACTAAATTCAGTAACAGTTCCATAACTGCAAGGTTGAACTGAACAGTCCTAGGCTGTCTGGATAAAAGCTTATTAATGTACAGTCTGAGCTGCTCTGATATTATACTGGAACACCAAAATATTTAAAAACCATTTTAATCATTTGGTGTTTCAGGACATTACTGAATAATTTTAAAATGTAACAGACTCACAATTCGATGCAATAAGCGGAATAAAAATCAAATATTTAGATTATTTTTTTTTAATCAAATACATTGTTTTACATGTACTGCAAGTGGCCTGAAAGCTCTAAACAAAACTAGTATGAGCTGGTATTCCTCAGATATTTTTTCCCCTTGGCGCCCAACAACAAATAGTCTAATATTAATCAAACCAGTGAGCTGGAACAGATGGAGTTTTCACATCATGCCTTCAGTCTCATTGTGGTGTAACCAATCAGTGTCAACAGCATGACCAGAGCTGGCATAAAACTTTATCTGCAGTAAAATGATATAAATTAAAAAAAGAGAAAATAAAAAAAAAACCTTACAATAAAAGAACATGAAAGTGAGCTCCATCTACTGCATTCAGATCTGTTTCATTTGTCTGTTTATTTATATATTTTTTATTATTATACTGAAGTTGATTTCTTGGTTCACATAAGAGTAATTAAATGTGACTTTATGTCTTGTTAATGTAAAAGAAATGTACTGTTCTTTTGTTTATAGAATCGATCTATAACAGTTTCACATACTCAAAACTCAAAAAAGAATCTATACAATTTGTAACAAAAAGTTTCTAATTTGACATAAACTCTCAGGCCATACAGACAAAGGGTCAAACAAGTTCAAGTGTTCTTTTTTGGCGGTTTCTGGAAAAAAGGCTCAACATATCAATGAAATCCAAGAAGATAAAATACAAGATGTCTCCTGTTTCTTCTTTGAATCTCAGCTTCTCAGCAACTGTGACTTAAGTAGGACCATCTGAACTGTTTTCTTTTTCTGTTCTTTTAGATTCAAGACAAGGATAAAAGAAAAAAAAGAGTCTGTAAATTTATAAGATCACAGTCAGATGGTGTAGAAAATCCGAGTTCCCGTAAAATGAATGATGTCAGACAAATATCAGGTTAGGTGGATTTCAAAAAATGAATTTAAAAAGGAAAACCATCATTCAGTATTTTTATTAATTTGCTTTCAGAGGTTTTAAAAAACTATCTAAGCTGTTCATCAGTATACCTGAAGGCTGACCTTCAGTACAAAAATGTTTGTTTTTCCAACATTTGAGATTGTCTAATTGAGAATTCTGATTGGTCAAAGATAACCGAAGGAGGTGACCGCAATGGAAAAACTAAGAACTGCCTTGCTATAAAACCAGGGCTGCAGGTGAAGTCCTGTCATCAACAGGATCACTCAGCAATCATGAGGTCTATGGTGTTTGTTCTGCTCATTGGAGCTGCTTGTAAGAGCCTGTTTTTATTAGTATTCAACTAGTCAGATATCTGAAATTTAAAACTCTCCTTTTGACACTAAACATTATTTTCTTCTGTGTGTTTTCAGTTGCCTTGGATGACGACAAGATTGTCGGAGGGTATGAGTGCAAGCCCCACTCCGAGCGCCATCAGGTGTCTCTGAATGTTGGTTACCACTTCTGTGGTGGCTCTCTGGTCAATTCAAACTGGGTTGTGTCTGCTGCTCACTGCTACCAGAAGTAAGTGTGCAATATTCCTCTTTCTTCTCTATACCTGCAGGTTTGATTTACTTGGGTAAGCATTGGTCATTTTTGTGTGTTTGCACTCAGTCTGTGTCTTTGAACTCATTCTAGCCGCATAGAAGTGCGTCTGGGAGAGCACCACATCCAGATCAATGAGGGAACCGAGCAGTTCATCAGCTCTGCCAAAGTCATCCGCCATCCTGAGTACAACTCCTACTACATTGACAATGACATCATGCTGATCAAGCTGAGCAAGCCCGCTACCCTCAACCAGTACGTTCAGCCTGTGGCTCTGCCCAGGAGCTGTGCTCCTGCTGGCACCAAGTGCACAGTCTCTGGTTGGGGCAACACCATGAGCTCCAGTGAGTGCTGAAAGAATGCTTCACCGTTTATATTTACTCGGGTCTTTTGAGCCTTGTTTCATTCCTACCTTTTGCACATGTTTCAGCTGCTGACAAGAACAAGTTGCAGTGCCTGGAAATCCCTATCCTGTCCAAGAGTGACTGTGAAAATTCCTATCCTGGAATGATCACCGCCTCCATGTTCTGTGCTGGATTCCTTGAGGGAGGCAAGGACTCTTGCCAGGTATGTAACAAGTTGTAGCTTTAGAGTATGTGAGCAGAGAACTTTGGTTGCTAATACAGAAGATTACAAATGATAAGTACCATTGATGTCATTCTCATTTTTGTTTCTCTTTGTTGTCAGGGTGATTCTGGTGGCCCTGTTGTGTGCAACGGTGAGCTGCAGGGTATTGTGTCCTGGGGCTACGGATGTGCTGAGAAAAACCACCCTGGTGTCTACGCCAAGGTGAAAATTACTTCAATATTTAAGCAACACAAACTGTATTGTAGAACAAATACATTGGAGGATTTTTGCACTAAAACTCTTTTTACTTGCTCTTTTCTCAGGTCTGCATCTTCAGTGACTGGCTGCAAAGCACCATGGCCAACAATTAAACCTGAGCCTTCAACCATCCAACGTGGCTGCAGCTCCCCTGTCATTTCAACTATTTTGATCTGATAGTTGATCATTTGTTTAGAACAATGAGATTCACACAAATCAATAAAAGCTAAATATCTAACCCTCATTTTTGTCTCGTCATGTTTTGTCTTTGTTAGCTAACATAATAAAATATTGTTTGCAGTTTATAGAGATAGGTTTAAGCGATTAGCTCATTTGTCTAGTCAGAATTAAAACTTAGGTTTTCCAACTGAGGTCATCCAAAGAGCGATCTAAGTAAGTAAGTGATATTATATAAAGTCATATCACTACAATTAAGTTATAACAACTCAATAACTGCACTGTAATCCAGTCTATTCCTCCAAAATGGTTTTTAATTTTAATCTGAAGCAGTCTAATTTTTCTCAGCCAATGGAAAACATTAAATTTGACAGGAAAGTGTCAAACATAAAATGTGGGTGGTTCAATGCAGAACCATCACCATGAATTCTAACAATATCCAACCCAATCTGAGAGAAACAGATGGTGTATTCACACAATGCCTTCACTTTCAAGGCTGTGACACTACTCTTTATCAGCAGTGTCAGCTGCAATAGTAGACAAGGCAGAAGTGTGTATAAAACTTTACTTACAGGCAAAAATATTTCCATTTAAAAGGGAACTTAACATTTTTTTAAATGCATTGGATTAAGTTCCCTTTAATCCAATGTTTAATCTAATATTTTAATCAATTTTAAGTTATCATTGTTGGCATAAAATCCAGTGACTTAATGCCTTGACAGTTTTACTTGACAACAGGACGGCATTAAGAAAGCCATCATGTTCATCTTACTGAATGCATATATGTCGGACAGAACAGGTTTTAAAAAAATTTTAAAACATGATTTGAGTATGTAGAATTGTTCAGGGAAACATAACAATGAATACAGAAAACAGTTCATTGGTAATTAAAAAAAAAAAGTTTTGCTTCTCCTTGAATCGTCACCTTATCGTGGTGGAGGAGTTTGTGTGCCTGAATGATCCTAGGAGCTATGCTGTC
>JAVKLF010000042.1:6173474-6184546 GCA_034783495.1 Millerichthys robustus
ACTAGTTAAATACAGAAACATTACAGAGACATTATATTTATAGACCAAAAACATGTACAATAAGTTGCCTTCAGACCCAGGCCTCCCTTGCAAAAGAGACCGGAGATCTCAATGGGATTTGCCTGGCTAAATAAAGATCAATAAAAGGTCAATAAATAAATAAATATTTGAACTTCACGCAAGCATGTCTTATTTACTTTAATATGTACACTTCGATGATAAAAGAGAGGAATTTACTGCCTTGCTCAGTGGTTCTTTGCAGCAGAGCATTGAAGAAGGACAAACTTAATTCATTTCTCTAATTTTCCCAGCTGGTTTTAAAGCAGTGTCCTTCCACTGCCCTTAAATCTGCTGCCCCCTCAAAGGGACATTTTATCAGCGTGCCCATACGCCATAAGACACTTAGGCTAATTGTACACATCAACCAGTCCACAGAAGGCAGTTGACCAACCTTCTGCACCAGTGGCTTTGAATAACTGTGAATTTGTGTCTTATTAGACCTCTACACCAAGGTAATAATTTTCAGCAATTTATTTCTTCCCGGCGTGGTAAATTTCATTTGTCGATTTACAGCTCAGCACAAACTCTGCCTTCACCTGTGCAGAAGCAGTTCCAGTTAGCAGGGCTGATGACAGGTGCAAACTGTGAGAGTCTACATAACTCTGGGCGAAAGGGGGGGATATGAAGTTATTGAATGACCTTGGAGAAGCAATGGACAAACTAAGTCAATGAAGCGTTAAACTCTGTGCATGCACAATGTTTTTCACCAAGCATTTTAAAGGACATTGAATAACATTTGTTTCCAGGAGATCCAAATTCACCTCTGACCCTATCCATGTGTTTTGCACAGTGCAATGAATTATCTGTTGTCTTACCATGTGGCTCTGGAAATAGATCCATAAACATAATACTTGGATATTAACTTAGAAGTCAATATCTTTTAATCCCTTGTGTAATTTTATAATAGCAGTTTGGCTGAAAATACTGTAAAAATGCTCTAAAGCTAAGGTAATTTTAATAATTGTTAGAATGTATTACAACCGTTTAATTGTTACTAAAAACTAATTAATAAAAACTGCCACATTTTCATTTAGACTCTGCAGTGTTTGTAGAGAACAAAAGGCAGTTTTTGAGATGTGATCTGTGCAATAGAGCAGGTTGTCCTTAATGAGGGGGTTGGCGTTTCAATGCCTGGTCTCTTCCTCTCCCACAGTATATCACACTCTGAAGCCAAAATAGCAGAAATTGCAGGGGAGCACCTTGCAAGACGGCTCAACCACTATCTGATTGTATGTGTGTGACAGAAATCATATCATATAGGGGTTTTGTAGAAACTAAATATTGGATGGATGGATGGATGGATGGATGGATGGATGGATGGATGGATGGATGGATGGATATTGAAAGAAGTGTAACAGTGAAGTGTTTTTCTGGCAAAGACACGATGCTGATTTCTCTTAATCTTTTTTTATAATACAAATGAAAGATAAACCTCATAGGTTGAGAATGATCAGTGCTATAATGGATTATTGGGATAAATATGGTGTTGAGATGAACAACAAGTAGAAATACTGACTAAATTATCTCAGTAGCTGTGGCCCAGTTGGTAAGTTGAGTCACTCTCTAATTTGCCCTTCCATGTGGGCTTTCATGGAACAATTTCAGCTTACAAGTTAAGAAATCCAGTCCAAATCATTCTATACCATTACACAAAAACAAAATATCTCCTAATATTTGTAATTAGCATGACTTGTTTTAAAAAGATCCACCAATATAATTCTTAACCAAAATTGTTATTTATTATAATTATTTAATCAGGCAAGTCCAATTGAGATCACTGACCTTTTTTTTTCAAGGGAGGCTTGAAGGCAGCCTGAACATGCACGTCATAAAACATTTTTAGCAAACACAAACAGTCTCATAAATAATCGTTCCACAAGAGCAGCTCTGTCTGTATTTTACAGTTCTCAAATTCACAAAATCTGTCCTCACAAACCATTTTAATGTTCAAGATCTACACTGGTCCTTTTCATCAGTAGAAGACTTGACATTTGAGATCTTACACTTACAGAAACAAAAAACAAAAAGGTGCCGCTCATTTGATTTGCACAAAGCTCCTTTAATCAGCAGCTGGCCCTTCTTAGCATTACAATAGAAAAATCAGCCATATCACAGCCCACAATCTGTTCGATGCGGGCATCAATACTAGAGTTGAAGTTGACCTTTTTGATCAAATTTACAAACTGTCAATATAAACGTGTCGTATTGTTATGTTAAACTCTATAAAAATTCTAGAATACCTCAACCGATTTGCGAATGTATAATCTTTATTACAGAGACCTGAAAGAATGGATGGCTGTCCTTTTAGTCAGTAGCTTTTGACACAAACTTGGAGATTGCCAAGTGCTACCTTTTGCTGCATGACCACAGAGCTGCTCTACTGGAGCAGGTGCAGATTCTGCCAGCGTTCAAGGGCATCTCAACAGCCATAATGTAAGGATGAATGCCTCACTTTCACTTCATCTATTTAGATCCCCATCATCATCCTGGGGATTCAAACTGATCACATCAATCTCACAGTTTGATGATTTGTCAGCAAGAAGTCTAAGAAATAAAACTGCAAACTGCAAAATGTTGTGTCTTGATTCTAAAGGCAAATTTTCCAGTTTTTGTGACGATTCTCTAAGGATCATTCTAAGCTTTTTTTTTCCTATTGTTGGTCAGATTGCCAACAAGAAATATGGAAAACTTAGGGTGCTTATCTTGGATCTGCAACCATTATTTGACTGAGCAATCCTAAACATTTAGTAGAGTAAATCGTCCATACTTGTATAACATGCTTTTTAACATCTCCTGGTTGTGCAAAGTGTTTTACAATGTTTATTATTCACACACATCTGTGCTTTATATACAATAAATGTACTCACTGCCCTTTTTTTCTTCACTCATTCAGCAATAAGCATATTAGGGTCAGTGGAGGATTCAGTATTTAGTGGAAGACACTGGGAGGCAGAAGGCTGGGGATCGAACCACCGATCTTATTGGAAGGCAACCTTCTAAAGATCAACAGGTCAGAGAGTCAGTTGCATCCATTATTAAATACAAATGCTATTATTTTCTTACAAGTTTAAATTTAAATGATCAAGGACATTAATATGTGGGATTATTTTTGTATGTTTATATTGTGATCTGTTGGGGGACAGATTTCTGAAACGTCAGAAAGTGCTCATTTCACAACCTGAAAAGGGTAAAAACACAATGCTTTCCAGAGTACTTTTAATGAACAGAACTCAAAGCCTTGGTGGCAACAACACAGACATCCACTAACCCTACTGTTCAATTATGTCAAACTCGAACCCAACTCCTAAAGAGGTCAGATCTACAACCCAACCTGCCTTATTGTCCCAGTTCTAATGTGATGCCATGCTGACCCAGCCGACACCAGATCCCAATCCAGGCTTTAGTGGGTCTGGTTTCTGTGGGTTCGCCACAAACCCAATGTGATCCTCAAGCTCATCTAATCAATTAACAAGAACACAGATGATTTATAGTCGCCTATAAATGGCTTAAAACTATGTAAATATTAATGGAAGCTTGATTGGCAGCCGTGGACTTGTGGGATTTGTTTACTGGGACAACGTTGGTGCCCCACAAAAAAGGGGTGAAAAAACACGAGACACGGAGATGACGCTCGAATGCTCGACCGAAAAGGTGATATGTGCTCATACGGCGGCCATAAACAGTTTGGTGAAAGAGAAATACGAAGCAAGTTGAGTGTTGCGGTTCATAGCAGCTTCGTCTCAGCACGGAGAGACACCTGGGTACGCAGTCGAGTCATCTCTCGTCAGCCTGTGTCCGTGTCCCCACGGCGAGGAAGCAAAAAATAAAAATACGAAACGCCGGGGCTCACCTCTTTGGTGTTCACGATGCCTTTGACGTATTTCCCGAGGACCGAGTCCACGCAGAGGACGCTGGACAGCACGGCCAACCACAGGAGTCTCTCCCCGACCCTCACCTCCATCTTCCTCTCTCCCCCGCAGCCGCTCGTCTGCCTCTCGGAGCTCCTCCAACAAGCCGTCTGCCCGCTGCTCGGGAGCGCGCACGGCGGAGCGGCGCAGGAGGCGACGCGCGCCCACGCGGGTCTCGTCGCTGCTCTTCCAGCAGCTGAAGATTGACGGTGATGGTGGAGCCTCGGTGTGTGAAACCCAGGGGTCTGTTGGAAATGGATTGGTGTGGTGGGTGTCGAGCGCGCGCCCTGTTCCGCTCGTACGCGACACGTCCAACACTGAAATTGCCATCCCTGATAGCGATCATGTTTTTATCGGAGGTCGCTCAAGTCTAAGCAGCACAGAGACCGGCAATGCCTCGCAACTTGTCACAACAGTAGTTAGATTATTAATCCGAAGATTTTCTGACGCGCTAAAAGGTTGTAAAGCAACAAACTTTATTCTCATTACACGATCTTCATCTTTTTGTTGTTCGATCAGTGTAACGGAAGGTTTGATGAAAAAGCTGAAACAACTGCAGCATTCATAGGAGAATATATTTATTTAGATAGGCTATAATCAGCAAGACAAGAGCCTAGCATACACATTGTGTATTACATAAAGTATACGGAACCTGCAAAAACGCAGTGGAAACGAAACAGAATAAAAACAAAGTTAAATAATATACATGAATCATAATTTACAGTATACATTATTTTACATTCAGATTCGCACTTGTGGTGTTTACAGCAAAAATAGTTTTACAAAGATAAAAATAAACATTTGTTTCTATTCTATGGCTTCTTTTTTTCCCCTCCTCTCTTTTTAAATGGAGTGAGCACTCTATATCAGGATTGATGCGACGCAATTTGCATATGAAGTGCAGGTTATCCACAGACTAGCACCTGGGTTTCAGTGGTTACAGTTAACAGCAACAAACAAGCACAGGACATCTGTTGCAAGATGATGGCTGCTGTCTTAGCTTCTGCTTGAAATGAAAACCATTGATGAAAACATGTCTAATGGAAACATTTCTGAGAAGTTGTTGAGGTAAAAATGAACAAACTAACACTTTTACAGATCGACTTTAATAAAGCTAAATGTATATGGGCTGGTATATTATCTGGGGAGCCCAAGCTTGGGGTGAGTCACACACATCGCAGATCAGTAAGCCGCATCACTGCATTTCTGAATCAAGATGTGTGTGATGATCTGCGCTTCAAGTTGTCCCCAAACACATAAAGACTGAAACACAAATAAACACTGAAAAATAGTTCAGCTTAAAGATAAGCGCACTAAAAGCATTTGAAGAACGCTAACAAACCTCATCTGCCCAACTACATCTAATGGGATTGTATCCATCACTTTCATTCATGAAGAAATGTGAGTTAATAATGTACGTATGACATTTTTTCTAGTTTTATGGGCAAATGAAAATCAGCTCCAGAGTCCATCATTTGCAGTGTTCTCAATAGATATGAAAGTCTCTATATTCCAAGCAAAACCTGTGGTTCCTTAGAGGCCTGACGACGTAAGAGTGTTGGCCCTCACCAAAAGTAATTAATATTTTGAACTGTCATACTTGTCTTTATGCGAACACATGACACAAAGAGGGTGCTCCCCACCCCGATCCCCACACTTAAAACCGACTGCTCCCATCATGTAAAAAGCAAACAGTTTGAGACACACAAAAAAAAGACAACAATACCACAAGCAGGAGCCTAAAATAAACTTGCACAGATCGACAAACCGAACGCAGCGAAAGTGCTTAGTGAGCAAAAACAGCATGTATTAAAGCAAATTCCAACTCCAGCCCAAAATCTCAGTGAGCGGGAGAGTGTATAACTTCTTTCCATCAATCTGAATAAAAATATTACAGTAAGTACTTGGAGCTGACAGAACTGACTATGGACTAATCCTGTAGCATGACTGCTACCGAAAAAATCCTGCACTTCCACAGGGGGAGGATTTCACACTCTGAGCGTCAGCTAAATCCTATTCATCAAACAGCGTTCCTCCCTGCAGACCTGGCAACCTCTGGTCTATTACCAGGCAAGACAGTTGTTGGCAACTATTCTACATGTGGTAAGATCTGATGTAAGGACTAACCTCCAGAAGGACATTCATGTTTACTTCAAAGAACCCTGATGAGAACAAGTCATCAAAAACAAACGAAACCCAAATTTTAGCAGCATAAAGAGCAAACTTCTGGACCACCAGCCACTTTGGCTTCAAATACAAATCGATGGCATTTACAGTTTTTCTTTTGCAGTTGGTTTTGACAGCAGGGTTCCTCAAGATTTGCCTAAAAGCTTCTGACTTGTTACAAAAAGAAAACAAGCTGTCAGATAAAAAATGTCCAGGCTGGAGTAAAGTGGTACTTGGACACAGGAAAAAAATAAAATAAAATACCACAAAGAAAAAGAAAGGCTGTGACAACTTGCAAAGAAGTCAACATTGTCAAGTTTAAAATGTGTAACGATAACAGAGCTGAGCTTTTAAGTGGTGCACTCCAACTCCTTTTCCACAGGAAGTGAACACCAAGCAACCATTTCCAGTTGAGAAATAAGAACATTTGCTTATTGAGCACATCTCAAAGTTATAACTTACAAACACTCACTTGTTTTTAAATGAATGAATCAGTTCCATTGTAACAATCGATACAAAGCAGCCTTTGCAAAACAGCACTATCATGAGAGGAGACTGTGTCCCTTTATAATATTCATCTTTTCTTTTCTTTCTGACACTATAACTACTACAAACAGACCTAACTGGAAAAAAACTGACAAAAGTCAGCAGATGAGCCCAAAGAAACAACAGTAAATAAACAAAAAAATGTTGATATATATATATAATCCATGGTAAATAAACAGCTAAGACTACATTTAAATAATATAGTGCTTAAACAGGTCAGTTAGGAATACCAAGAACATAAAATGACATAAATAAAACATTCCTACATGGAGTTTACTAAGAGTAAAATAACTGCAAGAGAATCCAAAGAAAAAAGTAAATCAGTTCTTTCAGTTTAGAGAGTTGTGTTTAGCTTTTCAAATCTATTTAGAAGAGAGTCAACAGAGTTAGGCTCCACAAAGTGAGCCGTATTGACTGCAAAACTAGCATAATCGAGAAGACAACTTAAGTTATTAAGTGTGATTTAGAGAGGATCCCTAAAGGACAAGTGGCCATTTTGTGCGCCCACCACTATCTGATTAGGGTCTGCCTCAGCCTCGGTGAATCATTCAGGCCTCGTCTTAAGAATGTTCTGTGCTGCTTTATGTCTGAGCCTCGGCTGCCCAACAAAAACTCTGGTAAATATGTGAGCTGTGTGTGGATGAGTGGGTTTGATTTGAAAGGCTTCAAAATGATCATCTCATTGTGAAACATGGCTGCTTTTTTTGTGGGTGTGTTCGTTTTGTCTGTGAGATTTGCGTTGGTGCATAAAGATGCACAGATAAGATTTGTCAACTCAAAAGGGATACATTTCAGAGCTCCACCTCCTTCTTTGTCTTTGAAACACAGAGCAATCTTCTAGACTGCTCACACCCACCCCCTTTCCGTTATTCAGAGTACCATCTTCGTTTCTCGTTTAGGCATTGAACTGCCTACTTCAGTCTGACATTCATTTACTTTTTCCTTTCAGTCCTTGGGTGAACTGAAATCCTTTTTTATTTCATCGAACTCTTAAGCACCAATACCACCAGCGTCAGTGTTATTCTGAGCTGCCACCGCAACAGAGTCCTCCCCATCAGCAATTTTAGCCGCTCTCCCCACAGCTGGCCCTGCATCCTCAGTAGAGCCAACAAAGAGAGAACCAGTTTCCCTAGAAAGGGCCGATTTGGCCCCATTGGTCCGTTCCAGCTTGCGGTGTTTGCGTGGCTCTGGGGGCGTTTCCTTCTGGGTGAAGACGGTGCGAATTTGCTCCACACAGACGTTGGCGGCCTCCTTCGTCTCCCTGGAGAGCTGCGAGAGACTGAGGAAGCCGTGGGGGAGGTCGTCCACTACGCACAGAGTGACAGGCTGCTCTACGCTCCTCAACCGCTTGGCAAACATCACCGAGTCATCCAGCATAGGGTCTAATGCACAAGCCTGAGACGGGTAGAGAGGAGGGAAGGTAAAGAAGAGGATATGAATGGCGAAAAGCAAATTTAAACTTCCTCCGGACATGTCAAGAATCTTAATTAAAAAGATGAAGAAAAGAAACCCAAGCTTCCCAGTCTCTTTTGTTGTGACTTTCTTTTCAGATATGCTGACTCACTAATGCCACGTTGAAAACAGCAGCAGTTTGATAGATATAAAACACATTTTCTAAGAAAAAAAAAAAAGAAAGCTTAAACCTCACCTACCAGTCAGATCTCTGAAAATCCCAACAGACTCACTTTGAATATGCTTTGTTTTCTCTCACCATCCCTTGTAAGTTGCAGTGAGCGGGGGGGATTGGGTCAAACAACCAAAGTAATTTTCAAATTTCTAATTATTTCTGTGAGTTTTATCTTTTAAGCCAACAAGAAGGTTATATAAAGTGCAAAATATGTGGTGAGATCATTTTTGTACTCAGCTTTTGCAATGCTTTACATATTTCCAACCACTTTCTCATGGAAATGTGTTGAATGTAATAGTAAACTATATTAAATCATACTATATTTCTATCAGAGTTCAATCAAATACCTTTCTATTCTTTCAGACATTAAATATATAACAAGTAAGTTTGAATTAATACATCAAAACACAGATTTTACCACTATGTGCACAGGAGGCAGCCCTTTCAGCATGCTGTCGGGAGCCAGCAGAGGTGAGCAGAATGGATCCTTGACCACCGGAGAACTCTGCAGCCTCATCTCAGCCAGCTGCTCAGATCGCAGAGGCTCAAAGCCCAGAGGAAACTCCCTGGGGTGCTCCAACTCTGATCCGTCCTCTCTAGCAGGGGGTGGAATGGCCACAGAAGATAGGTCGTAGGACATTGATGTATCACTGTCCCCAGAGAGGAAGAAACTCACATTTTCTATCTATAAAAAAAGAGGAGGAAAAACAAGTTTTGGTTAGATAGCACAGAGAGGTCAAAAAAAAGGTAGAAGCTTTAATATTTTAGAAGCTCACTTGATTATATATGCAAAGACAGAACTTTGTCCTTGTAAAAATCTAAAGTCCTTGGCAGTGTGTCTGAGTCTTAGCCGAACAATCCCAGTTTCAAGAAGGAAAAGCATATTTAATATCTTACGTCACTACTTGCTATTTTCTGTTTCCTGGGAAACTAATCCAATCTGTTGGTGATATAAATGCAAAGATAATCTGCAGCCAAAAAGTTTGGATTTTCTGCAAGCATTTATAGTTTAATCTCTCTGTGAGAGATGGTGAAATAATCTCCAAAATGTGCAGCTTTTTACAGGTCTGACAGTCAAAAAATTTCATCCTGCAAAAATACTTATAATCCAATAATGCAAGCTTTGAGAAAGCAGAAAAAACATGGTCAGAGAGGACAGCCTGGTGATTTTTTTTCACCATATTTTCCTATAACAACAGGGAAACATTCCCATACTAACAACTCTTGAATGTTTAATTGAGTTAACACTGTCCAGCAAAGAGCATTATCTGAGAGCAAGCTAATACGAATATAAATGAATCAAGCGTGACATACAGTGTGCTCCGAGATCAGTGGTGGGCTTTCGGGAATGGCATTGTTGTGGGATCCCAAGTCCTGGCATGTCTTGCTCTTCACAGATAGTTTCCTGTTTAGAGACTCTGATGGCTCGTTTGGGACAGGAGGGTCAGCGTGAGGAGAAGAGATAGATGCAGCTGAAACACTTTTCCTCACTGTATCTAGGGGAGAAGCAGGAAACAAATCAAACATACGAAGTTTGACAAGTTACATTCAAAAGAGACCATCTACATTTCACCTGGGATAAGAAGAAGTTGGAGGTCATAGAACACATAAAGTAGCGCTAAGTGACTCTGGATCACTTATTCTACTGTTTAGGCTTCTCATATGTCCTTTGGTTGACAGCCAACAGTTAAAAGCCCAAAATGCAAATTGGGATATATCAGGAAGTAGGTGGAGGAAAGTCACAAAGAGCTGTCACTGTGATATCATCTCCCCACCCTGAGCTGTCAGAACACCACTGTGTGTCGTCATGGCTTGTCTCCTTACAAAGCACTGAAGATCTCCCATCTTTTTAATTAAGAACCAGCTCAGCGGCATGATGGCCTTTTAATGATATACACCCACCTATGGTGCTCTGATTAGGTTGGGCTTGAAGCTGTAAGAGTGTCACTGAACTTAGGTGACACCAATAAAATCAGAATACCTTTTCAGGTCTACTGTGACTACAATTAACAATTACTGTCAAGGCCTTGCTGCTCCAACAAGGACAGTTAATATGAACTGCAGGCTAGAGGGGTATTATGCAGTAGAGTGCGATAAGGCAATAATTGGTTCGCTGGATGCTGAAGAACAGGGATCATCCTCCAAATGGGCTGTAAAATGCAGGTGGGCTGATCATGTTGGACAAAAAACTCCAAAAGAAATGTAATGAAACACACTGAAAAATGTAGTAAAGCTCATACACACAGTGCAAACTGTGAATTCTGCTCACTGTAGACTGAACCTCAGTTCAGAAGTCACCCGTTAACCCAACTATAACCTCACCGGTGCCAGGTTTTACCCCAAACTTATTCTAAAAAAAGAAAGAAGAAAAATGACCTGAAAAGTCTGAACCAGCAAAGACATTAGCGTTACTTCAGCTGCATTTATGGACGACTTGAAATGTAAAAGCTGCCAACAATCATACTTTCAAACCACTCACATCCCTAATCTTCCAGTCTGATTATACATTCACACAATCACACAACGCAAACACACCAGTTGCTGGTGTATCAGAAGCTCCCGGTGGTGTTTCCGCAGCTGTGCTGGAGGAGGCTGAAGCTCGGTTGGGATCCAGCAGAGATTGGATCCAGTTAGAGGCGCCCTGCCGAAAATCTCGCAGCAGCAGCGCTGTATCTCTCCTCACGAGGCTCAGCGTGCTCACTTTTTCTACCTGCTTCTCAGTCTGCGGGTCATTACCTGCAGAGAGGAAGGCATAAAAGGAAAAA
>JAVKLF010000042.1:6186648-6198426 GCA_034783495.1 Millerichthys robustus
TACAAATGTGCTATTAAAATTCTAAGGAATGACGTGAAACAGTACAGGAAAACTACAATGTAAAATGCTTGTGATGCACATACCTAGCAGGTGGTGGTTTCTCAGAGCCCAGCAGTAGGCATAGAAACACTCTTCTAGCGCTCTAGGGAAGGGGGCTTCAGGGGCCAAAGAGTAATCCACTGATAGGATAGGAACACCAAGGTCCTGGGACCAACTTTTCAGATAAGGCTGCAGAAAACACAGAGGGATGGGCTAATAAATGTAAAAGTATATTATGTTTTTTTTTGTTTTAGCTGCTCACTATTGCAAGGATCAAATTTGCTGTGTTGACAGATTTGGTAATTGTTTTAGCCTGGATGCCATTCCTGAAACAACCCAGGCTCAAACCCGCAGCTTTAGGATTACTAGACCATGGTACCGACTACAGACCTTCCGCAACCTTAATAATACATTATACCATATGCTTTAGGTTATATATAAAAAAAAACATACAGCAGCCACGATGGAAGACAAGGTTAAGATGAACATTACGCTCCTCTCTGGTGTCATCTGTCTGTTTTGTTGGGTTACTGACAAGACAAAGAAAATGAGAGCTGCCCTTTTTGTCACCTCAATTTCCTCCGTTTTTGATACAGTAATAAAAGCAACTTCAAATCCAATTCTGCAGTCAAATCGACAGAGCAAAATCAACAAAACAGTGTTGTGGTTTTACAAGAAGTGTCCATAAAATTACTGCCAGACTACCAAATCTTTTGTTTCTTTTTATTTTTCTTATACAAACAATAGGCATCATCTACTATTATGCGGTGACCTTGAAATATGACAAAAATCACTGAAAGTTTTAGTATTTCTAAAAAAAAGTACCATCCTTTTCTTCTTTGCCCTGAGCTCCAGTGTTTTGTTTTTTACTTGCCGTGTCAGTGCTTGTGGCCAAAGCGACAATGCTAGGTGTATGTTTGCAAGTCACATTACTGAAAAGCAATTCAGCAAAAAGAAATAGGAACTAACTGTGATGTCTTTAATCCCTACTCTTGGCAGTAAAACCTTGGATCAAGGCAACAGAAAATGTGTGTAAACACAGCTTTGGTTAGACGGTGTGAATCGGTAAAAGTATTCCCGAGGTGTGGATGAGAATGTAATGCTGAGTGAGAACAACACCTCTTGTCAGCAGTCTACAAAGAGTGTCAACACAGAGCCGAGTCAAAGGGCAGGACTGTCAGTCAAGACAGTTAATCACGAGCCTGTTAAAAAAGGAGCTGAGCACTTACAGGAAACGGCCCTGTGGGCAGAGAGGAAATGTGTGTTTTAGATGAGGTGGGATAGAGGCAGTTTAATTTTACATGACTTTGGATATACACTTCTTAGGATCCCAAAGAGGGAATTAATGAGAGCTTCCACTCACTTTTAGACGGGTAAAGCTGTTAATCTGCAATCCTTTAATTCTACTACCCAACACTACAGGCTCTGCCCCAGCTGCTAAATTCATAGATGTTATTACATCCATTTTTGATCACAGCTTCACTGTGAAATGAGAGCACTATAGGCTCCAGCAGCTGAAGTCAAACTGTTTTGCCAAGAAGCTTAAGAGACGGTATCAAGGGAAGGATACAAGGAATATCATTGATTTCTAACAGAGAAACTTGGGACTTTGCTGTTCTCTGGTACGTGTCCTTTCATTAGGAATTCCGACAGAAGAAGGCTGCAGAACACAAAATTGCGAGGCAGCAAGCAAGCCGTGCTAATATGTGAAAAATAAACACGTAAAAAAATGTTATGGTGTGCTGGCAAGACTGAGGTAACCTTAGAAATAAATAAGGAGAAGCAAGAAAAGGAGGACGACAGTCTGACAAGTCTTCCATTAGTGCCCAGTGTAGTCGCTCCATGAGGTTGTACATTTCTCCTAATTCAACATGACAGCCTCCCTCACCCTATGATTGCTCCCTCTCATCCTCATGTTACTATGCAGCTGCAGATCAAGGATGGCCATGTCATCTGCAATTTCACAGAGCCCTGTCTTGAAGGAGCTGCAAGTGCCTAAAGCTTGCGAACAGCTACAAATGTTCACTTCAGTAGGTAACAAACACGGAGCAGGGACACAAACCAGTGCTAAATAAACAGAATCTCTCTTATTAAAATGAACTAAGTAAGTCTGCTAATCCTCCTCAACGTTTAGATAGTGTCATTTGTTTTTCCATAGTCATTTAGAAAGTCCTAGTTTCATTTTCAGCAGAAAAAATAAAGCTAAGATGAAGTCAATGGCAGGATGCAGCAATATAGCTGATACAGAAGGGATAGCTTGGCATGGATAGTAGTCATAGGGTCTCCATTAACTTTTCAAGAGATAATTACAAAAATAATTAACTTAACAGCTTATTACATGCCACATTACGGAGGAGAAAAGACAGATGCGTAACCTATGTGCCCCTCTGCTGTCAGCTAGTGTCTCTTTAATTATCTGGGACTCAATTACAATTAGTTTGAGTAAACATTATTTAAGGAATACAAAGGTGAATTTAATTGGATGACTGCTTTAATAATATGGACTTAAATCTAGTAGAGTCAGGTATGGAATAATAATCGTGTGTAAAGCTGCCACATAACATAATACATTTTTCTACATTACTACAACTATATACATATCATCACTTTGTAATGAACAATGAAGTATTTGAAAATATAACTATTTCACCAGTTTAATCTTTTCTAATAGACGATTAAAGCTCTTAATATTTACTTTGCTTTTCTAAACATAGCAAGAGAAAATATAGAAACGGAGCTACAGCCTGCAGAGAAAAATCATTTCACCTCATGGGACTTGGAGGTCTGAGCCACAAAGCCTCCACCGTGGAAGTGGATGAGGAGGCAGGGAGAGGAAGGAAGGCGTTTGGTCTTCAGTCCCAGTGATAGAGAAATGGCACCCCCCTCAGAGCGGCAGAGAGAAAGCAGAGTTTCACTGTCCTGGAAAGAAACGACAGAAGAATTAGAGGGACAAAGTAACTTGGGAAAAAGAAAACAAAGAAAGGAAGCCATCATATTTTAGCTTTAAGAAAAATATGGTTTGCATGATTATTGATCATGCTAGCCTCACATATAAGATCTATACTGTATGAGCTGCAAAGGTTTGCTAAAAGGCAACTATATTTAAATAATTTTTTTAAAAGGTTGACTGACAAGGTGGCTTAACAATAACTAAAACTAAAATTAATTCACGCTACAAGCTTTAAAAACAAAACAAAAAATACTTAATAGGCTGGTACTCAAGTTTACCATAAAGTTTCTTTTTTACCTGCCCTTCACGTAGATCATATGAAATAAGTCTCATTTGAACAGGAGCGGGGCCAATGTGTGCTGATGGTGGAGCTATGGTCACAGAGGCTCCATGGTTGGTTGCCTGTGGAAGGTCAAAGGACACAGCGGGAACTGAAAGAGCTCGGTTCACCTTAACCTGAGTCGATGTCATACTGGCAAGACTCTGCAAGACAAGAGAGAAAATATGAGCATAAAAACAAAAAAAGAAAGCAAGGTTAAGAAAGATAGGTCATTCAACAGACAGAAAAAACTGAATGAATAACTCATGAATCTCAGTGGATACACTGAATTTCACTTCATTACTTATAGCCTTAAGGTCCAGTCGAAAGTATTCCAAATGCAATACAGACTAAAAATAAAAAAGTAACAAATGTCAGAACATTTTGTTGCCCTCTGTGTTTACTCACTGACAGAACTTCAGTCTCAGTGATGTTCCAGAAGGCCTTCCAGAAATGGACATCCAGGTTTTGGGTGATGCGTTCAAACTCTGCTCCTCTCAACTCTGGGTCGATGGCATACTTTCCTGAGGTGAAGAAAGAGCTGGCTGCAACACCTGGGAGAAGGAGTAGGGTAGATTTTAATGAGGAGGATGTATAATGTGGAGGTCACAGCAGGCTCAGGAGAATAAAAAGGTGTTAATAAAAGAAAGAAAAGTATAGATTGGAGCTAAAACAAACATGCAAAGAATATCAAGAGGGTGAAATTTGAATGAACTTTAACTGTAAGCAACACGCTAAAAATTAAGACAGCAAGGATTTTACAAGGTCAAAGGAGGGAATGATGAAAAAGGAAGGGGAAACTAAAAGAAAATCTCACTGAGAAAAATAAGAAAGACAAAACAATGAAAGAAAGCAAGACTGTAAGCTTAACACAGCAAACAAAAATGGATTAGACTGAAAGGTCTGTTACCCTGAGAGGGGTCAGCCAGTTCCAGTCTTTTTTTAAACCATTATTTGTTATAAGAATGATCTCCAACATATATTGTTAATTGTTCATTATTCTAGGAAGATGCTGGTAGTAAAAATGAGAAGTTACACTTTTTGATTACCTGAATCCGTCAAGACATCAAATTGCAAATTAAAATATAGTTACCTCTAATGCAACTTACAATTCAAAATTATTTCGTATAACTGGGCATAACCAAATTTCTGTAATCGAAATGCCTATCCAATCAACACAGAGAACTACAAATCAAGAAGAGGTTCTTATACACTCACCATAAGGGGCAATACTTCCTGCATCCACTGTGGTGCAGCACAGAGCACAAGATAGCATCAGAGCAGATTTTCTTTTGTCCCAGTGTAAAATATTTACGTGCATGTGTGTGCAGCACAACTCTGTAAACTGTGTACATGATTGTGCATCTTTTTCTTTCTCCAACTCTACACTTAACTGTGTGTGCATGTTCAAAACATTCTGAAATATGCAAGAAACACAGCAGCCAGTCCTTGAGACAGGAAAGGATGAAAGAGCATCTAGCATCCAAAACCCACAACATCAAAAAGGTACAGTCAGGGGCCAAGGAGGAATGGAGAAGGAACGTGACGATAAATGAGTACGGTCCATGAATGAGAATGATGTGAATGAATGATGAGAAAGTGCAGCTGAAGATGAGGTGATGCTGACCTATTCCTGACTGATGGCGCTTGTAGTTTTCTCCAAAGGCCACGAGACCGATAGCGATCGTTTGAAGAGATGGTCGAATAGCTGGAGTGAACTGGAGGGAGCAAAAACAATTTCTAAAATTCAATCTGGGGTTTTTATAAGAACGATACACTCATAATGAATTACTATGATGCATTTGTCTTGTTCTGAATAGTTTAAAAGTTTTTGGACTTCCACCGAGTTCTTTTTTTGCTTAAAATAAAATGATGGGTTCACACCATAAAGAGGCACTCTTATCCTACTGCAGTAAATCTCATCTCACCTGAAAGCCCAGGCAACGGCCATAGAAGCACCCTTTATGCATTGATGCATATTCACGGACAAAACTCTCACTGAGTCCACTTTCATCTTGGAAAAACAGGTTGCCATGGCTGTTGTCATGTAGCATGCGCTGAGCCAGGTAGAGCAGGGCACGCAGCTGGCACAGAGCATTACAGTATGCTTCCATCTCCCCTGCGTTATGTGCAACTCGGAAGAAGATGCTGCGCCGGTTAGCTGTGATGTAACGGCCCTTGTGGATGATATGAAGAAGGCAACAGCGTACGACCTAGAAAAAGTAAAAAAAAAAAAGAACGCAATACTTGCCATTTGAAAGTGACAATCTTTAAAAGGCAAATTTCAAATGACCTATTTAACCAAATGGGAAAGCTTTATAAACAGCATTACAAACAAATTAGATTAATTCTGTTACCAGGAAATACAAATATACAACTTGCATAAAATGTTAATTCCTAGAACGGTGAAAAAGAAACTGATGCATCCATTAAAAGTTACAACAAAGCAACTCATAATTCTGTGCCCTCATTAAAGAAACATGTCCTCTGGGTGTGCTTAAGTTGTAATTTCGATTAGTGTAATAAGCTTGCAAGAATATTATGATGCATGACAGCAAGCCAAAATGAGATTAACAGAAAAAAAAAAACTTGCTGCTTCACCAGGGTGTTACAGAGCAGTGAGAGAAGTACTGCAGCATTGAAAAACGTGGAAATCAAAAAGGTTGGACAAAAAAAAGGCAGCATTATTTGCTGGCAGACACCTTCAGCCATGCTGATCTGCAGCCCAACTGAAGGTCATGATGCTTCATCGATAACTGTCCGAGATAAAGAACAGCTGATACAGTAGCGGTGAAGAATGCTGCAGTGGGAGGATTTATCTTGCCCAATTTGCAACATAAAATCAATCTTTGCAACAAATGTTCTGCCCTTGAAACAAAGCAATCCCAAGTCAAAGAGTGCTGGAGAGTAGTTTCACACGAGGAGATAGAAGATTGTTAAGCATGCAATGGAGGCTTTTTGCTCTTGGAGCTACAACCATGTTGAAGTGAAAAACACAAAGTAACGATTTGACAAACGGAGAACAAGACTTTTCACAGCTTACCTTGACCAGCGAGCGATAGCCATTAGCAGGTATGTGTGGGTCAAAGTCAAAATGATGGTAAACAGCAGCAAAGCCTGAAATAACTGGCTCCAGACTGCGAGCGTGCTCCTGGATCAGTTTCATGGCCTCCACCAGCCGTCGGGCTGCATCACCCTGTGACCCCTTGGCTCCACCAGAGAAGAAAGCAGCATTTTCTTCACACACGCTGTACAGAGCTGCAAACACCCCCGGTGTGTCCATCACTGAGAGAAGTAAAACAAAATATGAAAGGTAGAGAATGAGGAAAAACAAACTAAAGACTGAGTATGCAAGCTGTATTAAATTGTCACATTAACAACTTCATAAAATTCATATGTAGAGCCTCACTGGCTTCTGTCTTGGCCATTAGCTTAATCTTAAAACCACAAAGGACAAACATCCAAGAAACACTGTGCCCCATGGGAGATCATTGGATATATCTAACAAAATGTTCTTATGTCTGTTAACTAAGCCCCTATAGTCTGGTGGACAAGCCTTGAAATTAAAAGATGTAAACCCTAGCTAAGTAAGCAAAATCCGATCTCCAAGAACCAGGCTGGTATGCTTGAAACGGGAGAAAGCAGAGGCCCTATGCTACCATGACACTGCTAGGAACAAACGGATCATTGAGAAACTGAGGAAAAACATAAAAACAGTCACATAATAGTCCCCGAGGGAGGTATGCAGCTGACAACACACAGCTAGGTATGTTTATCAGGCATGCTCAGAATGCTGTTCAAAAGTAAGATAAAGATCCAGCACTATGTTAGGTTGTGCTTTTCTGTTGAGTCACCTGATAGTTCAGTATCCATAACAGCTCTGGGAACCAACTGATACTTGGTATAAAGCATGTCCGTCATGCTAAGAAACGAAGGGGAAGAGATGATTGAACTAAAAGACACAAAACCTAGACTAAAGAAAGCTAAAGTGCACGAGTCTCCCTGACAAAGTGAGAATGTATAAAAAATTTAAAAATACACAGGATAATTTTTATGTACTGGCTGAAATGGTAAATTTCTCTAGATATATTTTCAAAGCGACATCCTGGACTGTGCTGTGTTGCCTGTCAATGTTGAAAATTGAAACAATACTTTCCAAAGGAAACATTTTCCTGAGGGTCAAAGAAATAACTGAACCAATTGAGCACAATTATTATCCATTGCCTTGCCATTCACGATGAGTAATAGAAGAGACCATTTCAGTTTGCTGGGAGAAATCATTCCCCCCCTGACATCTGCAGAGACATTTATCAGCCTGACAAGTTCTCATAAGCACACATACTGCATGAAAAATGTCCAACTACTCCTTGTTCTTTCTTAGCCCTTACCCCCTAAACACTTTCTTTCACCAAGAAACATTTTCACATCCCACAAGTTTTAATACAGTTACAATAATCCTGTTTGACAGGACATATTTTATTGTGCAGGATATAAATGTGTAATGCTGAACGAAATGATCAAATCGCACCGAGTAAATGTCTTCAGACTGACATGAGTCAAGTTTATAAAGCTGCAACTAGCTTGAAGACTTGATTTGTAGTGCACATTAGCAGAATAAGTCTCTCTTGATCTCAGTTTAATGAACATGGCTCTGTAAGTAGATTAGACACTTTCAGACACTACCATGCAAGTTCACAAAACAGACCAAGTCTACAGGAGCCAAGAATACAGTTCTGGCAGAAGTTAAAATGGATACATGATGGTCTTTTTTCCATTTTAAGAATTTATTCTTTGGATTTAAATCTATGATAAGTCCAAAAATAAGAGTACAGAACTAATTATCATAGTAAGATATTTCAGTAGTACGTAGTGATATTTACATCAATTTACAATAAAGTAAGAAAATCTTACTACATAGAAAATAATCTCCACTAGTTCTGTCCTGCCATTTTGAATTTATTGGACTTCAAAAACAACAGCAAGATAGTTTATCTCTATGCTGTTCAAATTAAACTTGTATATATTTAAGAAACACAAGTGGATTTAACACTATGGAAATAAAATGGCCAAAGTTTTGTTTAATATAGTTTAAAAGATAGCAGGAATGTAATTGGAATGAATTATATTGAGAATGCCCTCTACTCATCGTAATGTTATGCAAACATTAGTCATATTATTCTCCACACAAATACACAACACAGCCCTATATAAACATTATATATGCAAGTTAATGGGACTGTTGTTTGACTTCAGGATCTCAGCCCAGAAGATTAAGTGAGGTTGTTAATGTCCAAAACCTGATGCCAGACAAAGCTGTAAACATCACACATCAGCAAAAACAGTAAACAGGATGAAACATTTTCACGGTGGACAGTGTGGTCCAGTCAGTCAGTCACCCAATGATGCATTGTTGAAATAAAAAAAACAGGTTTGGGCACAGAGTCAAAATATAAATTGCAAAGCTTAATTAAAGCAGAGGTGTACAGCTCTCATCTAAGCCAAGCCTGATTTTGACAGAGTAAGCTGGGGATGAACTTTACAAACTCAGATTAGCATAAGTAGCTCGAAAAATTGCTTAATAACAATAAAGTTGGCCAGTGTTGCACCCACATCTGAACTTCAGTGCGCACATCACATTCGAATATTATGCAAATGAGCACAGTTAGGTGAACTGTTCTCATTTGCACAGCTCAACCACAAAAAAAAAAGAAGAAACCTTCAAACGTACCATCGTTGAATGCTAAAGGGTTTACATTTTTAGACTTAAAATTATTGCCTCAAAGAAAATAAAAAAGGTGGCTTACATTAGTGTCAATACACTCATATCTACTATGAGAAAAACCATGACTCACCTACTGACCTCATCTTCTCAGTCTTTTGAGGAAACGTTCACTTCCATCTAAGTCAAAACTCAACAATAGGTATTAATATTACCCTTCTGTGTGTTGCTAACACAAATGTCTCCTGTAAACCCACTGCTGCTACTATTAGGTTGTACCTTGTCTCTGTACATTAAATATGTATGAGAGTGGGCATTAATAAGTCATGTTCAACAGCAGCATTACAGACAAGGACTCCTGTGGGGCCCAAGGACAGTGTGAATTGATTGCTGGCACAAACTAACTGGACATGACACAGAGTACAATTGATGGGTTCGAATGAACACAAATAGAACAGTTCAAAGCATACAAAAACGAGGTGTTTACCAGTATCTGAGTTCAGGGTTCTGTCCATGTCAGTTTCCCCTCTTCCATGAAAGGAAGGACAGCATGTAGAGAAAGAAAGTTAAAATGAAAAGAAAGTTTTGCTTGTTTTCAATGTCTGTTGCTCCTTTGTCCTCACACTGTCTTTCAGCTTTCTGTGTCCTTGCAAAAACAAATCTACTTGAAAGCTATGGGATATCCTCCATTATATTCCCTGTTAGTCCCTCCCATGCCTTATTTAAAAACACAGGGTATATCTAGAAACCAACCCACCATTGGTCACTGAGTTTGCAACACCCTTTGTCCTTTGACTCAGTTGGCAAAATCCAAACAACACTGTTAGATATAGCCATGAAAAATTAGAATCACATTGTATTTAAGAGGATCAGACTTAAGAACAAATGTAAGGAAACACCTTACACCCAAAAAATCAAATGGCCAATTCTTGCCCAAATGTGAAAAATATGAAAGACATTGAATCAAATAACAGCACAAAAAAATGCTTCTATGTATTTTTGTTTTCCTTGCCAAATGTCTGAAGCTAAATATAGTGAACTGACAGTAATTACAAAAAACAGAATGCAAGTAAATACTTATGTCATGATTTTTTACTTAAGAACTGCTTCATTGATAAAACCTTGTAATTACTTGAAATTGCAACATTAGCATTTAACATATTTTAAAGTACTTGTACCTACAACTAGTCCATCTATCAATCTTTGTAACTCATACTACTGTTAGTGTATGTGTAGAAAAATCTATTCTCAGGTTTTCAGTTTTTAAGTTAACTTAGTTTTTCACCAAACATTTTTACCCTCATTTAAGTATCAAGTTTCAACTCTTGAGAAATACTGACACACACAGTGCATGCTCAGCACATGAACTTTTAAAAAACAGTTGGTATTAAGATCTTGAAAACAAATGACCTCAGAGTGGACATCTTGGCAGATATAACAGATGAACATCCCATAACTCCGAGACATGACTTTTCATCCACAGACAAAGGGCACACAAACAACATTACGTTGCTTAAGTAAAATGTTGTTGTTACCACTTTTGGAAATATTACAAAAGTTAAGTTTCACAATTCAGCCCATTTTTGATTTATAGCTTTATTTTCAAAAGATGTCAAATACAAAAATAAAAAAAAACTGCTATGAAAACCAAAAAATGATAACTGCAGCTTATTCTACATCTATTTTTGAAGTTGTTAAATTGTAAACTAAAATGCTTACAAAGATCTTAACAATAAGATGTACTGCTTTTCTGATTTGTTGACAGTGTTTTATCCCTCTCACCACAAAATAAACCTTTAGTGTGATGGTACAAAGGTTGTTTTCGTTTGACAGAAAAACGGTTTGCTTTTTTACATTTAAGATTGTCTCTGCTGTCTTAGAGGACCTTCACTTATATACAAAAAGGTAAAAGGCAACAACAGGAAACTGGTAACAATGGGTCTGCACACCCCCACCCTCCAGTAAAGTTAGGGTTCTGTTCAATGCTTTAATGCAATGCAGCTTAATTGAAAAGAGAAAAATGTATCTCTAATAATAAGATATTTTTAAAAACTAAATGTGTTAGGAACCTTACATACACACAGATTTAGGCAACATATGAAAGACAATAGTAATAACGCATTTGTTAAAATATTTCATAGGAGCAAAAAAAGAAACGTGCAGAAAAAACGCAAACAGATGTCGCTCGCTTAGTGTTTCTTATTGTGTTCTTGTCTGCTGGTTTTTAAATTGAGCAAATTGTTGAAGTCAAAAAGAAAAGAATGGTTACACAATTGTATTTCTTCATACAGTAATACTTGAGACATTTTGTTCTGATGCCTGGGGGCGGTGTTGGGTGGGGTGACAACTTTCTTTCACTAGAACACAGACGTCCAACTCCGGTCCTCGAGGGTCACTATATCTTGCAGGTTTTCTTGTTACCCCTGCTCAAGCACAACTGATTTGCATGAATGGGTGATTAACAGGCTTCTACAGAACTTGAAGAGGTAATTGAATCACTGAAGCAGGTGTGTTGGAGCAGAGAAACAAGGAAAACATGCAGGATAGTGGCCCTTGAGGACCTGAGTTTGACACCCCTGCACTAAAGGGTCCAACAGAAAACGTTTCAGAACACTGATGCAAGAACTCATTGACTGTAGGCTACCGGTGATGGATCGTTTGTCACCTTGAGTCAGTGTACTCCTGAGTCATGGAGGTAGAACGAACCATGGCGTCACCATCTATAGTTAAAATAAAATTTACGCAACCTAC